>OX451349.1:4495954-5044937 GCA_949629155.1 Myopa testacea | reverse complement strand
AAATAAACCAGGGTTAGGAACCAATGGTTGCTTGGTTCTTCACCTAGGAGTTGCCCCAGTCAACACGTGTAGGGCTTAGAACATAAAAAACGGGAGTAAAATTAAAAATTTTTAATTAACATCTATTCATTTCAATAGAAAATTGATTAAAATATTTAACGATTATTCAAAATTTTCATATTTAGATTTATCTTAATTAACATTCAACTCATTTTAATAAAAAATTGATTAAAGTATATAATGACTATTTAAATTTTCGTATTAAAACGAAATATTTAAAATTTTCATTCTTAACGGTTAGGTTTAGCCAGGGACAAAAAGCTTAATGCATTAGTATAGAGGGAGCGGGTGTAGGTCCCAGGATTCCGTCTAACATGCTTCTCATTATTCGATGAATATGAGTTGCATCTAGAGGAGTTTTAGACCGTTCGCCAACTCCAATTCTGAGCCTATCTAAGACTCCCCGTCCCCTAGTTAAGATATGGCAAAAGTATATAAAAAACATAATAATACTTATTCAAAACTAACATTATGTAGATTGTTAAAAAAAGTAAAAGAATTAACCGCAACCACAGGGTTAGATTTTATATGGCACTAGGATCCTACTTGGACTATAGTCACGATAAGGGGACTGCCGGGTAGATCCAATAGCGCCCCTCTAGGGATTATCAACTTATACTTTCTCAATTATATTTTTTCAATTATTGTGTCGATTAAAAACGCACAATTTTAATTACTTTGAATTTAATTTAATTTAATTTTAATTAAGGTAGAGTATACTACATACATAGGTATGGGACTCTCCGTTGTCTTGACGTCGTAGGTAGGCGACAGGTGAAAACGTCGCGTCGTGGGTGGATTGGGATAGTGCGCAATTGGACGCTGAATCTGAGCCGGGCGACTTATATCGTTCGGGCGGCGCCATGTTAGCGACCGCTGGCTGGTGGAGGGGTCCGCTTTTGTCTGTCCGGGACAAAGATTGGGAGTTGGTCTGAGAAATCAGTGAAATCCTCTCTCAGGGGGCCAATGATTCGCCAGGTTGGGCAACGAGGGGTCTAGGTTAGATCTATGCCTCTCGTTCTGCGGGGACCCGTTTCAGAGGCAATGCCCTACGTCGCAGAACGGCTGCACCCCCCCACCCAGCTTACCGATGTACGCCGATGTGTGCGTACCGTATCGACGATTGGGGGTTGTCGCCCGCACGCTCTGGTTCTAGTGTCTGCATGACTCTGAATCATGAGTTGCCCAGTGACTTGACATTGGGGGGCTGTTAGTTGGGTAGGGGTCCACTATTGCCTGTCGAGGTCGAGAGACCGGGAGTTGATCTGAGCAAGCTTAGTTGCAGACGGTCTAGATCCTCTCCTACGGCGTCCTAGGGAAACCGGGAGTCGATCTGAGCAAGCTTCGTTACAGTCGGTCTAGATCCTCTCCTAGGGAATCCTGAGGAATCGGGGCGCTCGGTCTTAGCACAGCGAGTTGTGTTTCGTTGTTAATACGACACAACAGAACTGCGCGGATCTGCACCCGTGCCATTCGACAGAACGGTCACCCCCTGCACAAGTGGCAGAGAGCCCCAATGCCCGTCTGCCAAATTGGGGTAGAAACGAACCCCCGCGTGCCGTGGACAGGGTGGCTCGCTTGCAAGCGCCTGAGATATACGGCGTTTTTACCCATATTTATTATGTAAAGTATGTTTGAATATTTTCTAAGTTATTGGAAATATTCAAAATAGGAGCAAGAAGTATTAGTATTGTTGTGCAAAAAATTTTCAACAAGTTAAAAGTGGAAATTGATTGTACAACCTTAAGTTAGTACATTGATTAGGTCTATGCAATAAAAATTAACCTAGTTTAGTCACGTGTAAAAACACCATGCACTCAAGTTAGGAGGAATTGGCAAAAACACACGCAAACCATAGGTAAAAACACTATCACTATGTATCAAATTTAATCAGCACGATGGTATATATAGTATTTTAGGTATATTAGTATTCAAAGTTAAATGAATAACTAAATATAATTAAACTTGCCAGTTTTCGGGTTTTGGTAGCGACCCTCTCCTATACAAAAATTGCATCACCCATACTAATGGGTATGAAACAGAGGTGAACGCATCAGTCAGTATGTGTTCAACTCTCGTCGCGTGTGGTCGCTGTCTCCCTGAGAAATGGTAAGTGGTTTTTTGATTTTTTTGATTTTTTTCATTTTCCATCGTTCCATTATATTATATTGCATTATATTATATCATATTATATTATAATATATTATGTTATATTATAGTATTACTATTAATTTTATTATACTATGATGTTGTTAAATATAGATAAACGCGCCATTTTTCGGGTTTTGGTAGCGACCCTCCCCTACACAAAAATTGCATCACCCATGCTTATGGGTATGAAACAGAGGTGAACACATCAGTCAGTATGTGTTCAACTCTCGTCGCGTGTGGTCGCTGTCTTCCTGAGGAATGGTAAGTGGTTTTTGAATTTTTTCATTATATCATTATATATTATATTATATTATTATCATCTAGCAATTATTATATTATTATCATCTAATAATTATTATATTAATTAATTACTATTTAATATAGTACTCATTAATGTTTGTCGCCTTTTGAGGCAATTTTAAAGAATTAATTTTCTCTTTTAGCCATTATTGGCCATTTTTCTGTGTATGTATGGGTGATTGCACACATACTAGTTATGTTTGTAAGCGCTTATACATACAAAAAGCCCACTGATGAGTCCCTTTCAGGCCAGGGACGAAAAACGTTTCTGGGCGTGCCTGTAAAGTAGTTTTAGGCAAAAAATGCCTTCTCATAAATTGTTATGGGAGTGTCTCTTATGACACTTTTATAACAATTTTTTGCTTGCTCTCTCGGTTTTTGTTTGTTTTTGTGTTTTTTGTTTTTCAGTGTTTTCATGTTTGTTTTGTTTTTTGGTTTTTCATTTTTGTGTTCTGTTAAAGTTTATTTATCTATTTTATTATTATTTCATATTAAAGTTTATTTATCTATTTTATTATTATTTCATATGGATAAATCAGGCAGGCTTTTAAGTATACAATTTTTTTGGTTTTTCTTTTTTCTTTTTCGAACCGGGACAAATGACGTACGAAACAGCCATCTTAGTATAGACTTCTAGATTAGGTAGCTTTTACGTAGGGAAAAAAGTGATGATTGTGGATGAAATAAACCAGGGTTAGGAACCAATGGTTGCTTGGTTCTTCACCTAGGAGTTGCCCCAGTCAACACGTGTAGGGCTTAGAACATAAAAAACGGGAGTAAAATTAAAAATTTTTAATTAACATTTATTCATTTCAATAGAAAATTGATTAAAATATATAATGATTATTTAAAATTTTCATATTTAGATTTATCTTAATTAACATTCAACTCATTTTAATAAAAAATTGATTAAAGTATATAATGATTATTTAAATTTTCGTATTAAAACTAATTAATAAATATTTAAAATTTTCATTCTTAACGGTTAGGTTTAGCCAGGGACAAAAAGCTTAATGTTCTGACCAAATATAACCATAGCTTCGGCAGGGTAAAAATCTACCATGCAAACGATGATGGCTGTTGGCTGGTAGACTTAATGGTTGGGTTCATTGATGAACCCAGCCTGGGGGATTTAGGCAAATGTGTGAGTAGGCATAGGTCCCTGTCTCACACCCTGTACTTTAGGTGACTCGCCAAACCTTTTTCAGGTAACGAGAAGCCGGTACAGGAGGGATGTCATATGGTGGACATTAGAGTGCCAATGTGCTGTTGTTTTGATATTCACATGGGCTAATCCTGTGATATTACTCTTTCCGGAGTTCATTTATGGCTTGGTTATGTGACGGAGTATGTCCGAACAGTTGGCTCGTGGGTCTAGCATGGAACAGTGGTTGACACATACTTGTCAGTAAACCATTTGATGTATCCGGTGGTAAAGGGGGCGGTCCTTATATTCTCTCATTATCCCGTGACTTCAAGATTCGATGAATCTAGGTCCCGGTTATTGAGGGTTTTTGACCTCCTCCTAACTTAAATCTGGATGTACTTAAGGTCCCTCCCATCACCCCTAAGGTATTAGATGAGATACATATATACATTCAAAAAAGTATAGAAATATAAGATAGTTTAGAAAGTTTGGAAAATTGGAATTTGCAAAACGTAATTAAGGTTAGGTTTGGTCATTGGATTAGTTTAGAGGGAGCGGGTGTAGGTCCCAGGATTCCGTCTAACATGCTTCTCATTATTCGATGAATATGAGTTGCATCTAGAGGAGTTTTAGACCGATCACCAATTCCAATTCTGAGCCTATCTAAGACTCCCCGTCCCCTAGTTAAGATATGGCAAAAGTATATGTAAAAACATAATAATACTTATTCAAAACTAACATTATGTAGATTGTTAAAAAATTAAAAGAATTAACCGCAACCACAGGGTTAGATTTTAAATGGCACTAGGATCCAACTCGGACTATAATCACGATAAGGGGATTGCCGGGTAGATCCAATAGGGCCCCTCTAGGGATTATCAACTTATACTTTTTGAATTATATAAATTTTCAATTATTGTGACGATTAAAAACGCACAATTTTAATTATTTTTAATTTAATTTAATTAAATTTAATTAAGGTAGGGTATACTACATACATAGGTATGGGACTCTCCGTTGTCTTGACGTCGTAGGTAGGCGACAGGTGAAAACGTCGCGTCGTGGGTGGATTGGGATAGTGCGCAATTGGACGCTGAATCTGATCCGGGCGACTTATATCGTTCGGGCGGCGCCATGTTAGCGACCGCTGGCTGGTGGAGGGGTCCGCTTTTGTCTGTCCGGGACAAAGATCGGGAGTTGGTCTGAGAAATCAGTGAAATCCTCTCTCAGGGGGCCAATGATTGGCCAGGTTGGGCAACGAGGGGTCTAGGTTAGATCTATGCGTCTCGTTCTGCGGGGACCCGTTTCAGAGGCAATGCCCTACGTCGCAGAACGGCTGCACCCCCCCACCCAGCTTACCGATGTACGCCGATGTGTGCGTACCGTATCGACGATTGGGGGTTGTCGCCCGCACGCTCTGGTTCTAGTGTCTGCATGACTCTGAATCATGAGTTGCCCAGTGACTTGACATTGGGGGGCTGTTAGTTGGGTAGGGGTCCACTATTGCCTGTCGAGGTCGAGAGACCGGGAGTTGATCTGAGCAAGCTTAGTTGCAGACGGTCTAGATCCTCTCCTACGGCGTCCTAGGGAAACCGGGAGTCGATCTGAGCAAGCTTCGTTACAGTCGGTCTAGATCCTCTCCTAGGGAATCCTGAGGAATCGGGGCGCTCGGTCTTAGCACAGCGAGTTGTGTTTCGTTGTTAATACGACACAACAGAACTGCGCGGATCTGCACCCGTGCCATTCGACAGAACGGTCACCCCCTGCACAAGTGGCAGAGAGCCCCAATGCCCGTCTGCCAAATTGGGGTAGAAACGAACCCCCGCGTGCCGTGGACAGGGTGGCTCGCTTGCAAGCGCCTGAGATATACGGCGTTTTTACCCATATTTATTATGTAAAGTATGTTTGAATATTTTCTAAGTTATTGGAAATATTCAAAATAGGAGCAAGAAGTATTAGTATTGTTGTGCAAAAAATTTTCAACAAGTTAAAAGTGGAAATTGATTGTACAACCTTAAGTTAGTACATTGATTAGGTCTATGCAATAAAAATTAACCTAGTTTAGTCACGTGTAAAAACACCATGCACTCAAGTTAGGAGGAATTGGCAAAAACACACGCAAACCATAGGTAAAAACACTATCACTATGTATCAAATTTAATCAGCACGATGGTATATATAGTATTTTAGGTATATTAGTATTCAAAGTTAAATGAATAACTAAATATAATTAAACTTGCCAGTTTTCGGGTTTTGGTAGCGACCCTCTCCTATACAAAAATTGCATCACCCATACTAATGGGTATGAAACAGAGGTGAACGCATCAGTCAGTATGTGTTCAACTCTCGTCGCGTGTGGTCGCTGTCTCCCTGAGAAATGGTAAGTGGTTTTTTGATTTTTTTGATTTTTTTCATTTTCCATCGTTCCATTATATTATATTGCATTATATTATATCATATTATATTATAATATATTATGTTATATTATAGTATTACTATTAATTTTATTATACTATGATGTTGTTAAATATAGATAAACGCGCCATTTTTCGGGTTTTGGTAGCGACCCTCCCCTACACAAAAATTGCATCACCCATGCTTATGGATATGAAACAGAGGTGAACACATCAGTCAGTATGTGTTCAACTCTCGTCGCGTGTGGTCGCTGTCTTCCTGAGGAATGGTAAGTGGTTTTTGAATTTTTTCATTGATTATATTATATCATTATATATTATATTATATTATTATCATCTAGCAATTATTATATTATTATCATCTAATAATTATTATATTAATTAATTACTATTTAATATAGTACTCATTAATGTTTGTCGCCTTTTGAGGCAATTTTAAAGAATTAATTTTCTCTTTTAGCCATTATTGGCCATTTTTCTGTGTATGTATGGGTGATTGCACACATACTAGTTATGTTTGTAAGCGCTTATACATACAAAAAGCCCACTGATGAGTCCCTTTCAGGCCAGGGACGAAAAACGTTTCTGGGCGTGCCTGTAAAGTAGTTTTAGGCAAAAAAGCCTTCTCATAAATTGTTATGGGAGTGTCTCTTATGACACTTTTATAACAATTTTTTGCTTGCTCTCTCGGTTTTTGTTTGTTTTTGTGTTTTTTGTTTTTCAGTGTTTTCATGTTTGTTTTGTTTTTTGGTTTTTCATTTTTGTGTTCTGTTAAAGTTTATTTATCTATTTTATTATTATTTCATATTAAAGTTTATTTATCTATTTTATTATTATTTCATATGGATAAATCAGGCAGGCTTTTAAGTATAGAATTTTTTTGGTTTTTCTTTTTTCTTTTTCGAACCGGGACAAATGACGTACGAAACAGCCATCTTAGTATACACTTCTAGATTAGGTAGCTTTTACGTAGGGAAAAAAGTGATGATTGTGGATGAAATAAACCAGGGTTAGGAACCAATGGTTGCTTGGTTCTTCACCTAGGAGTTGCCCCAGTCAACACGTGTAGGGCTTAGAACATAAAAAACGGGAGTAAAATTAAAAATTTTTAATTAACATTTATTCATTTCAATAGAAAATTGATTAAAATATTTAATGATTATTTAAAATTTTCATATTTAGATTTATCTTAATTAACATTCAACTCATTTTAATAAAAAATTGATTAAAGTATATAATGATTATTTAAATTTTCGTATTAAAACTAATTAATAAATATTTAAAATTTTCATTCTTAACGGTTAGGTTTAGCCAGGGACAAAAAGCTTAATTTTCCATCGTTCCATTATATTATATTGCATTATATTATATCATATTATATTATAATATATTATGTTATATTATAGTATTACTATTAATTTTATTATACTATGATGTTGTTAAATATAGATAAACGCGCCATTTTTCGGGTTTTGGTAGCGACCCTCCCCTACACAAAAATTGCATCACCCATGCTTATGGGTATGAAACAGAGGTGAACACATCAGTCAGTATGTGTTCAACTCTCGTCGCGTGTGGTCGCTGTCTTCCTGAGGAATGGTAAGTGGTTTTTGAATTTTTTCATTGATTATATTATATCATTATATTTTATATTATATTATTATCATCTAGCAATTATTATATTATTATCATCTAATAATTATTATATTAATTAATTACTATTTAATATAGTACTCATTAATGTTTGTCGCCTTTTGAGGCAATTTTAAAGAATTAATTTTCTCTTTTAGCCATTATTGGCCATTTTTCTGTGTATGTATAGGTGATTGCACACATACTAGTTATGTTTGTAAGCGCTTATATATACAAAAAGCCCACTGATGAGTCCCTTTCAGGCCAGGGACGAAAAACGTTTCTGGGCGTGCCTGTAAAGTAGTTTTAGGCAAAAAATGCCTTCTCATAAGTTGTTATGGGAGTGTCTCTTATGACACTTTTATAACAACTTTTTGCTTGCTTTCTCGGTTTTTGTTTGTTTTTGTGTTTTTTGTTTTCAGTGTTTTCATGTTTGTTTTGTTTTTTGGTTTTTCATTTTTGTGTTCTGTTAAAGTTTATTTATCTATTGTATTATTATTTTATATGGATAAATCAGGCAGGCTTTTAAGTATACAATTTTTTTGGTTTTTCTTTTTTCTTTTTCGAACCGGGACAAATGACGTACGAAACAGCCATCTTAGTATAGACTTCCAGATTAGGTAGCTCTTACGTAGGGAAAAAAGTGATGATTGTGGATGAAATAAACCAGGGTTAGGAACCAATGGTTGCTTGGTTCTTCACCTAGGAGTTGCCCCAGTCAACACGTGTAGGGCTTAGAACATAAAAAACGGGAGAAAAATTAAAAATTTTTAATTAACATTTATTCATTTCAATAGAAAATTGATTAAAATATTTAACGATTATTTAAAATTTTCATATTTAAATTTATCTTAATTAACATTCAACTCATTTTAATAAAAAAATTGATTAAAGTATATAATGATTATTTAAATTTTCGTATTTAAACTAATTAATAAATATTAAAAAATTTTCATTCTTAACGGTTAGTTTTAGCCAGGGACAAAAAGCTTAACGTTCTGACCAAATATAACCATAGCTCCGGCAGGGTAAAAATCTACCATGCAAACGATGATGGCTGTTGGCTGGTAGACTTAATGGTTGGGTTCCTTGATGAACCCAGCCTGGGGGATTTAGGCAAATGTGTGAGTAGGCATAGGTCCCTGTCTCACACCCTGTACTTTAGGTGACTCGCCAAACCTTTTTCAGGTAACGAGAAGCCGGTACAGAAGGGATGTCATATGGTGGACATTAGAGTGCCAATGTGCTGTTGTTTTGATATTCACTTGGGCTAATCCTGTGATATTACTCTTTCCGGAGTTCATTTATGGCTTGGTTATGTGACGGAGTATGTCCGAACAGTTGGCTCGTGGGTCTAGCATGGAACAGTGGTTGACACATACTTGTCAGTAAACCATTTGATGTATCCGGTGGTAAAGGGGGCGGTCCTTATATTCTCTCATTATCCCGTGACTTCAAGATTCGATGAATCTAGGTCCCGGTTATTGAGGGTTTTTGACCTCCTCCTAACTTAAATCTGGATGTACTTAAGGTCCCTCCCATCACCCCTAAGGTATTAGATGAGATATATATATACATTCAAAAAAGTATAGAAATATAAGATAGTTTAGAAAGTTAATTGGAATTTGCAAAACGTAATTAAGGTTAGGTCTGGTCATTGGATTAGTTTAGTGTAGGTGTAGGTCCCAGGATTCCGTCTAACATGCTTCTCATTATTCGATGAATATGAGTTGCATCTAGAGGAGTTTTAGACCGTTCGCCAACTCCAATTCTGAGCCTATCTAAGACTCCCCGTCCCCTAGTTAAGATATGGCAAAAGTATATAAAAAACATAATAATACTTATTCAAAACTAACATTATGTAGATTGTTAAAAAAAGTAAAAGAATTAACCGCAACCACAGGGTTAGATTTTATATGGCACTAGGATCCTACTTGGACTATAGTCACGATAAGGGAACTGCCGGGTAGATCCAATAGCGCCCCTCTAGGGATTATCAACTTATACTTTCTCAATTATATTTTTTCAATTATTGTGTCGATTAAAAACGCACAATTTTAATTACTTTGAATTTAATTTAATTTAATTTTAATTAAGTATACTACATACATAAGTATGGGACTCTCCGTTGTCTTGACGTCGTAGGTAGGCGACAGTTGAAAACGTCGCGTCGTGGGTGGATTGGGATAGTGCGCAATTGGACGCTGAATCTGAGCCGGGCGACTTATATCGTTCGGGCGGCGCCATGTTAGCGACCGCTGGCTGGTGGAGGGGTCCGCTTTTGTCTGTCCGGGACAAAGATCGGGAGTTGGTCTGAGAAATCAGTGAAATCCTCTCTCAGGGGGCCAATGATTCGCCAGGTTGGGCAACGAGGGGTCTAGGTTAGATCTATGCGTCTCGTTCTGCGGGGACCCATTTCAGAGGCAATGCCCTACGTCGCAGAACGGCTGCACCCCCCCACCCAGCTTACCGATGTACGCCGATGTGTGCGTACCGTATCGACGATTGGGGGTTGTCGCCCGCACGCTCTGGTTCTAGTGTCTGCATGACTCTGAATCATGAGTTGCCCAGTGACTTGACATTGGGGGGCTGTTAGTTGGGTAGGGGTCCACTATTGCCTGTCGAGGTCGAGAGACCGGGAGTTGATCTGAGCAAGCTTAGTTGCAGACGGTCTAGATCCTCTCCTACGGCGTCCTAGGGAAACCGGGAGTCGATCTGAGCAAGCTTCGTTGCAGTCGGTCTAGATCCTCTCCTAGGGAATCCTGAGGAATCGGGGCGCTCGGTCTTAGCACAGCGAGTTGTGTTTCGTTGTTTATACGACACAACAGAACTGCGCGGATCTGCACCCGTGCATTCGACAGAACGGTCACCCCCTGCACAAGTGGCAGAGAGCCCCAATGCCCGTCTGCCAAATTGGGGTAGAAACGAACCCCCGCGTGCCGTGGACAGGGTGGCTCGCTTGCAAGCGCCTGAGATATACGGCGTTTTTACCCATATTTATTATGTAAAGTATGTTTGAATATTTTCTAAGTTATTGGAAATATTCAAAATAGGAGCAAGAAGTATTAGTATTGTTGTGCAAAAAATTTTCAACAAGTTAAAAGTGGAAATTGATTGTACAACCTTAAGTTAGTACATTGATTAGGTCTACGCAATAAAAATTAACCTAGTTTAGTCACGTGTAAAAACACCATGCACTCAAGTTAGGAGGAATTGGCAAAAACACACGCAAACCATAGGTAAAAACACTATCACTATGTATCAAATTTAATCAGCACGATGGTATATATAGTATTTTAGGTATATTAGTATTCAAAGTTAAATGAATAACTAAATATAATTAAACTTGCCAGTTTTCGGGTTTTGGTAGCGACCCTCCCCTATACAAAAATTGCATCACCCATACTAATGGGTATGAAACAGAGGTGAACGCATCAGTCAGTATGTGTTCAACTCTCGTCGCGTGTGGTCGCTGTCTCCCTGAGAAATGGTAGGTGGTTTTTTGATTTTTTTGATTTTTTTCATTTTCCATCGTTCCATTATATTATACTGCATTATATTATATCATATTATATTATAATATATTATGTTATATTATAGTATTACTATTAATTTTATTATACTATGATGTTGTTAAATATAGATAAACGCGCCATTTTTCGGGTTTTGGTAGCGACCCTCCCCTACACAAAAATTGCATCACCCATGCTTATGGGTATGAAACAGAGGTGAACACATCAGTCAGTATGTGTTCAACTCTCGTCGCGTGTGGTCGCTGTCTTCCTGAGGAATGGTAAGTGGTTTTTGAATTTTTTCATTGATTATATTATATCATTATATATTATATTATATTATTATCATCTAGCAATTATTATATTATTATCATCTAATAATTATTATATTAATTAATTATTATTTAATATAGTACTCATTAATGTTTGTCCCCTTTTGAGGCAATTTTAAAGAATTAATTTTCTCTTTTAGCCATTATTGGCCATTTTTCTGTGTATGTATAGGTGATTGCACACATACTAGTTATGTTTGTAAGCGCTTATATATACAAAAAGCCCACTGATGAGTCCCTTTCAGGCCAGGGACGAAAAACGTTTCTGGGCGTGCCTGTAAAGTAGTTTTAGGCAAAAAATGCCTTCTCATAAATTGTTATGGGAGTGTCTCTTATGACACTTTTATAACAATTTTTTGCTTGCTTTCTCGGTTTTTGTTTGTTTTTGTGTTTTTTGTTTTCAGTGTTTTCATGTTTGTTTTGTTTTTTGGTTTTTCATTTTTGTGTTCTGTTAAAGTTTATTTATCTATTTTATTATTATTTTATATGAATAAATATGGCAGGCTTTTAAGTATACAATTTTTTTGGTTTTTCTTTTTTCTTTTTCGAACCGGGACAAATGACGTACGAAACAGCCATCTTAGTATAGACTTCCAGATTAGGTAGCTCTTACATAGGGAAAAAAGTGATGATTGTGGATGAAATAAACCAGGGCTGTTGGCTGGTAGACTTAATGGTTGGGTTCCTTGATGAACCCAGCCTGGGGGATTTAGGCAAATGTGTTAGTAGGCATAGGTCCCTGTCTCACACCCTGTACTTTAGGTGACTCGCCAAACCTTTTTCAGGTAACGAGAAGCCGGTACAGGAGGGATGTCATATGGTGGACATTAGAGTGCCAATGTGCTGTTGTTTTGATATTCACATGGGCTAATCCTGTGATATTACTCTTTCCGGAGTTCATTTATGGCTTGGTTATGTGACGGAGTATGTCCGAACAGTTGGCTCGTGGGTCTAGCATGGAACAGTGGTTGACACATACTTGTCAGTAAACCATTTGATGTATCCGGTGGTAAAGGGGGCGGTCCTTATATTCTCTCATTATCCCGTGACTTCAAGATTCGATGAATCTAGGTCCCGGTTATTGAGGGTTTTTGACCTCCTCCTAACTTAAATCTGGATGTACTTAAGGTCCCTCCCATCACCCCTAAGGTATTAGATGAGATATATATATACATTCAAAAAAGTATAGAAATATAAGATAGTTTAGAAAGTTAATTGGAATTTGCAAAACGTAATTAAGGTTAGGTCTGGTCATTGAATTAGTTTAGAGGGAGCGGGTGTAGGTCCTAGGATTCCGTCTAACATGCTTCTCATTATTCGATGAATATGAGTTGCATCTAGAGGAGTTTTAGACCGTTCGCCAACTCCAATTCTGAGCCTATCTAAGACTCCCCGTCCCCTAGTTAAGATATGGCAAAAGTATATAAAAAACATAATAATACTTATTCAAAACTAACATTATGTAGATTGTTAAAAAAGTAAAAGAATTAACCGCAACCACAGGGTTAGATTTTATATGGCACTAGGATCCTACTTGGACTATAGTCACGATAAGGGAACTGCCGGGTAGATCCAATAGCGCCCCTATAGGGATTATCAACTTATACTTTCTCAATTATATATTTTCAATTATTGTGTCGATTAAAAACGCACAATTTTAATTACTTTGAATTTAATTTAATTTAATTTTAATTAAGGTAGAGTATACTACATACATAGGTATGGGACTCTCCGTTGTCTTGACGTCGTAGGTAGGCGACAGTTGAAAACGTCGCGTCGTGGGTGGATTGGGATAGTGCGCAATTGGACGCTGAATCTGAGCCGGGCGACTTATATCGTTCGGGAGGCGCCATGTTAGCGACCGCTGGCTGGTGGAGGGGTCCGCTTTTGTCTGTCCGGGACAAAGATCGGGAGTTGGTCTGAGAAATCAGTGAAATCCTCTCTCAGGGGGCCAATGATTCGCCAGGTTGGGCAACGAGGGGTCTAGGTTAGATCTATGCGTCTCGTTCTGCGGGGACCCGTTTCAGAGGCAATGCCCTACATCGCAGAACGGCTGCACCCCCCCACCCAGCTTACCGATGTACGCCGATGTGTGCGTACCGTATCGACGATTGGGGGTTGTCGCCCGCACGCTCTGGTTCTAGTGTCTGCATGACTCTGAATCATGAGTTGCCCAGTGACTTGACATTGGGGGGCTGTTAGTTGGGTAGGGGTCCACTATTGCCTGTCGAGGTCGAGAGACCGGGAGTTGATCTGAGCAAGCTTAGTTGCAGACGGTCTAGATCCTCTCCTACGGCGTCCTAGGGAAACCGGGAGTCGATCTGAGCAAGCTTCGTTGCAGTCGGTCTAGATCCTCTCCTAGGGAATCCTGAGGAATCGGGGCGCTCGGTCTTAGCACAGCGAGTTGTGTTTCGTTGTTAATACGACACAACAGAACTGCGCGGATCTGCACCCGTGCCATTCGACAGAACGGTCACCTCCTGCACAAGTGGCAGAGAGCCCCAATGCCCGTCTGCCAAATTGGGGTAGAAACGAAACCCCGCGTGCCGTGGACAGGGTGGCTCGCTTGCAAGCGCCTGAGATATACGGCGTTTTTACCCATATTTATTATGTAAAGTATGTTTGAATATTTTCTAAGTTATTGGAAATATTCAAAATAGGAGCAAGAAGTATTAGTATTGTTGTGCAAAAAATTTTCAACAAGTTAAAAGTGGAAATTGATTGTACAACCTTAAGTTAGTACATTGATTAGGTCTACGCAATAAAAATTAACCTAGTTTAGTCACGTGTAAAAACACCATGCACTCAAGTTAGGAGGAATTGGCAAAAACACACGCAAACCATAGGTAAAAACACTATCACTATGTATCAAATTTAATCAGCACGATGGTATATATAGTATTTTAGGTATATTAGTATTCAAAGTTAAATGAATAACTAAATATAATTAAACTTGCCAGTTTTCGGGTTTTGGTAGCGACCCTCCCTATACAAAAATTGCATCACCCATACTAATGGGTATGAAACAGAGGTGAACGCATCAGTCAGTATGTGTTCAACTCTCGTCGCGTGTGGTCGCTGTCTCCCTGAGAAATGGTAGGTGGTTTTTTGATTTTTTTGATTTTTTTCATTTTCCATCGTTCCATTATATTATACTGCATTATATTATATCATATTATATTATAATATATTATGTTATATTATAGTATTACTATTAATTTTATTATACTATGATGTTGTTAAATATAGATAAACGCGCCATTTTTCGGGTTTTGGTAGCGACCCTCCCCTACACAAAAATTGCATCACCCATGCTTATGGGTATGAAACAGAGGTGAACACATCAGTCAGTATGTGTTCAACTCTCGTCGCGTGTGGTCGCTGTCTTCCTGAGGAATGGTAAGTGGTTTTTGAATTTTTTCATTGATTATATTATATCATTATATATTATATTATATTATTATCATCTAGCAATTATTATATTATTATCATCTAATAATTATTATATTAATTAATTATTATTTAATATAGTACTCATTAATGTTTGTCGCCTTTTGAGGCAATTTTAAAGAATTAATTTTCTCTTTTAGCCATTATTGGCCATTTTTCTGTGTATGTATAGGTGATTGCACACATACTAGTTATGTTTGTAAGCGCTTATATATACAAAAAGCCCACTGATGAGTCCCTTTCAGGCCAGGGACGAAAAACGTTTCTGGGCGTGCCTGTAAAGTAGTTTTAGGCAAAAAATGCCTTCTCATAAATTGTTATGGGAGTGTCTCTTATGACACTTTTATAACAATTTTTTGCTTGCTTTCTCGGTTTTTGTTTGTTTTTGTGTTTTTTGTTTTCAGTGTTTTCATGTTTGTTTTGTTTTTTGGTTTTTCATTTTTGTGTTCTGTTAAAGTTTATTTATCTATTTTATTATTATTTTATATGGATAAATCTGGCAGGCTTTTAAGTATACAATTTTTTTGGTTTTTCTTTTTTCTTTTTCGAACCGGGACAAATGACGTACGAAACAGCCATCTTAGTATAGACTTCCAGATTAGGTAGCTCTTACGTAGGGAAAAAAGTGATGATTGTGGATGAAATAAACCAGGGTTAGGAACCAATGGTTGCTTGGTTCTTCACCTAGGAGTTGCCCCAGTCAACACGTGTAGGGCTTAGAACATAAAAAACGGGAGAAAAATTAAAAATTTTTAATTAACATTTATTCATTTCAATAGAAAATTGATTAAAATATTTAACGATTATTTAAAATTTTCATATTTAAATTTATCTTAATTAACATTCAACTCATTTTAATAAAAAAATTGATTAAAGTATATAATGATTATTTAAATTTTCGTATTTAAACTAATTAATAAATATTAAAAAATTTTCATTCTTAACGGTTAGTTTTAGCCAGGGACAAAAAGCTTAACAAAGAGTATAAATAGTAAAGAGATATTATGACTCAAAGAAGAACAAGATTTCATGTGCCATTATTACACAAAAATACACACCACTCTGCCGCTATCGAAGGCAGCGCAGCATGGTGAATGTGGTCCAATATTTACAGTGAAACATAATTTTCACCATATCATGATTGATAAATTGTTGGTAACTTTTGCTTCGCTTTCGGAAGCACTTCAACTTTGTTTTTGTTCTAGTAGAAAAGTAACAAAAAAGTGTACAACAACAAAATGCTTCTGGATGCCCAGAACTCCTTGATAGTTGTTGTTATAAAGCCCAACTCAGCGGTCTTCTCAGCGCTCGTAACAAAGCAAAATTAAATGATCTCCTAATGAGTGAGGGGTACGGGAGATATATTTAATGAGTATGAAGGGAGCGGAAGATCGAGTTTGCTTTTGTTATTTTGCACTAACAATGCAAGCGAATATGCGCAAGAAGAGATCGATCCATCACTCGCATGCTTAGTAAAGTGTGAAAGAAAGAAACGATCAATTTGTGGAGTACAGCGGGCGATGAGAAGAACGGTGCGACTCGTCTGGATTTGTTTTAAATTTTGCATTTTAAGGTTTTTGAAAGAAATTTTGCTTTTCGTAGCTTTATTCTGCTTCTTCTTCGATGTCCAACCTTTGTGAAGCGCTGGCACGATCTACGTTGTGAGCATAGCGTGCTGTTGAAGAATTTGTATAGGCAGAAGATTTAAGAAGAAGAAGACTTTAGTCGGCATATCTGTATATTCAATAACTTATACGAGTAAAAATAAAAAGTTAATGGAAGCAAAAATAAAAAATGAAAGAATGGAAATATTTCAGAGAAAATATTTATATTATGTACGAATTCGATTTTTTATGAGTACGAACGAATCGGAAGATAGACTTTGTACTTGTTATTTTGTAGTAACAACTGAAGTGCTTCTGTCTGACCGTCTATAAATTTACCATATTATTGTAGTGTCCAAAACCATTATTAAAATTAAATTAAAGACTAAAATTTTTAAAATTTATGATTTTAGTTCTATTAAGGAAGCATTGCCTATGGGCTGGCAATAAAACGAAATCAACCCTGCATTGAGCTCAGTGTATCGAATTACCGATAACACATATTGGTACAACAATTATATTATAATTTTATACATATAAAATAACAATAAACAATAACCTAATTTAATAATAAACCTAATTTAAAATACTAATAATAATAATATTATGCCGGCAAAACGTTGCAAAAAACCAAATTCCGTTAATAAACGAAAAATAATAAAGAGAAAAAAAATCCAAGCTTGATAGACCGACAGACGTAAGCACTTGATTTTTTATTTTAAAGAAACCAAAAAGAAGTCTAATTCCCCTGTTCCCTCAACCCCTGCTGTTACCCACAATTCGATCGTTTCGTTTTCAACTCCTTTCACATACAAGATTCCATCGCTCAACTCTTCTTACGCATAATCATTTATGAACGAAAACAAGCAAATCCGATTTGTATTTATACAACAACAAAGCAATGGCAATGAGAAGCAAATAACACAAAGGATGGTAAACAAAGGCAAGAGAGCGAAGTAACTCAAAAGACCGACAGACGTAAGCAACTGAATTGTTATTGGAATTCATCAATTATTTCTCTCACTCCTCATCTAGCATACGATTGCTGCATCGATCAACTCTTCTTACACATAATCATTTACCAAGTAAAACGAAGTTCACCACGAATTTCTCTGCTGCTATTCGTCGTAGCAGCGCTCTCGACTGCATTCTAATAATGGCACATGAAAATCTGCCGTTAGTCGAAAATTTTGAGTCATAATATCTCTTTACTATTTATACTCTTTGCAGAGAGCAAGCAATTTCAGTTTCTCAATTTTTGCTTTGTGTCTTTCTCTCATTATTCGGATCTCCATATGCATGATGACTTTGTGAGTCAGTGTGTAATTTTTTTCTCGGAGCGGATGATCGACTTTGCTTCTGTTATTTTGCACTAACAATGTAAGCGAATATGCGTAAGAAGAGATCGATCCAACACTCGTATGCCAAGTAAAGTGCGAAAGAAAGAATCGATCAATTTCTGGTGTACAGCGGGCGATGAGGAGGACGGTGCGATTCGTCTTCTTTTGCTTCTCTTACAATAACAAACCATGTGCAGCCGTCCGTCCGTCTGGAATCGTTTTAAATTTTGTATTTTATGGTTTTTGAAAGAATTTTTGCTTTCGTAGCTTTGTTCTGCTTCTTATTCGATGTCCAAGCTATGTAAAGCGCTGGCACGATCTACACTACCGGCCAAAAGTTTCGAAGCACCCTTGAAATTTCAACAAATCTTACTAATAGTTATCCAAAGCTTTTAAAAATAAAAAGTTTCATTATACATTTTAAAGTATTGTATTAAAATTGTATTTGCTTTCAAATTACATTAAAATTAAATTTTAGAAACATTTTTATTATCAAAAATTTTTACAAAAATGTCTAATCTGATATTTCATAAAAAAAGCCCCCTTTGCACTGAATAACTTTTGCTACAATTCTTGGCATTGTGGCGATTAATTTCTTTATGGTTTCCTGTTATATATTGTTCCATGATTCCAACAATGCATTTCACATTTCCTCTTTCGACGTAGTCGCTTTTTCTAGCACCGTTCCGTCCAGCTCATCCCATAGAAGCACTATTGGATTCATATCGGGTGACTGGGCAGGCCAAATCATATTTGTTAATATTCCAGATGTTTGCATGTTCTCTAAATAGCCTCTGCACAATTTGGAGCTGTGTTTGGGATCGTTATCTTGTTTCAATATCTTTCTGCAATATCTTTCTATATTCCTCCTTTCGCATAATTCCATCGATTCGAATTAAATCGCCTACTCCACTGCTTGAGAAGCATCCCCAGACCATAACGGAACCGCCGCCGTGCTTCGCTGTTGGGATTACACACTCCGGCAGCATGTTCTCTTGGGCACTACGTTTGGCGAAAATTCTTTGATTTGACCCAAACAACTCGAACTTTGATTCGTCGTTCCAAAGAACAATTTTGAAGTCTTCTTCGGTTCATTTCTTATAGGTCGGAGTCCACTGAAGTCTTCTCTTTTTATTTCGTGGTCGAAGTAAGGGTTTTTCTTTAGCAATCCTTTCACAAAGACTAGCATCTCTAGCCGCCTTATTACAGTTGTTCGTGACACCGGGTTTGATCGACTGTTATTGATCTCAGCTTGTATTTCTTGAGCCGTTTTTCTCCTGTTCCGTCTGCTTGATATTGTTATTGCTCTATCCTCATGATTTCTTGTCGATATTGGCCTTCCGGACCGCGGAAGGACCTCAAGAGTTCGATAATCCTTGTACTTTTGTATGGTGCGATGCACAAAACTAGTCGAAATTTTTAATTTTTGCTCTATTATCCACTCGGAATTGCCTTCCTTATGAAGAGTAATCACTGCAGATCTTATATCAATTTTATTTTTTGGCATGCTTCGGTTTTTTTAACGTTTGGTCAGTTCGAATCTAGAGGAACAAAGAATGGTGCCAATATTCTAGGTCAGCCTTTTATACTTGACCCAGGGTAAAAAATGGATGGTAATAATTATTCATAATTACCTTTAGTAATTACCCCATAAAAAAAATTACCCTGAGTACCTGAAAAAGGTTTTCTATAACCCTTTTTCTCGATTTTGTATGGCAAGTGCAATAAACAAAAAACCCAATTTCTTGACTTAGTGCATTGCTTGAGCATGCAATTAAACAATGAATGTCGTAAACCCGTTTTGGGTTCGATATTACAGTTATCACTTTCCAACCATCCTATTAAAAAAGAAAAAATCAAAATTTATACAATAATATAGAAATGCCACACGATTTTCTATGAACAGGAGTGGTGCTTCGAAACTTTTCGAACGACGGTAGTGTACGTTCCGAGCATAGCGTGCTCTTGAAGAATTCGTATAGGCAGAAGATTTAAGAAGAAGAATACTTAGTCGGCATATAGCACATCTAATACCTTATTCGAGTAAAAATAAAAAGTTAATGGAAGCAAAAATAAAAAATGAAAGAATGGAAATATTTCAGAGAAAATATTTATATTATGTAGCAATTCGAACACATTTTTTATGAGTATGAAGGAATCGGAAGATCGACTTTTATTTGTTATTTTGTACTAACAACTGTAGTGCTGCTGTCTGACCGTCTATGTATTTTCCTGTAGTTATTGTAGTGTCCAAAACTATTATTAAAATTAAATTAAGGACTAAACTTTTTAATATTTATGATTTTAGTTCTATTAAGGAAGCATTGCCTATGGGCTGTCAATAAAACGAAATATTGGTACAACAATTATATTATAATTTTATACAAATAAAATAACAATTAACAATAACCTAATTTAATAATAAACCTAATTTAAAATATGTACTAAACAGATTATGTTACAAAAAAACAAAATTCCTTTAATAAACGAAAAATAATAGCGGGAAAAAATCCAAACTTGATAGACTTATAGACGTAAGCACCTGTTTTTTTTATTGTAAAGGAACCAAAAACAAGTCAAATTCCCACCGGTGTGAAGTTAGCATACTTTTTCTCAGCAGACGGCGAATTCAATTAAAATAGCTCTGTTAGCTCTATGTTATCTTTATTTTGCGGCGAAAAGTGTAAGCAAGTACTCCAACCGAATTTTTTCTTTCCATGTATTTCTATCCCCTCTATAGATGGCGCCATAGTAGCGTTGCACATTTTTGTTGGTAAATCTATGAAACAGCTGATCAAATTACAACTAGAATCGGGTCTTCACAATTTTATATTTATACCCTACACCTTAAGGTTAAGGGTTATATTTACTTTGTCAGGAAATGTGTACGGCATAGAAATAGAGATGATAGGTATAGAAAAGTATATATATTCTTGATCAGCGTCACTTCCTGAGGCGATTTACCTATGTTCGTCTGTTGAAATCACGATCACGATCACACGATCTCTTATGGTGTGCAGGTTGGTATTGAAAATGGGCAAAATCGGTCAACGACCACGCCTATTTCTTATTGGAAATGTGATATCAGCGTTCGTTTTTGAGTTATGACAACAAAAGTTCACTCCTGGTTATAGAGTAGCATTATTCGTTAATATGCCAAATATGGGCATGATCCGCCCGCTTTTAGGTTACACAGGCAAAACAGGGTCTTAAATGGTTTTTGGTACTGACCCCAAAAACAACTTAAAAAGGGGTGAGGACTTCCGGTTCCGGTTTTATATCCGTATGAAATTTGAAATTTAACTGCCCATATCTCCTAAACTATGGCAGATATCCGGTTCCGTTCTAAAGGTACTTAGCGTATCTTCAGTTTATGTAACATGATATTTTACCGAAAACCTTACAGTTCTCGAGAAAAACGCAATTTAAAATGTTTAGTACTTTCTGAATTCAATAATTTTTTTCTAAGTAAAATATGTAATCAACACATATGATTATATAAATCCTAAAAAAGAACAGGTTATTAGCTTTCTACATAAATTTATTTGACCATGATTGGTGTAGGAATTTAGGGGAAATTACATTTTTTACAATTACAATTACAACAATTACAACATTACAACATTGCAATGAGGTGAATACAAAGCAAAGTGAAAAATTTTACGAAAAATCGCGCGATTGTTATGTTATGGCGTTTTGGCGTAAGTTTCCAACTTCTAAATTTAATTTCCATCTAAAGAGTAAAATTTCTCGAAAATAACAGAATCTTAACGACACATTATACAGAATTTAAATCATGTGCTTTTGAGACTCTGATATCCTAATAGTGTGAAACTTGGCTAAGTATAATTTTACTAAAGACTTTTATTGCTGTAACACACAACCATAACGATAACGACAATTCGACTCATAGCTGTCAAAATATATGGGCTCTTTTTAAACGACATGAATGGTCTTCTTATTTTGTTGTTTATAATTTCTATAGGAATTCTATAGATATGTCAGCTCGTCGTTATGGTTGTGTGTTATCGTCAGTGTGTGGTCTAAAAAATGTAAAAATAAATGTGACAAACAAAAAGAACACATTTATGTGATAAACAAAAAGAAAAAGGATAATAATTTTTAACTGGCGTGGTTTTTGATTTTTGTACTACTTCTTTTCAGTGGCGTAGCGTGAATTTCTGCCACCCGGGGCCGTTTAGAAATATTCCGCCCCGCACACACAACTTCTCGGCCAACCCCGATAACTCTGCCGGCTCTGATAGTTCTGCCGGCCCTGATAGCTCTGCCGCCCGGGGCAATGGCCCCTCCTTACCTCCCACACTACGCCACTGCTTCTTTATAAAATGGTCGTCGTTTATTGTTGCAATGTAACCTTTTTTCTCCCTCACGTCGATTTCGTTGTCAATGTTGCTGACCAATATTTTATAGAAAATAATGTACTTTTGGAGAAAAATGAAATTAAAAGTTTTTAGTGTTATTTTTTCTATTCATTAATTTTTTTCTAAGTAAACTGTATAATTAATCTACATAATTATTTAAAACATAAGAAAATAGAGTCTCTTAGCAACATTTTAGGAGAAAACGCTTTTTAAAGCTCACAATCACGTAAGTAAAATACTATTTTTATACCCTGCACACGAAGTGAAAGGGTATATTCACTTACTGCTTCCGTTTGTAACGCATTAAAGGAGGCGTGACAGGTATAGGAAAGTATATATATTCTTGATCAGCGTGACCTCCTGAGTCGATTTAGCCATGTCCGTCCGTCTGTCTGTCTGTCTGTCCGTCTGTGGAAACCACGATTACAAGAGAACGAATAGAGATATCTTCTTCAAACTTGGCACGAATATTGTCTATCACTAGAAACTCATCGCTATTGAAAATGAGCAAAATCGGACCATTACCACGCCTACTTTTTATAGTGAATATAAATTAATCCATGCTTATAGCTCAATTTCGCAGCTTGTAGAACGAATTTGGGGTTGAAATTTTGTCCAGAAGTCCACTGTCTCTGACCAAAACAGACTACCAAAAATAGGCGTGGTCCGCCCACTAATTAAATAAAACTCGATTACAGGAGAACGAATAGATTACAGGAGAACGAATAGAGATATTTTCATCAAATTTGGCACGAATATTCTCTGTCATCACAGGCTATTTGAGATTGGAAAGAGGAAAAAAAAAGGAAAAAAATTAGACCATTGCCACGCCTAATTTTTAAGTGAACGTGTGTAGGGTGTATGAACTTCGGCCAGGCCGAAGTTAACACTCTTTCTGGTTTTTAAATTCTACTGCTGCTATTGTGTTTCAATTGTTTTCCCACTACTTTTATTTATTTATTTATTTATTTATTTATATATTTATTTATTTATTTATTTATTAATACAACTTATGCACTAAGGGAAGGTCTTTTATAGCAATTAGATTGAAACAATGCAAGTTAATTATAAAAGTAAATTAGACTAACTAAAATATACCAGTAATTTATTCTTAGAAGTTGAGTAGAGATTAAGGAAAAATAGGAAATGGAGAAGTATAACACCTAGCTCATGTATTCGAATCAAGGAAATGCCAGACGCCTGAATGCATTCTCACCTGCCGTGGTTTTAAGCCTGCTTGGCAAAGTGTTCCAGAGCCTGATTGTGCTGATGAAAAACAGCCTCCCAGTGTTAAGAAAAGAAAACGGGGGAATTATAAGATTTCGTGTTCGAGTCGAAGTACCAAAATCTAATTTAGAGTACAGATATCTTGGTATGCCAGTAGCTATCAACTTAAACAAAAATAAACAATTTCTGTAATTCAAGAAATCAGAAAAGTCACCACCAAGAAGTGAGTGTCGCCGCTCTCCGATATGATCATATCGCTTCAAACCATAAACAAATCTAGTCATATTGTTAATTAACACCATAACTTTATAAGAAGATATGGATTCCAATTTGCAGTAAATAAGTTTGGCATATGTAATAACAGGGAGAATAAGTGTCAAGACCAGTTTCCTCCGAGTTTCAGTTGGAAGATATTCCGCAGCATAACGCAAGTTACGCTGCACACAGTAGGCTTTGCTCACCACTGTATGTGATCACAATGTGATCAGTACATGTTAGTGTAGAGTTGACCAAAAAACCAAGATTAGTTGCTTTGGAAACAAATTTGAGCACCGTATCACCAATGAATAAGGGTGGCAAAGTAGAAAAATTTGGAACATTATTAAATATCGGCATAACAAATGATTTGACAAACGAGTGACATTTAATTTTAGATAATTTGTATTTGACCATAAGGCAATGTTTTTAAGGTCATCATTAATTTTCCTACATAACTCATCTATGGACTTAACTGGGCTCGACAAATACACTTGCACATCATCAGCATGTATGTTAACTTTCTGTACAACATTAAACAAATCATTTAAGACATAGTAAACAACAAAGGACCCAACACCGACCCCTGGGGTACTCCTACTTCAACCCTTCTAAAATCAGAGAACGTATTTCCAACTTTCACTCTTTGAAACCGATCAGATAGAAAAGACTTGATAAGGTTAGCTGCACTAGGGGAGAAAAGAAAATTTTTATTCAGCTTATTACATAGAAGTAAATGGTCAACACTATCGAAAGCCTTAGAGAAGTCTAAGAGAACTAACTTTTATAACTATGTTGATGTTAGAAAATTGAAATTATGTCTGCAATTACCGTTGTCCATATCATTGTGTATAACAGTAGTCTAAATTTATGATTAAATTCTGTAATTACTAACCAGTAATTACAATTGCAAGTTAAGTATGTTGTTCAACTGTGAACAAGATGGGGAAATACCTAAAGAAATTTTGCATTAATTGCAAAATTGGAAACTCGTTCCAATAAAAATAAAAATCACCCGATTTTTCAATTTTGGGTTAGGTCTGAGAGTGTACACCGTCAATTGCACTTTACATTGTCACTTTCGTTTACAGAGCAAATAGAGTAAACTTCAGGGCCAAATTAAAAAAAATTGTATTAACCGAATTGGACCAACTTTGTTCCAGTTGTTCGCAATGGTCCATAGAACAACCGAAACTAGGTGGCATCACGCATCATTTGTATTTGAAATTTTTATGGGGATTACATTGTCACTTTCGTTTACAGAGCAAATAGAGTAAACTTCAGGGCCAAATTAAAAAAAATTGTAGGAACCGAATTGGACCAACTTTGTGTCAGTAGTTCGCAATGGTCCATAGAACAACCGAAACTAGGTGGCATCACGCATCATTTGTATTTGGAATTTTTATGGGGATTACATTGTCACTTTCGTTTACAGAGCAAATAGAGTAAACTTCAGGGCCAAATTAAAAAAAATTGTAGGACCCGAATTGGACCAACTTTGTTCCAGTTGTTCGCAATGGTCCATAGAACAACCGAAACTAGGTGGTATCACGCATAATTTGTATTTCGAATTTTTATGGGGATTACATTGTCACTTTCGTTTACAGAGCAAATAGAGTAAACTTCAGAGCCAAATTACAAAAAATTGTAGGAACCGATTTGGACCAACTTTGTGTCAGTTGTTCGCAATGGTCCATAGAACAACCGAAACTAGGTGGCATCACGCATCATTTGTATTTCGAATTTTTATGGGGATTACATTGTCACTTTCGTTTACAGAGCAAATAGAGTAAATTTCAGAGCCAAATTACAAAAAATTGTAGGAACCGATTTGGACCAACTTTGTGTCAGTAGTTCGCAATGGTCCGTAGAACAACCGAAACTAGGTGGCATCACGCATCATTTGTATTTGGAATTTTTATGGGGATTACATTGTCACTTTCGTTTACAGAGCAAATAGAGTAAATTTCAGAGCCAAATTACAAAAAGTTGTAGGAACCGATTTGGACCAACTTTGTGTCAGTAGTTCGCAATGGTCCATAGAACAACCGAAACTAGGTGCCATCACGCATCAATTGTATTTGGAATTTTTATGGGGATTACATTGTCACTTTCGTTTACAGAGCAAATAGAGTAAACTTCAGAGCCAAATTACAAAAAATTGTAGGAACCGATTTGGATCAACTTTGTGTCAGTAGTTCGCAATGGTCCATAGAACAACCGAAACTAGGTGGCATCACGCATAATTTGTATTTGGAATTTTTATGGGGATTACATTGTCACTTTCGTTTACAGAGCAAATAGAGTACATTTCAGAGCCAAATTAAAAAAAATTGTAGGAACAGAATTGGACCAACTTTGTTCCAGTTGTTCGCAATGGTCCATAGAACAACCGAAACTAGGTGGCATCGCGCATCATTTGTATTTCGAATTTTTATGGGGATTACATTGTCACTTTCGTTTACAGAGCAAATAGAGTAAACTTCAGAGCCAAATTACAAAAAATTGGAAGAACCGATTTGGACCAACTGTGTTCCAGTTGTTCGCAATGGTCCATAGAACAACCGAAAGTAGGTGGCATCACGCATCATTTGTATTTGGATTTTTTATGGTGGTTATATTGTCATTATTGTCTATGTGGAATTTTTAAAATCTGTACGATAGGAAAGGTTTTGTAAAATTTATTGAAGTTTTATTTATTTGAAGTTGAAGGAGTTTCCCGAATAAACTTAGATGTCATTAGGCTTCCTATTGCTATCCTCCTTCTTTCGCTTTTTTGTGAGACATGTGTTGATGATATGCTGTAATTTATCATGATATATTAAAATTATAGGTTACTACTGAATGAAAGTCTCGGTATTGCATGATCATTTGTTTTGAATTTTTTTATTCAGAGTACGTATTGTTAAATGTTCTTACGTACGTGTCCTTAAATATTTTTGAAGCAGCAGAAATAGTTGAGAGCAGAAAGCTACGTTATTAAATAATATATTGGGTTTCATTTAAAATTATTAGAATCTATTTTAAATAAACACATGTTTTCTTTAAAAAATTGTTATACTTCTGAAAAAATCTTGTCTTTAAAATAAAGAGAAAATAGAAAAGGTACAGCTGTGTGTGTACTTATAATTATTGGGTTGTACAATTGGATAAAAGTGTTCAGCTAATTCTGTTAAGTATAAGCGCCATCTGTTAACCGATATCTATGATTCTGTAAAATTTCTGTTAAGTCGCTGTTAAACGGAATTTTCTGTTAAATTGCTCTGTTAAGTGTCTGTTGTTAACATATTCGCCGCTGTTATTAACAGAACTCTGTTAACTTTGTAAACAAACCAATTTGCCGTCTGCTAACTTCACGCCATTGTCTCCGAAGTCTGTCAGTGCAAACTTAAACCTTCTTATAAGGCCATCATATTTAGTATGCTGTGCTTTATCGGCACCTTTATCAAGAGACCTACTATTGTCTAAATTATTCAAAGACTTACCTTCACTTTCCAAGAGTTTTTGAATTAGGAAGTCCAGCTTAGTTAGGGCTGTCAGCGCAAGTGTACATACCTTGGATGGTACGTTTTCCTTAAAATATTTTTCTTTCTTAAGGGAAGTACCGTGGGGCTCCAGTTGCTCGTTGTTTGTTTGGAACATAGACATTTTCTCCTGTATGTTCCTTTTTAATAATTGCAAGGACTCGCATCCTTATCTGCCGCAATCGATGAGTGGTATAAACGTTGAATTTCTTCAGCCAGCTCGTATTGAGTAATTAAAATCGTTTCCATTATAACACACACTTTTTTATATTATTATTTAATTTTATTTTTTCGACTGATGCGGTGGTTCGCTTTATATAATCGGATCACTTGCTGATGCGTATCACTACACTACGCTTTAAACAGCAAAAAAAAATTTTGTAGAGCTGATGCAAATTTTGCTTTATACAGCCAACAATTTAATAATTAATTTAATAAACAATTTAAAAATTGTTATTAAAAAAATTTTTTTTTTTTTTTTTTAAAAACTTTACGTATTTCAAACGAACGTACGGGGTCACCAAAATGAAGAATAACACACTTCACTGAATTACAATTGCCAACTAACTCCTGTTTCCAAGAGTTTCTTTATTTATAAGATTCTTAACCTACCTAAACATGGGACGAACGCAGTTCGCACCATGTGCATATCTTATCAGCTAATGATGCGAACGCAGTTCGCACCATGTGTATACCTTATCTAATGCTTAATTATATGACCAGAAGTCTAGCTGTCTCCATAGTTAATTGGTTTTTGTCTGTCATAAATAAGACAGCCAGACTTCTAATCATGCATACGTTTTCATGAGTTGCTAGTTCTAGTGATAGAGAAACATATCCTAAACAAACTGTACTATTGCAGTTGGCTGACCATATGTTATCTTATCTTATGGTACCCTTCGCAGTACCTTACATATTTACTCAGATAAAGAATTCAGCACTTAGTACAGTTTTATATATTTCAACATTTCCTTTAAGCTTTATTTATTATTCACGAAGCATGTTGTGAATATTTTGCACAGAGGTTTCTTTTATGATGTATACAAGGGAGAAGAAAGGATTTTTCGAAATTTTACTTCTAAGGACTTCAAAAAGGACAAACACATAACTCTTTTGTTAGCCATCAAATATGGATTTTCTTTTCTCACGAAAACATCCCGCCTAGAAATACCTAAAAACCATTTACAGGATTTTTCAAAATTCATCCTCTAAAGGTCAAAAAAGGACATCATTTGGTAAAAGTACACCCAATGACATAATAAAATAAAATGAAGCATGAATATTTTGCACAAAGGTTTCTTTGATGATTTATACAAGGGCGAAGAAAGGATTTTTCGAAATTTTACTTCTTATGACTTCAAAAAGGATAAACACATAACTCTATTGTTAGCCATCAAATATGGATTTTCTTTTCTCACGAAAACATCCCGCGTAGAAATGCCTAAAAACCATTTTCAGGATTTTTCAAAATTCATCCTCTAAAGGTCCAAAAAAGGACATCATTTGGTAAAAGTACACCCAATGAAGTAATAAAATAAAACAAAGCATGTTGCGAATATTTTGCACAGAGGTTTCTTTTATGATGTATACAAGGGAGAAGAAAGGATTTTTCGAAATTTTACTTCTAAGGACTTTAAAAAGGACAAACACATAACTCTTTTGTTAGCCATCAAATATGGATTTTTCTTTTTTCACGAAAACATCCTGCGTATAATGCCTAAAAACCATTTTCAGGATTTTTCAAAATTCATCCTCTAAAGGAAAATTCATCTTCCAAAAAAGGACATAATTTGGTAAAAATACACCCAATCACATAATAAAATAAAACGAAGCACGTTATGAATTTTTGTCATGTACCAAAGAATATATGTATTACAATATATTATTACAATATTCAAAACAGAATGCTACGCCCAAGAGAGATTGTACATTAATAGTTTGAGATGAAAGAAATGGTACATAAAAGCACCTTCTAAGCACTCTGAAAGATATTACAGTGAACGATGACATGATGGCTGGACTCACTGTACTATTAGCTGGAGAATTTTGCCAGACTCCTCCGTCTATAGTGTTGAGAGGAACTTGGGCTGACGAAGTTCAGGCATCAAATCTTTGGCACTTAATATAAAAACTGCACCTTAAGAAAAACATGCGGGTGCATTTAAAGGGAGATGTTTTTGCTGACCAATTCTCCAAACTACTCCTGCAAATAGGAAACGGAGATAATCCGGAAACTGATGGCGAAATTCAAATTCAACCAAATCTTGCCTCAGTTGTGTCGACCGTTGACGAGCCAATAGAACGAATATATCTGGATGTCCAAAACCTACACCATAAAACAACAGAGTGGTTGGGCGAACGTGCGATTCTTAAACCTAAGAACGATCAGGCATCAACCATTAATGACACATTGCTGAAGTCATTTGAAGAAACAGAATAATTGTACAAATCGGTGGACACAGTATTGCACATAGATAACGCTATACACTATCCTGCGGAGTACATAAATACACTTAACCCACCTGGTCTACCGTCTCACAAACTTAACTGAAAATAGCAGGATTTGATCTTAGGCAAGACTGCTTTTCACATGGGCAGTTTTACGTCGCCTGCTCAAGAGTTAGCTCACCTAACATTTTGGTTGTGCTAGCAACTGATGGCAAAAACTCTATTTCTTTGTATAAAGAGGTACATTAATTAAAACTAAACAGCAAGAAGATTAAACAAAACATTTATAATATTGTACAATAAAAAATTTTAAAATTAAAATAAACACATAAAAAAACATATGTATATAAAAACATACCAAATTAAAAAAACAATGTAGTATTAAAAAATAATATTTTATTTCCCGAGCAACGTCGGGTAGTATTTATATAAAATTTCATATTAATTGATAACACATTATAAAATTACTACTTATATAAGGATTTATGTAGGATGATTGTGCCATATTACCCCTCCGTCCATGTAACCTAAAAGTATGAGCGCCACGCCCATTTTCTGCAACGTAAAATATAATAATGTCGCTCGATATTAGGAAAGCTATCTTATAATCACATTTAATCACAGACGGGTATAAATAGTAGGCGTATTCGTTACCCGTTTTCAAAACAAAATAATTGGCTTAGTAGTTAGTAGTGGTTATAGGCCGGTTCTGGAACAACGTATCGACTGCGCTGCCGTGTGGTGCGTATTGTGCGCTATGTGTATGAGTGAGATGGCGCTATATGGATGTGTGGGAGTGAGTGAGAAGGAGATAGCCTCTGCCGGTAGACTGAAGCGCTGCTCTGAATGGGCCATGTCACACTGGATGGGCCATGTCTCACTAGTAACCATGATGTGTGCATCACTCTCGTTGATTGGTAAATTTAGGGGCATGTGTTGAATGGATCATTGTGGGAGAAGTGGGCGTGGCAAAGGTGGGCGTGGCAAAAGTGGGTGTGGCAAAATGGGCGTGACAAAAGTGGGCGTGACAAAAGTGGGCGTGACAAAAGTAGGCGTGGCCAAAGTGAGCGTGGCAAAACGGACATACATACACACATACATTCTAGAAATTTTTGTTTTCGCTTTGGTTATCGCATAGAATCATATTGTAAACAAAACGCAACTGATCATGTAGATTCTACATTGTAGAACATGTACGAATTTGTTTGTATATTGATCATCTTGTCGTCGTTGTCGTTGTTGTTGTTGTTGTTAATCTGAATATGTGCAGTATTGTTGTTGTTGGAACTTTTATTTTTATCGCTCTCATTCAATTGCGTTTTATTATTTTGCTATGTCGTCGTTGTTGTTGTTATTGTTAATCTGAATATGTGTAGCGTTGTCGATGTTGTTGTTGTTGTTGATTAATGTAAACAAACGCAACTAGTCATTTCGAACATGTACGAACAAGCGCAACTGGTCATTTAGAACATGTACGAATTTGTTTGTATATTGAACATCTTGTCGTCGATGTCGTTGTTGTTGTTGTTGGAACTTTTTTTTTTTAATTTTTATCGCTTTCATTTAATTGCGTTTTATTATTTTGCTTCGCACAGAATCGTAACAACAAGGAATACGTTTGGTGAATTCTTTTTATTTCCAAAGCTTAATATAACATAGTTTAATTTATTGTTTTCTAAATTTAAGGTCTGCAATTTTAGATATATCTTTTATTTTAACAATTTGTAATAATTTAAGAACGATTATGATGGTTTCCTTTCTTAGTTCTTTGTTGGTCAATTTGTTGTATCTTCATGTTTCTTCCATTCATGTTGTATCTTCTTCATGTTTGTTGCACCTTTCCGTTTGCGGTTTCTCAAACTTTGCTCTAGTTGATCTATTTCCTCCCAAACTTGGTGTGTCCTGTCCCACGGAATTGGGTTTACGTCATTGGTTACCAGTGCCTTTAAATATCCTAGTCGCTTCCTTGCCTTTACTAGTTTGCCTCCTCGCCGCTGCTTCGGTTCCGATCCTCCCTCTTGCTGCGGTATTGCTGTAGCCTCTTTTTCCTTCCGAATTTGTTGTCGCTTTCGGTATTCCTCGATTGTTAGTCTGGCTGGTCCCTGCCTCTTTATCTCCGATGGTATGTACTCCGGAGGTTGCACTTTAGTTTCCGTTACGTTTTGTGGAATGTACTCCATTTGTTTGATGAATTTTTTCAGCGATTTTCCTTTCCCTGTTAATTTTTAAAATTTCCATTTTTATTAGTAATGACATTTCGATCTGTTTTTAATAATTATGTACTAATAGTTATTTGTTAATATTTTTATTAATAGTCTGGTTTTTTTTTTTTTTTTTTTTCTCTTAAAGCTTGAGCTCGCTACTTTATTTAAAACGGCGGCGAAGCGTTAAAACTGTTTTTCCGCCTTTGCTGAGGTAAGTTAAAACCTCAAAACAAAACTGCAAGGTTTGCAATCTCTTGTTCGAACAATCTAATAAGCGGGCTCATTTGAGTTATTCTTCGCTAACTCATTTCTATTGTTTTTTGTTTTATAAGCAAGTAATTGTAATTGCTTCTTATTGACGTAGTTAATAACGTGGCTTTGTTTCTCCAGCGATATTAAGTGTTTAACGCTTTACTTTAAATATTTAAGTTTTTATTTTGGTTTTTTAACTAACCCAAAAATGTTTAGTTTATTGCTTCACTTTTTGTAATTTCCGACTATTACTTTCTTGCGACTTTTCATACATGTACGACTGTATGACCAATTAGTTAGAAAAATGTGCGACTCTGAAACCAAATTAAATGTTAAAATTTATTTAACTTGCGAATTTAGTGTCAAACGTCTAAGACACATTCGAAACGATTCAACTTAACTCTACGCGTTTTGTTTTTGTTTTAATGAATTGCTGTTTTCAACTAATTGCGTTTATCGATTATACTTTATCACGTTAAATAGAATTTATTTAAGTTAATAAAGTACTCCTGATCTTCGCTAATTTGTTACTCACAGTATTCAATAACGTAAATTAACAACTTAAAAATTCCTTACTTTCATTAATCGACTTTCCACTTATGACGATTTATAAGGTTTTTTTATTTTCTTTCCATTATTTGGTTTAAGTTGAATTGCATTTGTCTTAAAATCTAGCACATTATCAATTCTTTCAATGCTTAAATTTGAATTTGTTTGTTTTAAAATCGTTTGAATTTCCCTCAATAAAAAAACCAATTCTTTTAATCTCTACTAGCGAAATTCTTAAACCTATAAAATAGCTTTTCGAGTGAAAAAGGGTCGACCTCAGTAAAGATTTTTGTCCGGCTAATGCCTAGGACAAGGAGACAAGTTTGCCGTGCAATTAAGCTGGCATCCTTTTGATGAAACCCGATGAATTTTTAGCTGAAAGTTATTTTATGATTTATATAATAACTAAAGTAATAAAGTTAATTTATATTTAACTGTAGCATTTCAATTATATTTCACTTTTCACTTCCTGCTTTTTCCTAAACTACTAATCTTTGTTATATCACTTACTAACTCTTATTTTTAATTTTCGTATTTCATTGTTACTTACTTTTTCCTTTATTCGAGCGATCCTCGGCTCGAAAAACCGGCTGCGCCAATTTGTTGTATCTACAAGTAGTGAATAGGGACGTCTTCTGAAGGTCGTTGTCCTCTGGACAGCGAATCAAACTCCTTGTTGTTAAATTACTATTGTTATATTTTTATTTCTTATTAGTTTTACACGCTACTGCTGTGACTACAGTGGTTATTAATTACACTTATTAATATTTACACTTATGATATAAAACTAGCACTACGCGACTTTATACGCGGCTTATCGAACGACTTCGTCGTCTGGAGTTTACTACAAGACTCTCGATCGAATCGTTTCTATTTTCCACCTTGGCTCGGTTGACACACCCGTCGACCGAACCAAAGTGGGTCAGTATGCCGTGTTTCGCAGTTTCCATTATTTCGCAATATTACAATTGTAAAATTCGCAGAATCAATACGCGGAAGAAAATCGTTCTCAATTTAATTCTTCCGCGTGTGGATTCTGATCGTTGGTTATTTTAAGTCAAGCGTTTTTATGGTTTGGAAGCTTGCTACTGAAAGCTAGCTTCCACAATCCATTCAAATACGCTGTGGTTTTTATGGTTTGGAAGCTAGCTATCGAACGCTAGCTTCCACAATCCATTCCATACGACGTGTTCTGGTTGCTCCCTTGGCTTTTGAATTTACTTTAAACAAAGCTTGACTAAAGCTTTTGGCTTACCACGCAAAGTGCTGTGGTTGCATTAATAACGTGAACTTGGCCTTGACTCACTCGCGGAGTAGTATTATAAAACGATAATACTGGCCTTGAAGGTTCTTAACTCCCGGAACTGGAAATTGCGATCGCGACATACAACATCCCTCCACCCTCGGGGAAGAAAAATTTAGTATCGTACGAACGATATTAAATTTTTCTTGTACATTTATTGTTTGTTGACTTGTGGGTGGTCGTGTGTTTGTTATGGTTTTAGTGTTCTTTCGATACTACTTAATAGTACTTAATCTAATGCGAGTGTGTGGACAATAATATGTTATTGGTGTTTATATATAATGTATATGTATACAAATGTTTAATATGGTATATGTAGTGTGTAATTGAAATACTATGTTGTTGTTGACGTTGATATCAATCTTGAAGTTGATGTTGTCCTGACCTTGATGCTGATGTTGCTGTTGATGACGAATTCGATGTTGATGTACACCTTGAAGCTGATGTACACGTTGCTGATGCTTCCGATGTTGCCGTTGATGTACACACCGCTGTATTCACGTCTTCTTCTGGATTTCTTGTGGGGAATGCTGCTGCTGGGTATTGGTTGCTGTGTTGTAGGGACTATACGTGGAACGGTCGTTGTTAATTTTCGACCTTAATTCCCGTTGTTCTGCTGATAATATTCGGTTGTTCGTTGGTGATAGTTTCGGTTGTTCCACAATTGGGATCAATTGTTGTTTGCTTCACGGTAGCTGATGGTTGAGATGTTCCCAAGATCATTAATTGTAACATTTTGCTAAACATCTTCAACATTTTTCTTGTCGACAGTGGTGATGCGTTTTAAATCGTTCTCTTGAGGTAATGTTGTAAAGTGTGATTTGTGCCACGGAGTAGGGTACCATAACTTTAACTGGTGAACTGTGAATGGCTGGCGTAACTTTAACTGTGACTGCATTAGGAGTTGTGTACTAGCTGCTTCATCGTCACGACGTTGTGATGCTATCCCTTTACGCTTAACGTAACTTTTGCTTGAAGTTAAGCTGCTAGGCTGCCATCATGATGATTTCGCTTTTGCGCAGACACTGGAAATTAGCTGCTGCAGATGGGTTAAGCCCCTAGTTTGTCGCGTGTTTCATTGCGGTGGCTTTGGTCTCCGCGTGACCTCAAGGTACTGTGTATTCGTCACCACTATCACTCGCTAATCTTGTTGCTCAACTGTTGCTGATGTCGAATCTCTTTGAAGGTAGTTTCGTGTTTTTGTCGAACGTTGTTGCATTGATGCGATTGAATGTTGCAACAATTCCATCTTTGGTTGCTATGGTTGTTGTCACTGCGCTGATCAGCTGTTCCAGCTACCCTTCCCCCTTCGAGTTGGCTGGGCGCTAAGTTTTCGCCCTGTTGTCAAAGTGCTGCTGTGTGTTGTTGCACTTTTGCTGTTATGATGGGTGTACATCGGGATGCCTGTTGGGTTCTCTGCATGATGGGTTCTTATTATGTATCTTACATTTTACATATTTTAATTCTTTATTTGTATTTTTACAATGTATATTTTGTTTTAATATAATTTGTTTATTACAAATTTAAAATGAATTCAATTTCAATTAAAATTTAATTAATGTATTTTAATGCTGATAAGAGAACGTTATTTTGGTGCAACTATATTATAATATTTCTTTACTTTCTGTCTTATTTTAATGTATGCATTTATTTTTCTTTTCAATCGATATTATGTTATTTTGTAAAAGTGCATTTCTCTTTGTCAATTTCTAATAAATTTTAATGCTAGTTTATAGTTTGTATGCAATTAAGAATTTATATTATTAATATTGTGTATTGTACTTATTGTTATTCAATTCATACTTTATCTCCATTCTCATTTAACATAAAATTTCATTGCGTGATTCCTAATAACACTTCAATAATTTTAGTTCTTACAATAAATACATATCTAAATACATATCTTATTCCCACATTAAAATCAGATTACTTTTGAAAGTACCTTTGGTGTACATTTTTATTTGTAAATGTACTATAATTATCATATATATATGTATGTAACAACGTTTTTAATATTTGGGTTTTATTTTTTCTTTTGTTTTGGTTATTGTAAGTTAATCACCTTTGGTGTCTTCTTTTTTCTGTTTTTTTTTTTTCATTAGCTGTTTTAAAACTGACACTGCATTCTGCTCGTGTTCAGTTGTTCTACTTTTGCACCTGCTTTGTTGCAGTGCTTGCGTTAATCGTTCAATTTTTAGCTCTTGATTTGTTTGTTGTTAAGGCGATTTCATTAATATTTTACATGGAATCTTAATGAACTACATTTTCTAGGACCGTACATTACATTACCTATTTTGTAATAATTGTATTTTATATATTTAAGAAGAATTTATTTATTTTTTTTTTTTTTGTTATTGCAATTATAATTATTCATTGCTAATACTTAGGTTTATAAGAATACTTCGCAATCCTTGAGGCGATTATTTTCTGTCTTATATATATTTATCTTTTATTTCTATGTCTGCATTTAGGTGCAGATATAATTTTTAAATTGTGATTATGCATAAATTAAGTCTTTATGCATAGATTTCATGTGCATTTATTCCTATAATAATTGCAAATGTAGTGGTAGTAAACTGTGAAAAACTTAACAGTTATTTAACAATCACCGGTTATTAATATGAAGTTTGTGTACTTCGGTTTCTGCGTTAAATGATTTAAAGCGGAATCATCTAGAAGAGACCTAACGACATGACCGTGTATATCAGCATACTTATTTTATGTAGAGTATAATTTGTTAATATCTGATGTTTTGCATTTCCTGCGGATGTCTTCGCGCGTATTCTACCTAATAAAAAAAAACCCCGTCCCTTGGTTTTTTTTTTGTTTTCCTCTTTTTTTTTTTTTTTTTTTTTTTTTTTTGTTTTGCGGTTTGTATGAGTAGAAATATTGTATAAATTCGCGAAATTTTGTTTTGACTCTAATTATTCGTTCACTGTTCGTCCAACGTTCCGCGCGTTTTGTTTATTCAAATTTACTTACTTCTTACTTGGTAGAAGACGTTAATATGTATCCGATCGGTCAATATAAATTTCCCCTTGGGATCTATGTAACTGCCTGGCTTGAGGACGTTCGTGCCAGGCGGTGGGATTTGGATCCTCTCGTGGATTTCATATTGGGTCTACAAAAGGAGTTCGACGAGCACCCCACCCGCCAGAGGTTACAACTAATAATTGATCTCTTTCGTGCACTGCGCAGGGCTGACCCCGAGATCCCGGCTTTGTTTCCGTGTTTCCATCAGCTACTTTAGGATGATTGCGGCCGTTCCTGCTGTGTAATTTTTTTTTTCTCTGTTTTTATTGCAAAGTCATTAATAAAGAAAATGTTCCCGCAACAAGTTATTGTGTATTGTGTATTGATATTTACTTGAAGATGTTTCACTCGAATGGTTAACATTATGTGGTTAACCAATTTTTATTTGTTATTCCAATGTTAGATTGCATATAGAAAAAAAAAATTTTTTTTTTCTTTAAAATATTTTTTTTTTTTTTTTTTTTTTTTTTTAAATTAAGTCTTTTAGGAATCTTATAATATATGATAATAGATGCTATCCATGCAGTTGTTTATGTATTGTGTGCTTGTTTTCTATTTATTACACCTACCCTGTATTGGACTACTGTATACTTCGCTGTTTTGGTCATCGAGTTTTGTGTTGCAATTATGTTAAATACGTTTTTAGTTTATATTTTTATTTATTAATTTCGTTTGGTTTGGTTTTGAAATTTCGAAATTTGGTGATTTTCATTTGTTAACTTCAAGTTTCGTTCGTTATTCAACCGTAAGACTGAAGTTAAATTAAAATTGTTAGTAGTAAAATTAAAAAATTTTAGTTTCCTACTATCCTATTCTAAATTCTATCAATCCTATTTTATATATAAATTTTTTATCCCTATCCTAATAAGGTGCCTATTGTGCTTAATTTAATTTTACTTTAACTTATGACTATTTAATTTAATTTCCCCATAAATTTATATTTTTTTTTTTTTTTTTTTTTGTTTAAGTGATTCTGATTCCTATGTAATTACCTAATTAATCCTATACTCCTATTAAATTGCTATTATATAACTTAAGTAAGTTATTGTGGAATGGCTTTTCCTTTCCCTTAATATTTAACACTGTCGTAATTGGACTTTTAATTCTCACTACTTTATATGGCCCTATCCATATGGGAGAAAACTTATTTTTCCTACTTTGATTCTTAATTAATACATTATCTCCTACCTTAAATTCTACTAAGTTTAATTTATTATCGTATTGCCTTTTCGCTATCGCTTTTGCTAAATCCTGATTCTTTCTCACGATTTCGTGAGCTCTTTGTATTTGAAATTTCAATACTTTATTTGGATCTTCGGCATTATATACCGGACTACACTTCCTTTTTAAGTTAGTCGGCATTTCTGTATCGAAACCAAATAAAGTACGGAATGGTGTTTGCTTGGTCGTAATGTGGGGTGTGTGGTTATGAACATGCATGGCTGCAGTTAACCATTGATCCCAATTCGACCCATCTTCTTTAGCAAAACTACGCAAATATTCCGCTAAAGGTCTGTGGCTTCTCTCTAATGAGCCATTAGCTTGCGGATGGTAAGGTGTTATATGCAATTTTTTAATGCCTAATAATTTGCATGTATCTGAGAACAATTTCGAAATGAAATTAGTTCCGTTATCCGTAATAAGAATTCGTGGAATTCCGTAACGCGTAATTACTTCGTCATAAAAAGCTCTGGCGACAGTACTTGCTTCCGCGTCTGGGATAGCTGTACATGCCATAAATTTTGAAAAATCATCCTGAAAAGTCAGAATGTACTTATTTCCAGACACAGTTTCAGGTAGAATACCGACTATGTCCATGTAGACTTTATCAAATGGCCGCATTGGTGTATCTGTTAGCACCATGGGCATTTTTGTCAATCTCGAACTTTTGTTCGCTTGACATTTATGACAGTTTTTTACATAATCTTTTATCTGCCTTTGCATCCCTGGCCACCTATATTGTTGCCTGATTCTTAGGTAAGTTTTCACTGCTCCCTGGTGACCTCCTAATGGTGTATTATGGAAATCCTTGATCACTGTCTCTATTTGTTGTGGATCTCCTAGTAAGATTGTGTTTTCGTTCTGTCTTATTCCTGGAGTGTCGGGTTCTACAGGTGTCGGAATTGTTCTTGAATTTTTGCTATTTCCTTGGTTCTTCATTTCTATTTCTTTGGTTCTAGAGCGGGTCTGAACTGCTGTTACTACATTACGGTTTTGAGGAATTCTACTCAATGCGTCTGCGTTCAAATTTTTCTTGCCTGGCTTATATATGATTTCGAAATCATACTCTGACAACTTATGTCTGAATCTTGCCAGTCTAGAAGTTTGATCCTTTAAATTGGCTATTCCCTTTAATGGCTGGTGATCAGTAAAAATTTTAAAATGTCTGCCTAAGAGATATGCTCTGAAATTTTTCGTAGCCCAGACTATTGCTAAAAATTCCTTTTCTATTGTGGAATATCTTTGTTCTGTGTCGCTTAGCGCTCGGCTAGCGAAAGCTAATGGTCTATCTTCGCCTACTTCTCCTTGAGAAAGAACCGCGCCTAACGCTTCATTACTTGCGTCGGTAGTTAACAGGAATTCTCTCGAAAAATCTGGATATGCCAAAACTGGTGGTGACATGACTGCTTCTTTTAGTCGTTCAAATGCTTGCTGGCAGTCTTCTGTCCAGATAAATTTTGCGTCTTTACGTAATAATTTGTTAATTGGCAGCGCTATCTTAGCTGTGTTTTCAATAAATTTTCTGTAGTAATTTATTAGTCCATGAAATGCTTGTACTTCTTTTCTGTTTCTAGGTACTCCTATGTTTTTCACACATTCTACCTTGTTGGGATCTGGTAAAAATTTTCCAGATCCTTTCCATTTCCTTTCTCAAAAATTTGCATTTCTCTGTATTCAGTTGTAAATTATGTTCCCGTAATTTCTGTAATACTGAACATAATCTTTGTTGGTGTTGTTTCATCTAAATAAACAAAATAGTCTATGCCTTGTAGACCTGTTATATAGATATAGACCATGAAACAATTCAATAATTCAACATCGAAAAGTTTTAGAAATCATTGAATTCATTCTACAAATTAAAGACTTTAATTATATGAAATACAATGCTGAAATTGCATTTTCAAAGAATCACGTTCTTTGTTATTATTGACACAATTACGAAATTCATTGAAATAAAACTGTTTAAATACAAACAAATAAAATATCTTCGTTTTATTTTAAATTAGCTTTTATTTTTATAAAAAAACTTTTTAATAATATAACACAAAATTACATAAAAGGTAAACTTAATTTTATGCAATAGGTACCAGTACATTCAATAAGTATGATCGCGAGGTAATCGAACACTTGAAATGCCCATAACTCATTTACTAAATCTACAACAACCACATAGCAATGAAATCAGAGCAATAAAAAAGAAATAAAAGTTCCAACAACAACGCTACGCATATTCAGAACAACAACAACAAGTACCACAAACGATACACAGGCGGGCAGAGATCAAGGCAGAGGGGCACGCCACACTCGCAACAGTCAGCACGCCGAGCTATGTATGTCCGTCTATATGTGCGTCTGTATGTCCGTCTATATGTGCGTCTGTATGTATGTATGTCCGTCTATATGTCCATCTGTATGTTCGTCTGTCCCTCCCCTTCCCCTTCCTCCCTCCCTCCCCCTTCTTCAAACTATCGCCCTCTCGCTCACTCTCACATAGCACGCTCCGCCGGGCAGCGCAGTCGCTACCATAGCACCTCACGGCCTACCATAGCACCGCACGCTCCGCCGGGCAGCGCAGTCGCTACCATAGCACCTCACGGCCTACCATAGCACCGCACGCTCCGCCGGGCAGCGCAGTCGCTACCATAGCACCTCACGGCCTACCATAGCACCGCACGCACCGCACGCTCCGCCGGGCAGCGCAGTCGCTACCATAGCACCTCACGGCCTACCATAGCACCGCACACTCCGCACGCTCCGCCGGGCAGCGCAGTCGCTACGTTGCGCCAGAACATACATATACCCACTAGTAGTGGGCCACTACTGATTGTCTCGCTAATAGTTTGTTGAGTTATATTGCTAGTGTGTTTTGAATGAATTTTGCTTTATGAATTGGCAGTATGAATGTTATCATACTGATATCCACAACTGGGTTGATAAAATTAGCAGTCCGATAATGTAGATGTTTATATGAGTTTTCTGTCCATTTTTATTCATTTATTTTTGAGTTGATTAGAGTCTGATCTCCTTACGCTCAAAGCCCCTTGTTGTTGGTTTCTAAAGATTGTTTCTATTATCATTGTCGAACCATTGGCGACTCATTATAGTAAGAAGTAGTGTTTATATCTATTTGCATTATATTTCCATGTTAATGTCTATTTCAATTCTCCGTCTTATTAATTTAGAGTTGGATTTTGAGTTAAATACCCTTTAATGATTTTTAATTTATGTTCTAAAAAGAACGATATGGAAAATTTTATTGTGTAAATGATATTCATTGAGATTTAGCCTTGTTCTTCTCTCTGTTGGAATCATGATCGCATTAGAACTGATTAAGCTATTGGAATGAAATTTAACAGAAATGTAGGAGTTCACTATTTCTGTGTATGTACAAATCAATATGTTTCTTTTATTGTTCCTTAATAATTATAGGTTTCCCTTAAATTTAGAGTTTAATATGTTGAAACGCTACATTTTAAAATATTAAAAAACGCTTAGCATTTTCCATTCAAAGTTATACTTAGACATCATAAGTTGTAGGGTATTTATGTGTTTCGCTGCGGTCGAATATATAGATATCGTTTTCGGTTATTTATAGACTATATAATGATACCTAACTAAAAGCCAGATTTTATTGGTCAAAGAAAATTCTTATTGTCGATTTGAAAGCATCGTAGCAAAAGCACAAGCAAAAGTCAAGCTTCAATCAAGCAGCTATTTTGTTGGGTCAATAGCATTCTTTACAAGAGAAATAATTTAAGCTACATAAATCCCTAGTATTTAATATTGAAATAAGAAGTTGTTACCATTTAGACTAAACATTGTTCATAATATAGAAGCTAAATTTTAGTAATAGTTTTTAATAGTTTTGTTGTGGTATGCTATGGGTGGTCTTCTGATAATTTAGTTGTCCCTTGACAACTAAGTAAAACTCCTGGTGTTATGCTTCCTGTTGATTTCTTTATTTACACTTTGATTTTGTTTTTCTCTTAACACTATGTTTAACACTATTTTAAAAGCTAACTCGCGACTTGATACGCGGCTTATCGAACGACTTCGTCGTCTGGAGTTTTTTACAAGACTCCCGATCGAATCTTTTCTATTTTCCACCTTGGCTCGGTTGACACACCCGTCGACCGAACCAAAGTGGGTCAGTATGCCGTGTTTCGCAGTTTCCATTATTTCGCAATATTACAATTGTAAAATTCGCAGAATCAATACGCGGAAGAAAATCGTTCTCAATTTAATTCTTCCGCGTGTGGATTCTGATCGTTGGTTATTTTAAGTCAAGCGTTTTTATGGTTTGGAAGCTTGCTACTGAAAGCTATCTTCCACAATCCATTCAAATACGCTGTGGTTTTTATGGTTTGGAAGCTAGCTATCGAACGCTAGCTTCCACAATCCATTCCATACGACGTGTTCTGGTTGCTACCTTGGGTTTTGAATTTACTTTAAACGAAGCTTGACTAAAGCTTTTGGCTTACCACGCAAAGTGCTGTGGTAGCATTAATAACGTGAACTTGGCCTTGACTCACTCGCGGAGTAGTATTAAACGATAATACTGGCCTTGAAAGTTCTTAACTCCCGGATCTGGAAATTGCGATCGCGACATACAACATCCCTCCACCCTGGGGGAAGAAAAATTTAGTATCGTACGAACGATATTAAATTTTTCTTGTACATTTATTGTTTGTTGAATTGTGGGTGGTTTATGTTGATTTTGCTTATTGTCTACTTATGTATGCTAGTGTATTTAATTTTCTGAATATGTGCGATGTCAATATTAATTAGTTATTAATAATAATTACAACAACTAAATTACAATTAATTATTAATAAAAATTGCAATAAAACTGATTACCATAATAATACAATAATATGACCGGTGACCTTCTTTGGTGTCATTCTTCGTGTAGGTTTAGGATGATTTTGATGTTGATCTTGACGTTGTTGATGGTCTTGTTGTTGTTGATGGTGGGTTTGATGCTTGCTTTTGATGTTGATGTACACCTTGAAGCTGATGTACACGTTGCTGGTGCTTCTTGTGGGGAATGCTGCTGCTGGGTATTGGTTGCTGTATTGTAGGGACTATACGTGGAACGGTCGTTGTTAATTTTCGACCTTAATTCCCGTTGTTCTGGTGATAATATTCGGTTGTTCGTTGGTGATAGTTTCGGTTGTTCCACAATTGGGATCAATTGTTGTTTGCTTGAGCTGTAGTGGATGGTGAGATGTTGCCGGTATCATCGTTCTGACGTCTTGCTTCGTCATCTTCAACATCTCCCTTGTCGACAGTGATGATGTGTTTTAAATTGTTATCTCTTGAGGTACCGTTGTAACGTGTGATTTGTTTCACGGGATGATGTACCACAAATTTATATGGCGAACTGTGAATGACCGCATTAGTAGTTGTCTGCTAGCTGTTTCATCGCCGCGACGCTACGCTTAACGTAAGTTTCGTCTGAGGTTGATCTGCTAGGTTGTTAGGCCGCTAGGCTGCCATCATGATTCATGAGGATTTCGCATTTGCGCAGACACTGGAAATTAGCTGCTGCAGATGGATTAGGTCTCTATTTCGTTGATTTTGGTCTCCATGTGACCTCAAGGCACGGTGTATTTGTCACCACTATCACTCGATAATATTGATGTTCAACTGTTGTTGTTGTCTTGTTGACTGTTCCGTCTTTGGTTGCGATGGTTGTTGTCGCTACGCTGATCAGCTGTTCCAGCTACCCTTCCCCCTTCGAGTTGGTTGGGCGTTAATCGTCGCCCTGTTGTAAATGTTCGTACTGTTGTGGTGTGTTGTTGTACTTCTGCTGTTGTGATGGGTGTACATCGGGATGCCTGTTGGGTTCTCTGCATGATGGGTTCTTATTATGTATCTTACATTTTACATATTTTAATTCTTTATTTGTATTTTTACAATGTATATTTTGTTTTAATATAATTTGTTTATTACAAATTTAAAATGAATTCAATTTCAATTAAAATTTAATTAATGTATTTTAATGCTGATAAGAGAACGTTATTTTGGTACAACTATATTATAATATTTCTTTACTTTCTGTCTTATTTTAATGTATGCATTTATTTTTCTTTTCAATCGATATTATGTTATTTTGTAAAAGTGCATTTCTCTTTGTCAATTTCTAATAAATTTTAATGCTAGTTTATAGTTTGTATGCAATTAAGAATTTATATTATTAATATTGTGTATTGTACTTATTGTTATTCAATTCATACTTTATCTCCATTCTCATTTAACATAAAATTTCATTGCGTGATTCCTAATAGCACTTCAATAATTTTAGTTCTTACAATAATTACATATCTACATACATATTTTATTCCCACATTAAAATCAGATTACTTTTGAAAGTACCTTTGGTGTACATTTTTATTTGTAAATGTACTATAATTATCATATATATATGTATGTAACAACGTTTTTAATATTTGGGTTTTATTTTTTCTTTTGTTTTGGTTATTGTAAGTTAATCACCTTTGGTGTCTTCTTTTTTCTGTTTTTTTTTTTTTTTTTCATTAGCTGTTTTAAAACTGACACTGCATTCTGCTCGTGTTCAGTTGTTCTACTTTTGCACCTGCTTTGTTGCAGTGCTTGCGTTAATCGTTCAATTTTTAGCTCTTGTTTTGTTTGTTATTAACGCAATTTCATTAATATTTTACCTGGAATCTTAATGAAATACCTTTCCTAGGTCCGTACATTACATTACCTATTTTGTAATAATTGTATTTTATATATTTAAGAAGAAATTATTTTTGTGTTATTACAATTATAATTATTCATTGTTAATACTTAGGATTAGAATAATACTTCGCAATCTTTGAGGCGATTATTTTCTGTCTTATATATATTTATCTTTTATTTCTATGTCTGCATTTAGGTGCAGATATAATTTTTAAATTGTGGTTATGCATAAACTAACTCTTTATGCATAGATTTCATGTGCATTTATTCCTATAATAAATGCAAATGCAATAGTCATGACTGTTTAAAACGAAACAGCTAGTTTTCATGTACCGTATGTTATCCCACATTTATATGCAATTTCCCAAGAATGCATCGCTTCAACATTCCATGGTCTTATAAAAACTCTCTCTTCTATTTTATCCTTTTAGATAATATGTCATAATTCCCAATTAGGGTGCGTAGGGTGTATGCCCCACGCGTGAGCTAATTCTGCAGAAATATCACTAAGCTTGCAATTATTAATTTTGTAATCACCATCGTAGCATAATTTATTTTTACTTTTTATTGCAAGATATGCTGAGTTTTAATTCTACTAAAATTTCCGGGTTCTTGTTCTGTTTACTCCCGCTTATAAATACGCTCTGTCCTGTTGTAAATTTAATTAGTAAAGTTTAAACGTTCAACTAAGTTCAACTCAAGTCGTGATTCGTAAGATGTCAGGAAACCAGCGATATCCCAGCCCGCACTACTCTTTCCCCCTGGGCCTATACTTGCAGGGAGTGTTTGCAGTCATTCGAGAAGACGCCTGGGACTTGGAGTCCCTTATACCGCTTTTGGAGCAAATGGAGGCTTCTTTCGACGCCAACCCCACACGGGAGAGTCTTCAGTTCTTGGTCGGCGCCCTCGACTGGCTCCAGCGTTCCTGGCCGGTGCTACCGGGCCTGTATCCGTGCCTGAGCGAGCTACTGGACGATTAATCCTGATTAATCCTGTTAACTAATTTAATAAAAAAAAATAAAAATAATGAAAATAAAACTCATATTTAAATTCTAATTTTTGTTGGACTCCTTTTATGTTGGACGGTTCGTTATTTTGGATCTTTGCTTTCTTTTATAGGGATTAGGTCCTTCATTGGGTCTGCTGTTATGGCTTTACTTTTTTGATTGAATGATGATTAGATGAAAAATAATGACGTTACTTGTTTTGTGTCATTGTTCCTGTTCTTATTCTATTACAAAAACAATTTTCTTGTGTTTACAATAAAGAATATTTTATTAGGATTAAGTTAGTTATTACACTCATATTTTTAAAACTTTTGTTTCATTCATTTGCTATAATGTTACTGTTTACAATTATCTATTACTGTGTTAATAAAGTCTTTGTTACTAAGAAAAATTTCTCAAATTCGTCCATTGGATGCTGAACCTGCTCCGCTTGTCTCTGGGTTCAGACATTTGCGTTAAATTGACGCTCTGCATTGGCTTCCCCTTGCTCATTGTATACTTCAGCAATGGTTTCTACTCGGTGTTTGCGCGCTTCGGCACTGGCTTCTGCTCGTTGCTTGCGCACCTCTCTGAGTGTTGATTCATGCAGCACCTCAATGGTTGGTCTTCGAACCACGTGTTGCACTGATGTATTAACTGGTCGTTTCGTCTTATGCCGTATGTATAGCACTACTAGTATTATCATCAGCATCGTTCCCAACGTTGCCGATGCGCCTGCTATCTCGAATATCTTTTGTTTTAGTTGAATTGTATCCGTCAACTCGGCCTGCTCTATCTCTGCCTGTAGCTCGGCTAAATCTTTCTCTCCTGCCTCCAGTGTTTGCGTCAGCCTGGTGTGATCCGTTATCACGAGCGGCAGTAGGTTCGCCTCGCTCCTCGTGCCTATTGTTGAGTTTGTTATGCTGCCCTTTAGGAACGATATTAAATCTGAATGATCTATCTTGTTATTAATTTTGTTTATACTGCTTGTTTCGTGTTCTTCGAACTCTATTATGCTGCCGTGATTTTTTATTGTACACTTTTGTGTAATTGTTAGTAGGCCTAATCCTTCCAGAGATATTGTGTTGGCTCCTGTACCGCACGTTGTTTCGAATGTGTGGGTCCGTCGGAAATTGTATAGCCATTTGTTGGGTGTGTTCATTTTCACTAATATACCTTCACTTGCTGGGGTTGCCGTGGCGATGCATGATGTTTTTATATTCGCATTATTGTGTTGTTGTAATGCTATTTCGCACGTTGGATGTCTACCGCTTAATTTTTTCCCTTTACTCCTGCATACTATTATATCATCTTGGGTTGTCCATGCGCTCCCTCTTATTACGCCGTTTACGTGGTTGCAGGCATCTACATCATGGTTTGTCATGCCCACGAATTGCCATTCTTCCTTCGCTTCGGCTATGTAATCGAAGGTTGGTTTTACTGTTAGGTCGTATGTGGTATTTGTAAATAGTACAACCTGGTACACTTTGTATATTGTATAAAGGTCCTCCTCTGGTAGTGGTATTGTTATTTTGATCAACGTATCCCCCGCACTTGTTAACGTATTTACCTTTGCTAGTTGGTGTATTCTGAACGCATCACTTAGTAACCATTTCGCTTTGTTTGTAAGATCCAATTTTCCTATTTGGTCTCTCAGGTCTACCTCTGGTAATAAGGAGGGGTGTAGTGCTCCTCTGTACAAATCATCCAATATCTGCATCTCCAACTCCTGTTTTCCTTGTATCTCCACTAGGGTGGCCTGTATTGTGGCTTGTATTTCTATTGTGCGCAATAGGTATTCTACTTGCGCTATTTTCTGTTCGTTTCGATTGTTTATTGTTATTTGATTATTTATGGTGTTAGCTAGATCCCTTTGTAGTTTGTCTATCTCGGCTGCCGATTGTCTTAACGCTGAGGTGGTTTTGTTGTATGTTGTTTTCATTATACTGACTTGCTGCTTCAAAATCTTATATGTTTCTGCCTGATTGTTATTAATTTTTTCCAAATGATTATGTATTTCTGTGTCGTCCTTCTGACTCATTGTTCCAAAAGCCCAGTTCAACGCCTCTCCCACAAAGTCTAGAGATCTTTTATTTCGTTTCTGCGTTTTGCTTGGGTGATTTATAATGTCCTCGTTAATTCTTAGTTGCTTAACGGTAGCTTTCAACGGCTGGTTCAAATTTAGGCAAGCTTCCTTGAAATTGTTTATTTCTATTTGTCTGTTTAAATTTTCGCAAATATTGTGCATGTTTTCTATGTATTCTTCCAGTTCGTTTATTACCTCCTGGAAGTCATTACGTTCTATTTTTGTTAATATTGTCCAGGTATCTTTGAAAAACAGTGCCTTATTAGTTTTTTCGAACACCATTGGTGTTTCTTTTAATTTTTCCACTTCTATGGGCAAACGTGCCTCTGTTTGTGTTACCGCCAGTATTACCCACACAATTTCTGCTATCATTTTGTGTGTTTTGCTTTTGACGTTGGTTGCGTAAGTTTTGTGTATCTATAAGAACGAAACAAAATTTTTCCTAAAGGGTCTGCTCGGACTATAATTTTTACTGATTCCTACCTTAATAAAATTTGAATTTCCTATTACTCTCTCCTAATAACCCTGTTCTATGTTAGTTTATTGTATCACACTTCTAATAACGTGCCTATTGTAATTAGTTTACTTTAATTTATGACTACTTAAATTAATTTACTGATTATTCCTATAAAATTTTCCTTGTTTAAGTGCTTTTAAAGGTTACTTACATAATTATCTAGTTAATCCTATTTTCCCATTAATTGCTATTATATAACTTAAGTAAGTTATTGTGGAATGGCTTTTCCCTACCCTTAATATTTAAAACCGTAGTAATTGGGCTTTTAATCCTTACTACTTTATATGGCCCTATCCATATTGGAGAAAACTTATTTTTCCTAGTCTGGTTCTTAATTAACACCCTATCTCCTACTTTAAATTCTACTAAATTTAACTTATTATCGTACTGATTTTTGGCTATTTGTTTAGCCATGTCCTGATTTTTCCTCACTATTTCGTGAGCTCTTTGTATTTGGAATTTTAATACTTTGTTTGGATCTTCGGCATTATATACCGGACTACACTTCCTTTTTAAGTTAGTCGGCATTTCCGTATCGAATCCAAACAAAGTACGGAACGGTGTTTGCTTGGTCGTAATGTGGGGTGTGTGGTTATGAACATGCATCGCTGCAGTTAACCATTGATCCCAATTCGACCCATCTTCTTTAGCAAAACTACGCAAATATTCCGCTAAAGGTCTGTGGCTTCTCTCTAATGAGCCATTAGCTTGCGGGTGGTAAGGTGTTATATGCAATTTTTTAATGCCTAACAATTTGCATGTATCTGAGAACAATTTCGAAATGAAATTAGTTCCGTTATCAGTAATTAGAATTCGAGGGATTCCGTAACGCGTGATTACTTCATCGTAGAAAGCTCTGGCGACAGTACTTGCTTCCGCGTCTGGGATAGCTGTACATGCCATAAATTTTGAAAAATCATCCTGAAAAGTCAGAATGTACTTATTTCCAGACATAGTTTCGGGTAGAATACCGACTATGTCTATGTAAACTTTATCAAATGGCCGCATTGGTGTATCTGTTAGCACCATGGGCATTTTTGTCAATCTCGAACTTTTGTTCGCTTGACATTTATGACAGTTTTTTACATAATCTTTTATCTGCCTTTGCATCCCTGGCCACCTATATTGTTGCCTGATTCTTAGGTACGTTTTCACTGCTCCCTGGTGACCTCCTAATGGTGTATTATGGAAATCCTTTATAAATGTTTCTATTTGTTTCGGATCTCCTAGTAAGATTGTGTTTTCGTTCTGTCTTATTCCTGGAGTGTCAGGTTCTACAGGCGTCGGAATTGTTTTTGTTTTATCAATATTTCCTTGGTCCTTTAATTCTATTTCTTTTGTTCTAGCGCGGGTCTGGACTGCTGTTACTACATTACGGTTTTGAGGAATTCTACTCAATGCGTCTGCGTTCAAATTTTTCATGCCTGGCTTATATATGATTTCGAAATCATACTCTGACAACTTGTGTCTGAATCTTGCCAGTCTAGAAGTTTGATCCTTTAAATTGGCTATTCCCTTTAATGGCTGGTGATCAGTAAAAATTTTAAAATGTCTCCCTAAGAGATATGCTCTGAAATTTTTCGTAGCCCAGACTATTGCTAAAAATTCCGTTTCTATTGTGGAATATCTTTGTTCTGTGTCGCTTAGCGCTCGGCTAGCGAAAGCTATTGGCCTATCCTCGCCTACGTTTCCTTGAGAAAGGACCGCGCCTAACGCTTCATTACTTGCGTCGGTAGTTAAAAGAAATTCTTTTGAAAAATCTGGGTATGCTAACACTGGTGGTGACATAACTGATTCTTTTAATTGTTCAAACGCTCTCTGACAGCTTTCTGTCCAGACGAACTTAGCGTCTTTTCTTAACAATTTGTTAATGGGCAGTGCTATTTTTGCGGTTCCCGGTATAAATTTTCTATAATAATTAACAAGGCCTAGGAAGGCTTGTACTTCCTTTTTATTTTTAGGAGGCGGAATGTTTTTAACGCACTCCACCTTGCTAGGGTCTGGAAGTGCTCCATGTTCTGAACACTTGTGCCCTAAATATACGACTTCTCGTCGTAGGAATTGGCACTTGCTAATGTTTAATTTTAAGTTATTTTCTCTAATTACCTCGAAAACCTTAGTTAACCTTTCTTCATGCTGTCCCAGGTTTGTTGCATATACAACTATGTCGTCTAAATAGACAAAACAATCTATACCCTGAAGTCCTGTCAGAATATGATTCATAAGACGTTGAAAGGTCGCTGGGGCGCCGGTTAACCCGAAAGGCATTCGGTTGAACTCGAAATGTCCTAAAGCCGAACTAAATGCGGTCTTTTCCTTATCCGCCTTGTCCATTAGGACTTGGTGGTATCCACTTGCCAAGTCTAACGTGGAAAAATATCTACTACTGCCTAACTGATCCAATATCTCATCTATCCTAGGCAGTGGAAAAACTTGTTTAATTGTCGCTTCGTTTACTTTTCTGTAATCTATTACTAAGCGCCATTTCTTTTCTCCATCTTTTCCACTCTTCTTTGGAACTAGAAGTAGCGGGGAGTTCCATGGAGATACACTTGGGGATATTAAATCATCCTCTAATAATTTATGAATTTGCCTATTCATCTCTTCCCTATGTGTCTAAGGAATTCGGTACTGTTTTTGGTTAATTGGTGGCTGATCCACCTTTATTGGAATCTTATGTGTTATTACTGGGGTGTACGTCAATGGGTCACCCTCTAAAAGAAAAATATCATTATATTTCGCGCATAGTTTCGCTATGGATTCTCTTTCCTCTCTGTTTAAGGAAGGATCCAATTCTAAATCTTTCATAAAAATGTTAATGCGTTGAGCTATGTCTGCATTACTTATACTGTTGATGGTAGTCCATTGATTACACGAAACGTCACTTAGCTTGTATTTGTGGAAATCACTAAATTTCGGTACAAAGTTGTCACTAAGAATGAAATCTTTTGCCGTTGAATTTAGGATTGGTACCTTGACCTCTTTGTTTTCCACATTTGCTAGTGTTTCTCCCAGGTACACTCCTGGTGCAATCTCTTGTTTATGAACTACCACAGTCATAACTTTAGTTTTAATTTTTACCGGCGTTATTCTAACCGTTCTTGCTTCAATTGTTATGTTATTTTGGTTTCTTTGTTCTTTTATATTTTGGATGCCTTTCAGTGGCAATTTAACTATAAATTCTTTATTTTCATTAAATAGGGTTAACTTTTTATTGAGCGTGTTTATAATGGATCTGTTCCACATGTTGTCTCTACCCAGTATGCCGTCCGCCGGTACCCCTTGTTTAAGTGACACTACGTGTAGCGTTAAACGTAAGGGCTGTACCTCATCATGGCATATGCTAGTGGACCCTATCGTGGTTATACAGCCTCCAAATGCTCCACTTAATTCCCTTTTAACCTTTTTATTTATAATGGCATTTTCTTTTAATGCGCATTCCTTTACTAGGCTTGTATCTGCTCCTGTATCCACCAGTAAAATGAGTTTTCCATTTCTCGCCTCTACACAAGGCAGTTCAATGAACACATCACTTAACGTGGATGAATCCCAGTTAGATACTTCCTTTATAGTGTTTTTATAATTATTATTTAAATTATACGTTAGCCACGAACATATTGTTTTCATGTCCTGGTTCTGTATATTTAAGCTGAAATGTTTAAATTTTGCTAATACCTCTGATTTCATGTTACTTGCAAGTGCTTTTATGTCTGTAATATATTCTGCTATATTAAGACTAGTGCTCCTTGCTTTATAATGTTGAAAATTGAGAAACATTGTTTTTACAATCGATGTACATGCTAACTGTATAATTAGCAAGATGATTATTAAAAACTCTGCTCCCATTTCTACTATTTTCTTTGCTTTATTTGTTATTGTGCCGACTGTTTCATTTAAAATATTTACTTTATCATTTTGTTTGATAATTTTTATTTTATTATTAAAATTGTACCCTATATTTTTAGCTTTGTTAGCTTCTAATATTTCTGAAGTCTGTAACGTATCCACGATCTCCTCCGATGTTGGATGTACGGTTACTACTTCTTTTGGCCTTACATTTCTATTTTTGTTGGGTTCCCAGATTACTGGCCTTGTCTGGGCCCTTGCCGGTTTCCCTGCTGATTATTCTGAAGAGTTTCCCAACTTCTTTTAGCTGTACAGTTTGCTTTTATGTGTCCTGGTCTGTTACACCAATTACATATTGTTTGATTCTCGCCGTTCGGCGTGTTTATAGTGCTCTGGTTTCCTTGAACCCCCTTAAACGGATTCGGTTTTGGATTTCCGGGGTTCTTTTGCATTTGATTCCAATTCTTTTGTGCCTGTTTTTGTTGCCAATTTTGCTGGAGTTGGTTAGGTTGCCAGGTTTGCTGTACTTGATTTGGGTTCCAGGTTTGCTGTACTTGGTTTGATTGCCAATTTTGATGAGGTCGGTTCCATTGTTGGTTTCCTCGACTTTGGTTGGTAGGCCTCTGATTTTTGTTGTTCGCTCCACTTCTGTTGTAGTCATTGGTATTACACCTCCAGTTTGTCTCGTGACCATATGTTAGACATTTTTGGCAATTCGGTGTGTTTTCCCTAGTTAAACATTTTTCTCTCGTATGCCCGCGTTTATTGCAAAATGAACAAATTATTTTATCTTGTGGCGCTCTCGAGATGTTCTGCCTTATTTCTGGTCTTGGGTAATCAACGCGATAATTTACAGGAGGTCTTATATAAGGTTCAACCGTATTCATATTAATTATTGGTGTAATTGTTGGTTGATGAATGGAGTTACTTCTTTGTATTTCCACCAGCGTGTTTACTGCTATTTCAGTCATTTCCTCTATAGTTTTCCCTGTAACATTTAACATGTGAGTTCGTAACGTTGCATCTGTTAACCCTGTTCTAAACGCCTTATTTGCCGACGTCGTTACCATGGATATCAGTGCGCTGTCACCTACTCCTTTATAGGTGTCTCTTACTATTTGCAATGCCTGGGTTTTTTTCATGTTGAGGCGTCTTGCGAACTGCCGGACGTCCTCATTGTGCAATTGGCTGCAATTCTGGAGTTCTGTCAACGTTACGTCTAATGCAGCTGTTGGTAGGTAGACCCTTCGTATCGCTAGGTATAATTCATCTAGAGTGTTGACTTGTTGTGTGCCTACAAGATCATAAGCGTCTCCATATAATGTTTGTTTGATGCATTCTATGTATAGTGGTTTATTTGCTTCAGTTGCATCATTTGTAGCTAACTCGCACGCCTGTATGAACTTATACACTTCACCTCTCAAATCTGGTGACTGCGTTCCCGCAAACAATGGAACAATACTGCTTGTTATTTTTGCTATTTCTGCTATACCCATCTTGTTGTGATCTGCCGCTGGCTGTTTATATGAAGGAAATGAAATTGGATTATATTCCTTATGACTGGCTGCGGCTGGGGTGGGATCCTTATGGTATAGTGATTGGTCGTGCGCTAGCTCTATTTCCTGTTTTAACCGTCTGTTTTCCTCTTTTAATTCTCGGATTCTGGAATGCGCCTTTTCTAAAGATGCACAGTCTTCCCTCGACTTTTGGGCTGATTCCAGTTCTAACGTTTTATTTAAGGTTTCTTCTGTCAACCCTTCGTCATTCAACAATTTCCTTAGGTGTTCGTTCTCGTCTTCCAAAGTCTTTATTATCTTTTCTTGAAAATGTTTTTCGTTTAGATAAGTATCGTATTTCCTTTTTATCGCGTTAAATTCTGACGAATAGTCCCTTATGCTTTGGTTTTTACTTTCTATTATATTTTTAAAAAATGTTAGCAATTCCTCTATGACTGCGTCTGCTTTTTCTAAAGTTGATGTTTCTCCTAGGGCTTGTATTCTGGTCTTGATTAACTCTAAATTTTCCTTATTGGAAACAGTGCTTTTCAGGATGCTCCAAAGTTTTGATGCAAAGTCTTCTATTTGCCTTTTCAAATCCTTATGGTTCTTTTCTAAGACTAAATATGTTTGTTCTTGTAGGGATTCGGCCATTAATTATCCTATACTTATTGTTATAAGTATGTAATTTTGATAATTTTGGAATCAATTAAAACTTTAATTGATTCTCTAAAAGCAATTAACTTTTGCTTACTCAGCTTTAATACGGCTCATTGACACCCCTTTTTTTTTTTTTTTTTTTTTTCTTCTTCAATGGCGTTGTAAACATTCGTTATACATTCGTACGCTTCTCTTATTCATTTTTTTTTTTGTAATCCGAGCTCGTTGCTTAATTATGCTCGCCCGTTGCCTGACGTACTTTTGTGTTCATTGTCTTTTATTTTGTATTGTTTTTTGCTACCAGCTGCTGCTTGTAGTTTGACAATTCTGGCCTTGCTTGAAGTTCAAGTTCAAGTTTATGACCTATTTCTTTTTGCCACTACAGCAGAATCGATTTCGTTTAATGCTTGCAGCTATTGCTGTTGGCCTGGTCACTATGAATAATAAATAAAAAAAAAACAAGGAATACGTTTGGTGAATTCTTTTTATTTCCAAAGCTTAATATAACATAGTTTAATTTATTGTTTTCTAAATTTAAGGTCTGCAATTTTAGATATATCTTTTATTTTAACAATTTGTAATAATTTAAGAACGATTATGATGGTTTCCTTTCTTAGTTCTTTGTTGGTCAATTTGTTGTATCTTCATGTTTCTTCCATTCATGTTGTATCTTCTTCATGTTTGTTGCACCTTCCCGTTTGCGGTTTCTCAAACTTTGCTCTAGTTGATCTATTTCCTCCCAAACTTGGTGTGTCCTGTCCCACGGAATTGGGTTTACGTCATTGGTTACCAGTGCCTTTAAATATCCTAGTCGCTTCCTTGCCTTTACTAGTTTGCCTCCTCGCCGCTGCTTCGGTTCCGATCCTCCCTCTTGCTGCGGTATTGCTGTAGCCTCTTTTTCCTTCCGAATTTGTTGTCGCTTTCGGTATTCCTCGATTGTTAGTCTGGCTGGTCCCTGCCTCTTTATCTCCGATGGTATGTACTCCGGAGGTTGCACTTTAGTTTCCGTTACGTTTTGTGGAATGTACTCCATTTGTTTGATGAATTTTTTCAGCGATTTTCCTTTCCCTGTTAATTTTTAAAATTTCCATTTTTATTAGTAATGACATTTCGATCTGTTTTTAATAATTATGTACTAATAGTTATTTGTTAATATTTTTATTAATAGTCTGGTTTTTTTTTTTTTTTTTTTTTTCTCTTAAAGCTTGAGCTCGCTACTTTATTTAAAACGGCGGCGAAGCGTTAAAACTGTTTTTCCGCCTTTGCTGAGGTAAGTTAAAACCTCAAAACAAAACTGCAAGGTTTGCAATCTCTTGTTCGAACAATCTAATAAGCGGGCTCATTTGAGTTATTCTTCGCTAACTCATTTCTATTGTTTTTTGTTTTATAAGCAAGTAATTGTAATTGCTTCTTATTGACGTAGTTAATAACGTGGCTTTGTTTCTCCAGCGATATTAAGTGTTTAACGCTTTACTTTAAATATTTAAGTTTTTATTTTGGTTTTTTAACTAACCCAAAAATGTTTAGTTTATTGCTTCACTTTTTGTAATTTCCGACTATTACTTTCTTGCGACTTTTCATACATGTACGACTGTATGACCAATTAGTTAGAAAAATGTGCGACTCTGAAACCAAATTAAATGTTAAAATTTATTTAACTTGCGAATTTAGTGTCAAACGTCTAAGACACATTCGAAACGATTCAACTTAACTCTACGCGTTTTGTTTTTGTTTTAATGAATTGCTGTTTTCAACTAATTGCGTTTATCGATTATACTTTATCACGTTAAATAGAATTTATTTAAGTTAATAAAGTACTCCTGATCTTCGCTAATTTGTTACTCACAGTATTCAATAACGTAAATTAACAACTTAAAAATTCCTTACTTTCATTAATCGACTTTCCACTTATGACGATTTATAAGGTTTTTTTATTTTCTTTCCATTATTTGGTTTAAGTTGAATTGCATTTGTCTTAAAATCTAGCACATTATCAATTCTTTCAATGCTTAAATTTGAATTTGTTTGTTTTAAAATCGTTTGAATTTCCCTCAATAAAAAAACCAATTCTTTTAATCTCTACTAGCGAAATTCTTAAACCTATAAAATAGCTTTTCGAGTGAAAAAGGGTCGACCTCAGTAAAGATTTTTGTCCGGCTAATGCCTAGGACAAGGAGACAAGTTTGCCGTGCAATTAAGCTGGCATCCTTTTGATGAAACCCGATGAATTTTTAGCTGAAAGTTATTTTATGATTTATATAATAACTAAAGTAATAAAGTTAATTTATATTTAACTGTAGCATTTCAATTATATTTCACTTTTCACTTCCTGCTTTTTCCTAAACTACTAATCTTTGTTATATCACTTACTAACTCTTATTTTTAATTTTCGTATTTCATTGTTACTTACTTTTTCCTTTATTCGAGCGATCCTCGGCTCGAAAAACCGGCTGCGCCAATTTGTTGTATCTACAAGTAGTGAATAGGGACGTCTTCTGAAGGTCGTTGTCCTCTGGACAGCGAATCAAACTCCTTGTTGTTAAATTACTATTGTTATATTTTTATTTCTTATTAGTTTTACACGCTACTGCTGTGACTACAGTGGTTATTAATTACACTTATTAATATTTACACTTATGATATAAAACTAGCACTACGCGACTTTATACGCGGCTTATCGAACGACTTCGTCGTCTGGAGTTTACTACAAGACTCTCGATCGAATCGTTTCTATTTTCCACCTTGGCTCGGTTGACACACCCGTCGACCGAACCAAAGTGGGTCAGTATGCCGTGTTTCGCAGTTTCCATTATTTCGCAATATTACAATTGTAAAATTCGCAGAATCAATACGCGGAAGAAAATCGTTCTCAATTTAATTCTTCCGCGTGTGGATTCTGATCGTTGGTTATTTTAAGTCAAGCGTTTTTATGGTTTGGAAGCTTGCTACTGAAAGCTAGCTTCCACAATCCATTCAAATACGCTGTGGTTTTTATGGTTTGGAAGCTAGCTATCGAACGCTAGCTTCCACAATCCATTCCATACGACGTGTTCTGGTTGCTCCCTTGGCTTTTGAATTTACTTTAAACAAAGCTTGACTAAAGCTTTTGGCTTACCACGCAAAGTGCTGTGGTTGCATTAATAACGTGAACTTGGCCTTGACTCACTCGCGGAGTAGTATTATAAAACGATAATACTGGCCTTGAAAGTTCTTAACTCCCGGAACTGGAAATTGCGATCGCGACATACAACAGCTCCATATCTTTAATTGATAATATGGTTTTTTGAACACTGTTGTTCTTATTGAAATCTTCCATAGCAGCGATAGAAAAAGTTGATGATCCTTGACGTTGTTTTCGATTCATTTTCGAATTTGTTTTTTTTTCTTAATTTTCTTGATAGGTGATTAATTTTCTTACTAACTGAAGAGCTCTTAACTGCACCGATCGAAAGATGAACTAAAACTGAATAGATGCAACCGAAGAAAATAGTATTTATAACAAGAAATTAAAATTTTTTAGTTTAGTTTTGTACCTAGAATTTGGGGATCAAGAGAGAATGAGAGAGAAAGAGAGAGAAAGAAAGAAAGAGAGAATTCCAACCACAACAAAATGGATAAGAAGAAAGATATTACAATAGAAGAATCTTGGACAACGAAGATGCAGTTGGAGCTTGTGGTTAAAAAACCATTTAAATCAGACAAGGAGTGGAATAGCCCTTCCTCATCATCATCATCATCAGCATCTATAGCAGTACCACCACCACCATTATCAACATCTGTAGCAGTACCACCACCATCATCAAAATCAAAATATACCTTAAAATAAATACAAATAAAACACAATTTGATTTCATTTTAATAAACTAAAACAGTAAACTTTATTCGTTGTTTCTCCTTGTTGTTGTAAAGTTAAATTATAAAGACATTTTAGACATAAATGACCGCAGTTAAATGAGTTATAATCTTGATGCTGAGTATAGTTGTAACGTATTCCATTACCCAAGTATTGGATTACTTCATACGGTGGTTGCAAGTTTCCAAAACTGTCAAAATATTTGTTTACGCCAAATACTCATTCGGACGCGACCGCATACCCCAGCGCTACTCTTTCGCCCTCCCAGAGAGAGCAGCGCCATCTACTCCCCTGTAGATGCAAATGCATTGCACGTCGGTCAGCGCAGCCAACCTCCACGACTGCGATCTGTCAACTCTTGACAGGTCAATGAGTTTTGCTGACTTCCGCCCCCAACTTAACTTCCTTTCGTTTTTCGTGAATTGAAGACGCCGCACGCAGTTGTCACCGCGACTTAACTTTTTTCCTTTTACCTTTTGATTGTGAGCAACGCGTGTAACGCAGTGACATTTTCCGTTTTTTCTCGATTTTCGTGTGACCACTCGCGAGTGTTTACTCACCAACCTCACCATACACATCACCATACACATCCTCATCATCACCAAACACATCACCACGATCATCATCACCACAAGCACCATCAACAACCTCATCTCCACCATCATCCACCAACACACATCAGACCGAACCATCGGTAAGTTTGACCATTCCACCTGTCACTCTAACATCATATTATTTTATATATTATATATCGGTGTGTTGCGCTTACCTGCGCACACATCCCCCACACAAACATTTGGTCCAATCGACCCGGATTCCCTTCCGACCTCTCGATCCCCTATATATAATATACATATAATAAATATAAAGTGAAGTGATACCCCCCCAATGTTTTTCAAACACCAAATTACGTTCACGTAATATTGGTGAAGAATTGTCGATCGGTTCGGCTTAGTGCGTGTTAAATATTACACATAGTGAATATTTCTCCGTCTCCTCCCTTTCGTGTGTTTCTGTACACCAAGCAGAAACACGTTCAGTGACGTCACGTGTTATCTGTGCTCGAAGTACAAAACACGTTCCGTGACGTCACGATTACACATAATAAGTCGCTCTCCCAGCGCAAGTGAAGTTTCCTCTCTCCCCCCCAGTAGCGTTTCCCAAACTTTAATTCACGCGAATTAAATTAATATTTTTCCGATTTATTTCCGCCGTGATTTAAAGCGTTTCCCAAACTTTAATTCACGCGAATTAAATTAATTTTCCGATTTCACGGCGATTTTTCCGATTTATTTCCGCCGTGATTTAAAGCGTTTCCCAAACTTTAATTCACGCGAATTAAATTAATATTTTTCCGATTTATTTCCGCCGTGATTTAAAGTGTTTTCCCAAACTTTAATTCACGCGAATTAAATTAATATTTTTCCGATTTATTTCCGCCGTGATTTAAAGCGTTTCCCAAACTTTAATTCACGCGAATTAAATTAATATTTTTCCGATTTATTTCCGCCGTGATTTAAAGCGTTTCCCAAACTTTAATTCACGCGAATTAAATTAATATTTTTCCGATTTATTCCGCCGTGATTTAAAGCGTTTTCCCAAACTTTAATTCACGCGAATTAAATTAATATTTTTCCGATTTATTTCCGCCGTGATTTAAAGCGTTTCCCAAACTTTAATTCACGCGAATTAAATTAATATTTTTCCGATTTATTTCCGCCGTGATTTAAAGCGTTTCCCAAACTTTAATTCACGCGAATTAAATTAATATTTTTCCGATTTATTCCGCCGTGATTTAAAGCGTTTTCCCAAACTTTAATTCACGCGAATTAAATTAATACTTTTACGAGTTATTTCCGCCGCGATTTAAAGTTTTTCCCAAACTTTAATTCACGCGAATTAACTTAATAGTTTTCCGAGTTATTTCAACCACGAGTTCAAGTGGTTTTCCAAACCTGAATTGAACTCAAATTAAATTAATTTTCTCGTCATACTTATGACCGCGAATTGAAGTATTGGTATCACGTTGGATTTGACTCGAAGTAAATTAATAGGTTTTCGCTGTACGTTCCACGGCGAATTCAAGTTTCGTAAACTCGTGTCACCCCCAACTCGTGAGTTTAACTCAGTATCCACAAATCCTCCATTCCTCGTTTCGGTAAAGTACTCCAATGGATCCCCTAACTAAATTCATAAATGCCTCCGACGCTTTGGAAGAATTCGAAGACGAGTATAACCACATTCCGGAACGCGACCACTCGGGCTTCTCACTGGCCATTCACCAGGAGGAATTCAAAGCCGTCTGGTCAGACCTGAAAGTGGCATATGCCTTATGCTTGGAATACCTTAACAGCACCGCCGATGTGGAGCCAGATACGCGAAGAGCCGATATCACCGTGGTTAAGACCAAGTACCGGCGGTGTTACCAGGCTTACGTGCGTGTCTCCGCGAAAGTGAGTGAACAGCAGCATATCGTTGCCCCCAGTTCCTTTCCGTTGTTGATGTCGACTTCTTCTCCCATGACTCCGACGAACTTCTCAGGTCACAACATCAGCTTGCCACCGTGTGACACTGATGTATTCAATGGTGACTACGAGTCATGGCCGACCTTTCGTGATATGTTCTCCGCGCTCTATATCCGGAACAATCGACTGTCTCCGGTCGAAAAGTTGTTCACCTTAACCAAAAGACCCGAGGTGAAGCAAAAGAAATAGTTCAAAAGTCCCCCCTCATAGATAGCGGATTCGATCAGGCATGGAGAAATCTTACCGATCGGTTCGAGAATAAACGTATACTTGTTAACGTTCAACTCCGAACGTTATTCTCCCTTACCCCAATCCACAAAGAGTCTGGAGTTGCGATCAAACGCCTCCAACGAGAGATCAACAACTGCCTCTCGGCTCTCACGTTGTACGATGTCGACGTGGGTAGCTGGGACGCTATTGTTGTGCATCTCTGCTCTACTCGCCTCCCCGAAACTACCCTCTCTCTGTGGGAACAATCCCTTACCCATAAACGCGAAATTCCAAAATGGTGTGACATGGACGCGTTCCTCACTTCACATTTCCAAACCTTGGAAACCGTAGACGACATTCGAAAGTCAGTCCAACCCCCTAAGAAAGCGTCGAATCCCCCAGCACGCCTTTCCTCCGCCACGAAACCTGTGAATACGTTCCAGGCTACTATGGTTTCGACCAGCTGCAAACTATGCACTGATCGGCCACACCCACTTCGCCAATGCCCACGTTTTCTGGCTATGAATGTAGACACACGTTGGGCGACAGTTCAAAGAATCCAATTCTGTACGAACTGTTTGGCACACTCACATCAAGTGAAAAACTGTAAAAGTGTGTTCACATGCAGGTCGTGCAATCAACGGCATCATACACTATTACATCGCGAGTTGGCTTCGGCCCACCAATCGAACTCTCGTTCGAACTCTACCCATACAACCTCGCGCCCCAACTCCCCGTCTCATCGCGGTGCAAGTGCTACTCAGCAAAGCTTGCCGCCAAATTCCCCTTCGCAATCTCGCGCTAATCCCTCCACCCCTACTATACAGTCCACTGAAGCCCCCTCAACTTCAAATGTGCTTACTTGCTTCACCTCCCGAAGCAAGCAAGTGCTACTCGCTACCACGATGGTTCACATCTGCCATCATAACGAGTCCTACCTCGCTCGTGCTCTCATCGATCCTGGCTCCGAAGCCACCTTTCTGTCAGAGCGCGTACAAAAACGCTTGCGACTTCCGACGACTACGGTCCAAGCGCAAGTCGCCAGCGTCAATGAGACCGTTACAGCCGTGGTGAACAAACTGTGTAAGTTTAGCATCGGCTCCCCCCGATCGGCTGAACTGTGCATTGAAGCCACGGCTCTCGTGCTTCAAAAACTAACAGGCAACCTACCGGTCTGCTCCCTTGACCGGACCCTGTTTGATTCTCTTCCGAACCTACCACTGGCTGATGATCGCTTCTGCCAAAGCGATCAGATAGATGTCTTGATTGGAGCGGACATCTACCCCCTTATCCTGCTGGACGGTATCCGACGGAATATCTTGGGCTCTCTCATCGCCCAGGAGACCGTTTTCGGGTGGATCCTCACCGGTCCTCTTTCTCAGGCCCCCCCGGCTCCAACCATTTCTACCCGATTTTCGTTTTTCATTGAGGTCTCTCTTGACCGTCAGCTTGACCGTCGCTGGGACTTGGAAGAAGCTCCCAAGCAACGTCTTTGCACTCCAACCGAGCCAGTCTGCGGAGATCTTGATGCGAACACCACCCAAAGGCGGCACGAAACGGAACACTGTCCACCCTCCAATCCCCTCGATACTTTGGAAACCGAACTGGAAGCAAAACTAATGAAAGCTAATTTCGCTTATTTCCCTCACTTTGAAGACTTGTTGGAAAGATTCTCTTCTTTGCCACGAGCTCTTCGAGTGTTGTCTTACGTGTTTAGGTTTCTACATCATACCCACCCCAAGTATCGTGGGTCCTCTCGTCAATACAATACCGCTATTGACTCCGATGAGATCCAGCATGTCAAAACGAGGCTGGCTATTCTCGCGCAAAAGGTACATTTTGCCAATGAATATCGTTCTCTCGATATGAAACAAAATCTACCACCCAAGAGCCCCATTCCATCGCTCAATCCATTCTTATCCCAAGATGGATTGGTGCGCGTAGGTGGCCGTCTATCCGCGTGTCCGTCACTCTCCTATGACGAACGCCACCCCATTCTTCTTCCTTACAGCTGCAAGTTCACCCGATTATTGGTTCGCTTCATCCATGACATCAGTCTGCATGGAGGGAACCAACTGATGTTGCGCTTGCTAAGTACGCAACATTGGATACCCGAGGCCAAGAACCTAGTCAAGGCCACGATTCACACCTGCAAGCCTTGTGTCCTTCAGAGGAAACACGTGCGCACCCAAATCATGGCCGCTCTACCCCCTCAGCGGACAAACATTTCTCGCCCTTTTGCTGTCACCGGTCTAGGTTTCGCTGGACCGTTTGATATCAAAAACTACACTGGGAGGGCATGCCTCATCACCAAAGGCTATGTCTGTGTCTTCGTCTGTTTCGCAACGAAGGCCATACATCTTGAAGCGGTCAGTGATCTGTCGACTCCGACATTTCTCGCCGCTTTCAACCGCTTCAGCGCCCGTCGCGGATGCCCCAAGGATGTTTACTTGGACAATGGAAAGAACTTCGTGGGAGCCTCCAAAACACTCCGGAACGATTGGAAGATCTTCCTTTAACAATCACACGAAGCGGTCACCTCACAGTGTGCCTATCAGCAGCTCAAATGGCATTTTAGACCTGCTGCCGCGCCTCATATGGGCGGTCTCTGGGAAGCTGGCGTTAAAAGCTTCAAACTTCATTTCCGAAAGTTTGTCGGCAATATGCGCTTCACCTTTGAAGAGTTCGCTACCATACTCTCCCGGATCGAAGCCTGCCTCAACTCGAGACCGCTTAGCAGCATGTCCGACGATCCATCGGATCTACAACCTCTAACGCCCGGCCATTTCTTCATCGGTGGCCCTCTGCTGGCTCCCGCTGAACCGGCGGTACTAAGATGGCTAAAAGTGAAAGCCATCTATCAGCAATTCTGTACTCGGTGGAAACACGAGTACCTCACCGAACTCCACAAACGCAGCAAATGGAAGGTGCCCCAACCAGACCTTAAAGTTGCAGATCTTGTGGTGTTACGCGATGACAACCTCCCTCCAACTCAATGGAGACTCGGTCGCGTGACCCACCTTCATCCCGGTGACGACCACAGAACACGCGTCGTCGACATCCGAACGGAGAAGGGAACCATTACTCGTCCCCTCAGTAAATTAACGGTACTCCCCTCTTAAGATCGCATCTTAAGGATGTTCGCACCCCAGCGAACTCTCCCCGCCAATGTCATTACATTGTTTCCATCATGCTCCATCCCCAGCGAGCACCACGCACTCCAGTGCTCCCCCCTTACATATTCATGTTAGTAACTGGAACTATCTGCATGTAAGGTGGAGACATAGGCGCTGCCGTCCCTGAGTAGCGCTCCTTAGTTTCACGAATGCAGCCCAATCTGTTGGTCACTGGTATTCGTGACTAAGGCGAAACTCCCCGTTTCGTGTGTCTCTAACCTGAGCAAAGTTGCAGTACTGCAAGGCGGGCGGTATGTTTACGCCAAATACTCATTCGGACGCGACCGCATACCCCAGCGCTACTCTTTCGCCCTCCCAGAGAGAGCAGCGCCATCTACTCCCCTGTAGATGCAAATGCATTGCACGTCGGTCAGCGCAGCCAACCTCCACGACTGCGACCTGTCAACTCTTGACAGGTCAATGAGTTTTGCTGACTTCCGCCCCCAACTTAACTTCCTTTCGTTTTTCGTGAATTGAAGACGCCGCACGCAGTTGTCACCGCGACTTAACTTTTTTCCTTTTACCTTTTGATTGTGAGCAACGCGTGTAATGTACATTCCCAATTTAGCAGAACTCTCAAAACCTTTACGTGAATTATTAAAAAATGACGTTGTATTCAATTGGTTATCGCACCATGAAAATTGCATTCAGTCAATAAAAAAGGTTATCGCGCACGCACCAGTCCTGCAGACTTTTGATGAAAAAAAGAACATTACGATTGAAACGGATGCATCTAAATTTGGGTTAGGTTGCTGTTTGCTCCAAGAAGGTAAACCAATTGCATTTGCTTCAAGAAGTTTAACAGAAGCTGAAATAAGCTATGCTCAGATTGAAAAAGAATTTTTAGCAGTAGTGTTTGCATGCAGAAAATTTCATTATTTCGTATATGGCCGAAAATTTGTTGTTCGAAGTGATCACAAGCCTTTGGTTTCTATCATGAAAAAGGATTTAAGCAAAATCCCTTCTGCCAGGTTGCAACGTATGAAATTAAATTTAATAAAATATGACATCAATTTAATTCATGTGCCTGGTAAAGAATTATATATAGCTGATTTTTTATCTCGATATTATGATAAATCGAGTCCAACAACAGAAATTGAAGATTTAAATGAGTTTGTACATTCAATTAATATAACTGCGGAACGACTGGAATCATTCAGAAAAGAAATGACGCATGATAGTTGTTTAATGGAATTGAAGAAGGTACTAGTAAATGGATGGCCCAAGGATAAAAGTCATCTAAATGAAGAGATAAAAACTTATTGGAAACACCGTAATGAACACCGATGATGACATTTGATAATGATGTAATTTTTTTGAATAATCGTATAATTGTTCCGAGAGGATTGAGGGAACTCGTGTTAAACCAGCTACACGGATCTCACTTGGGTATAAATAAAACTAAGAGAAGAGCGCGTGGATTAGTATACTGGCCCAGGATTGATGAAGATATTGAAAGAACTATAACGCAGTGTGCAACATGCCAAAAAAACCGCTCATCAAACGTTAAAGAACCAATGTTGTCGCATAAGGTACCATCATTGCCGTACAATAAAGTGGGTATGGATATTTGTGAGTATAAAAAGAGCCCATATCTAATAATCGCAGATTATTATTCCAAATACTTAGATATAATACCATTAAAAGCAAAAACTGCAAGTGAATGCATAAATAAAATAAAAGTAAACTTTTCATCTCACGGGATACCTGTTGAAATTGTTAGTGATAATATGCCTTTTAATTCCGTTGAATTTAATAAATTTTGCAAAGCATGGGGCATAAAGCTACAAACAACGAGTCCAGGGTATTCACAGGCGAATGGTTTTGCTGAGAAATTTGTAGGCATTGCGAAGTCTTTACTTAAGAAGTCAAACGAAAGTGGAGGTGACCTTTGGCTTGCTTTACTGGAATATCGCAATACACCGTTGAAAGATATTGACGCTTCACCAACTGAATTACTAATGAGCAGAAAAACACGTACACTCGTCCCAGCCAAGACACAATTATATCAGCCAAAAGTTGTACCAAACATTAAACAAAAACTCGAAGAACTAAATGAACGTTCAAAAAGCTTTTACGATAGCACCGCTAGAATCAAATCTTCTTTTTCAATGGGACAGAAGGTTTGGTACCAACAGAAACCACAAAATTGGGTCGAAGCAGTCATTATCAAAGCAGCCGATTCGCCAAGATCTTATTGGATACAATTTCAAGATGGAAGTGTTCTGCGTCGAAACTCTAAGTGGTTACGGCATCGCTTATAAGCTACCAAACATCTTGTAGCTTGGGTTCCGCAACTTTCAAGAAAAGTTACACCGACTCAAACATTAAGATAAAACTTAAGTTACTTAAAGGGAGGGAAGAAGATACATATGCATATATCTAATTACATATATGCAATATTGTAAGAGGGAGATGTAGTATAAGTAGATACACAATTATAGTACCATTTTAATATTAATGCAACGCTGTAACAATAGAGAATAAATAAAGACAGTTGTAGTGTAAAAGCTGAATAAGAATAACACACCAGCTAAAGCACGAAAAGTTGATTTTTCAAACGAAACTCTTATCAATAATAATGATGATGAAGACGACGACTTTTTCTCTCAAATAGAAGATGCAGAAGATATAGTGAATAAATCAAGCGAAACAAAATTATTCTCTGAACTCGATACTACAAGCGACGATCCAAAATCTACTGAATCAATTCTCTATTCCGAATTAGAACAACAGAATCAGTTGGATACCACATATGGCCCATACAAGGGATCTGATGGTAAATGGCGAATCGGTAATAGCCCTTTCTCATTACGCGATGATAAAATAATAATATCCGATAATAGTTGGAACTTACACCTGGATTGCTACAATTATTATTCAGCAAAGAACCATCAAATTATGACGATAAAGATCTACAAGCTTACAAAAGTATTTTAGTACATACTAGTGCTCATAAACTTAATTTTAAGAGCAATGAACGAGCAAAGGGAAGTAGAGCTTTCAAATACACCAACATCATAAAACCATTATTCAGTGAGATGGGTCCATCGACTACCTCATAAAATCAAACTAAGGGAAGCGGTTTAATGAGTGTTAACAAGCAAAAGCCAAACTATATATATTGGGATGATCCAAATGAGTTGGTAGATAGGTTAAGGCTATTAGTATCATCACAATCTGCAGGACACACCAATCACAACAACGAAATAGTTTCAATACTCGAAGAACTTAGGGAAGCTAATATAATTGCGTAATTATCATATAAATAACCACAATTTTCATAAATATATATAATTGTAAAATGAGCGTCGACAAGTTCGGTCATTATTACATAGAGAAGTCATTAAACAATAAATTAAAAAGAAATTTTACAAGAGCATTGGGATTCAATTTGGACAATGATAAAAACTTGGATCTTCGTTGGAAACGTTTAAGGAATATTAATGCTCCTGTCGAAGACAATGATGCAGTAACAAAATCATTTGTTGAAGATAATATCAATCGAATCAAAGTGGAATTTCAAAGAGAAAACAATTTACTAAAGCAAAATATTTACAAAGAAATCAAACAGACTCACATGCAAATTCAAGCAGAGAACTCATTAGTAAAGGAAAAAATAGATAAAGACATTGAAAAAGTTACCAAAAATCATCAATTACTTGTGGCAGATAGTATTAAACAGATAAAGGGTGAATTTAAAGAAGAAAACGATATACTAAGGGAAAAAATAGACAACGATATTAAGCAAGTCAAACAAAATCTTCAGTCACTTGTTGAAAATAGTACTACTCAGATAAGGGATTATTTTAAAAAGGAAATCAATATACTGAGTGATAGAATACTTAGAGTCGTTGCAATAATATATGTAAAATTCCGAATCACGAACCAACACGTCGACAGTAATAACAAGAATTATGTAGATGATATAAGCGAAGGGCTTGAGCGGTTTACAAGTATCGTAAATGAAGAACTAAATAAAGGAAAGTCAATAGCTGAAATAGAAAAGAAATTTGTTGATTTAATCTTAAATTTAGTAAAAAATGAAGAGAGGTTTAGTAGAGGAGCTACACAGGCAAGCTCGTAAGAACTTTAAGCGAAGGCGAGTAATAACCAAGGGAATAGATGATCTCTGGCAAGCAGATTTAGTGGAAATGGGTAGTTATTCTACATATAATGATGGATACCGCTTTCTTCTAACTGTAATAGACACATTCTCGAAATATGGCTGGATTGTACCCTTAAAATCTAAAAATGCTATTGTTGTTACTAAAGCTATGAAATCTATACTCGATTTAAAACGAAAACCGAATAATTTACAAACCGATGACGGCAAAGAATTCTTCAACGGAAAATTTCAAAATTTAATGAAAAAATATAACATCAACCATTATTCTTCGTACAGTGTTTTGAAGGCGTCAATTGTTGAACGTTTTAATAGAACGTTAAAGCAGATGATGTGGAAGGAATTTAGCTATCATGGATCATATCGATGGATTGACAAGTACCAAAGTTTGATCAACGAATACAATCACAAAAAGCATCGAACCATTAATATGGCTCCAATTGAAGTGAATCGAGCCAATGAAAAGTTATTATTAAATACTGCCTACAACAACTTGAAAATATTTAGAAAACCAAAGTTTCGGATAGGAGATTATGTGCGTATAAGCAAATATAAACACATTTTTGAGAAAGGCTATACACCGAACTGGACAACAGAAATATTCAAAATTAAAAGTATAAGAATTACAAACCCAACAACGTATATTCTTGAAGACTATCAAGGGAATTCAATTAAAGGAGGATTCTACGAAAGTGAACTATTGAAAACTAAATATCCCAGCATATATCTAGTGGAAAAAGTTCTTAAAACTAAAGGCAGCCAAGTGTTTGTCAAGTGGCTAGGATTTAGCAATGAACATAATTCTTGGATCGATAAAAATGAAATATTATAAAATTGTAATAAATACAATATATATTTTTATTTTTTTCAAATGTATATTGTTGATAAAATAATAACATTATTATTATTATTAAAAAAAATTGTATATAAAAAAATTACATCTGACTTTTAATTTCATTAGTTAGTTAGTTAGTTTAGGTGGCGCCCTGCAGCCGCGGCTTGGGGGCAGGGCTAAGTAGCACAGATGTGCCATTTTAAAACCACATTGAACTATAGCCAGTGTGGGTATGTAGGAGCGCTGCGCTGGTGAGCTTCACAGCCATTTCGTCCTGTTCAAGAAAGATAGGAGACTGTCAAGCTTGACGTTGGGTAACTTGTCCCAGTTTTTGAAAAAGGGTTTCCCTAGGAGTGCCATTCTGCTGCGAGATAAGGCAGGGCAGCTACAGAGATAGTGCTCTACCGTCTCTTCCTCGCTGGGATCCAAACAGCTACGACAGAACGAGTTGTAGCTGTGGCCCAGCCTGCCTGCATGCCGTCCTACCAGCCAATGGCCAGTCAGTACCGCAATTAATCTAGCAGTATCCTTCCTGGGTTTGGACAGAAGATAAGTGGTTCTCCCGATGTCGTAGGAGGGCCATAGTTGTTTAGATATTTTGCAGGCTGAATGATCCTTCCATCTGGCTGAGGCCAGATTTAGGTAGTGATTTCGTATTCCGGCGATTGCCGCCCTGTAGGGAGTACATACTTGTAAGGCGAGGTGAGGATCCAGACCTGCACCTTTCCGGGCAAGTTCATCAGCCATCTCGTTGCCATAGATGTTCCTGTGACCGGGAACCCACAGGATGGTGATGGATGTCCTATTAGAAGTGCTTGCCAGGATCTCGCTGCACTGCTGTACCAGCTTCGACTTAGTCTCCACGCCTATCAAAGCTTTGATGGCAGCCTGACTGTCGGAGAAGATACCTATCTTTTGGCTCATATTAATGTTGGCATCTGAGATGGCTTTGCAGGCTTCCATGATTGCCATGATCTCTGCCTGAAATACACTGGCATAATCCGGTAGTCTGAAGCTTAGATGTAGTCCCAGTTTCTCCGAGAATACTCCGGCTCCAGTTCCTGCCTCCATTTTGGAACCATCCGTGAATATGGGGATGTCAAATTCATTCACCAGCTCACCCCCACGCCAGGCGGCCCTCAAGGGAAAGATAGCGTTGAATTTGCGGGAAAAGTTGATGGACGGTTTGAGGTAGTCCATCTCTCTCGGAATACCTGCTTTGACCGACAGTTCCAAGATATTACCATGACCGTTGATTCTGGATTTCCAGCAGTTATGTTCCCTTAGTCTAAGGGCACTAGCTGTGGCTATGCTTTTTATCTCCAAATCGACCGGCAAGAGATGTAGAATGATATTGAGAGCCTCCGTCGGACACGACCTCAGAGCTCCCACGGCTCCGGCACAAGCCATACGCTGTATCCTTGATAGCTCCCGTTGATAGGCCTTGGATGTAGACGTCCACCACACCAAGGCTCCATAGGTTAATATAGGCCTGACAACCGCTTTATAGGTCCGCTTGTTTGGATTAACTGCTAGGCCGCAGCTGGTTGCCCATAGAAAGATTTTTCTCAGAGCCCTGGTCATCAATCTCACTCAGCATTGATGGAAATAGGCCTGATACTAGTATGACTACGTCATCCGCATATGCTATGGCCTTGACACCACTGCTGTTAAGCTTTTTTAGTATGGAGTTAACCACCAGTAGCCACAACAGCGGTGATAGAACTCCACCTTGCGGAGTGCCTCGTTGAATGTGTCTGGTCAACTGCAGGCCACCCCACGAAGCCTCGACTATGCGTGTGCTTAACAGTGATGAGGTCCAGTTTCGAATAGTTTCGTCGATGCCCAATTCCTCCATTGAGTCACGAATACTGCATAAACTGACGTTGTTAAATGCACCTTCTATGTCTAGAAAGGCCGCCAGTGTGAATTGCTTAAAGTAGATATTGCGTTCGATGGTGCGCACTACCTCGTGCAGCGCCGTCTCCGTGGATTTGCCCTTGATGTAGGCATGTTGGGCTGATGAGATGGAGTCTAGATTTAGACCACCCCTTATCTCAGCATCCAAAATCCGCTCTAGGGTCTTAAGGACAAAGGATGATAAACAAATCGGTCTATAGTCCTTGGCCGATTCGTGGCCTGTCCTGCCTGCCTTTGGGATGAAGACTGCAGTAGCCTTCTTCCAGCTTGCCGGGATATGACCAAGTCGGAGGCTGTTACGGTAGATAGGTATAAGCCAGGGCATAATCACCTCCTCGGTTTTTTGGAGCATGATTGGCATTATGCCGTCAGGGCCCGGAGATTTGTAGGGGGAAAAGCCGGATATCGCCCAGCTGATTTTCGTTGTGGTTATTAGAGACCCGCTTGCTTCCTCCCTAGGGATGTGATTTGCGCTGCAGGTTTCTACCTCTGCGTGATCCCTACATCCAGGAAAGTGAGCTTCAACGAGCGTTTCCAGCGAGCTTCTTGCAGAATCCGTCCAGGTTCCATCTGCACGTTTCAGAAACGTGGGATTAGAGTGGGATTTCGATAGGATTTTGGCAAGTCTTGCCGAGTCCTTGACATTTTCAATTGATTCACAGAATAGCGACCATGACTTACGTTTCGCGTCCCTAATTGCTTTTTTGTAGATTTTAAGGCAGTCCTTGTAAGGTGCCCAGTTTCTAGTCGAGTAACTTTGATTGAAAACCCGCCTGGTTTCCCTTCTCATGTCACTCAACTCCGTCGACCACCAGGGTGGCTGTGTCTTCCTACCCCTGGAGATCGGGCAGGAGATGTTAAATGCAACTTTCATCCCCTTCTCGAATTTGTGCGATGCATCCTCTAAGTCTTTTATGCACATCGATTCTGCGGGAGGGTGTTTTAGCTTGGAGGAGAGAATGGACTTGAAGCGAGTCCACTCAATCCTTCTCGGATTTCTGAAAGGAGGTGGTCGAGGTAAATCGAGAGAGATGTCGAAGAGAATCATTCTACGGTCTGAGAAGGAAAGATCCTCCGACACCCTCCAGCCTACAACCGACGAGTCGACATTGTCAGAGACGAGAGTGATATCTAGAACTTCCTGCCAGCCCTCAAATTTCTCCGAACGCGGAAAAATGAAGGTGGGGGAATTTCCTCTATTGCTAATACAGAGATTGGAACTTAAGATATATTGAAAAAGTGACTCACCGCGTTCGTTGGTCTCCGAGCTGCCCCATACCGTGTGCCTGGCGTTGGCGTCGCACCCGATGATAAGGCCGCAGCCCGTCCGAACTGCTTCCGCTGTGAGGGCTTCCACTTCGACTGGTGGAGCTGGTTGGTCGTGTGCCATGTAGGCTGATGCAATAAAGATCCCTTTACCTGTGGTGTCCGTTAGCTTGATAACCGCTAGATCAGGGGAGCTAAGATTGGAGCAGAAGAAAGCGTTAAATGATCTTTTGATTAAAATACATGCGCGCGGTTTATCACAATTTACCTTGTAAAATAACTGATGCGTATGTAGAGATATCCCTTTAACTGTGCTGCCTTGCACCCATGGCTCTTGAGAAATGGCGATGTCTATTTCCTCTTCCGCGAGGAAAACAGCTAAATTTTCGGATGCACTCCTGGAGTGTTTTAAATTCAGCTGAGCGACATGCACCATTGATATTTAAAGTTTAGGCTCAAGGACGAGGGTGCTTGACATGACGTCCTCCAACCCTTCGATCCCTGCTTCCGCCTCCGCTTGCGAGAAAATTTTCAGCTTGGCATGCCTGATGCCAAACCGAACCTTGAATTCCTGCTTCGAAAGCGATGTCAAGCATTCGTGCGGGAATGTGAGCAGGAAGGAGCGTCCATTAGGCTGCGGTTTCTCCTCCCGCAAGACATGCCAATCTCGCATCTCGAGATTGCGGTTCTGAAGCCGTAGACACTGGAGCAACTTGTCCTTGTCGATGGCGATATTAGGGATCCAAATGCGGGCCACCGGAAATCTCGGAATGTCCTTAGCAGGGATAAGCTGCAAGCTTAGCTTGTCCCATGCCTGGCTGATCTCGGCCACGCTGCGCGTCAGGAAATCGAGTGAGAACCTGTCCTCGCACTTGATTATCCGGCACCCCCTGAGGACATCTGAGGAGTCGAAGAGAGGAGGGGATTCATCTGGGTGACCCAACAGGAAGTCGTTCACCATTATGGTCAGCCGTGCCTCGATTTCACCCCATCTCTCCTGGATCCTCCGTCCGCTTCTGGTTGTGCCGTCTACCAGCGCTACGTGTAGGTCATTTTTCAAGACCGTGCTGAACGCAGACTTGCCGGTGGATAACGATGCAGCCTTGCTAGTGGATGGTGCGTCTTCCAATTCGCTAGCGGCCTTGCTGTGCGCCGATCTTGATGACGAGGTCGCTGAGCCTTTGCTCTTCTTGCGAGCGTTTCCCGCATCTTCGGCAGATCTGTTGCGCTTGGCGGCAGCCTGTCGTTCAAGGTTCGAACGAAGGTTGGCCTCGCGGTTCTTCATCATAGTGGCCTGGTACTGGCTGTACTCTTCGACCACCGCTGAGTACTTGACCTTGTCCGCAAGGTCCCGGTCATCCACTTTCCCGGCCTCCTCATTAGCCGCGATCTTGGCCAATATATGGACGGCTTTGGAGTAGCGAGACCTCATGACCTTGCTTTCGGATTTGTTTTTGGATACCGTTCGACCGGTCGGGCTATGTCTGGCCTCAACCGTGAACGGCTTGTTTGAAACTACTGTTTCCTGGCTGGAGGCAAGAAGCTCCTCCTCCGAGCTAGTACCGCAGATAGTCTCATGTTTCTTAGAATTGTCCATGTCGTTTGCATTGGTCGTCAACAATTGGGAGTCCGTTTTTGGTTTTGTTTTTTGTGTTTGTTCCATCTGGTTCGTACGACTGCCCGCTCGTACAAGCACTCGCAGGCAGTCAAGGCTATAATTAGGGGAAAGGGTCGTCCGCCACGGCAGCGCCCCATACCGTGGTAAGCCCACCGTTACTTCCTGAGGCGGGCCGGTGTCAGGAAGGCTCCGTTATAAGACAGTCGGTATACCCCCTGACTGCCAACCATCCAATGAGCACGGGTCGCGTTACACTCTGGATTAGGGGTGATGGGTTTATCGACGATCAAGTCTAGATCCGAAGTATTCAGCGGAAGCGGTGGCACCTCTAGCAGGATGTGGTTCCTCACCACGTACTTCGGTCCTGATAAGATAGAGGCTAAGTACCCTGCAGGACCAAGGGCTGTATTCGCATAGTCTTACCCTGCATCTTTTACCAATGCTTACCACCATTAATTCATTAATTTCATTACTCAACCAACTTTCAAGATGTCAATAACTCTTACTTTAAGTGGAAATAAATCCATTTTATCAGCTAATTATTTTCCACCTATAGATTTAGAGGGAAAGTATGTGTGTGGTCTCGTAGACTTTCATAGTTATCACACTATACCGAATGTTGATTACGAAAATAATTTATTTCACATTGGCGATCATAGCATTGAGATTCCTGTTGGTTCATATGGACTTGACGACATTGCTGAATTTATTCAAAATAAATATTTTAGTATTGATCCATATGAGAAATTGGAAATATCCGCCAACCCCAATACACTACAAGCAGTCGTAGGATCTAGTAAAAATAACATTTTCTTTAATAAGGAACGCACCATTGGTTCACTATTGGGTTTCAGTAAAAAAGTATTGGAAGCAGGAAACCTGCATACATCAGACTTACCCGTGTATATAACCAAAATAAACGCAATACACATTGAGTGCGACATAATTAGCGGCGCCTACATTAACAACATACCAGCTCATACAATCCATATGTTTGCATTAAATGTTAGTCCTGGCTATAAAATAGACGAGATCCCTAAAAATGTAATCTATTTGCCAGTAAACAGCAGACAGATAAGTTCAATTACTGTGAAAATCGTTGACCAAAACGGTAATCTAATTAATTTTTGCGGAGAAACAATAACACTCAGACTTCACCTAAAACCACAGGAGCAATGATTGTGTATAATAAAAGCGCATACCCAGGTGCATCTACATTCACTTATTCTTTACCATTTGAACTGACAAGGTCGTCAACGTCGCAAACAACTCAAACCGCTCTACACCATAAAAAGCTGTCATTTGAAAATAAAGAGTTTCTAAAATTTTTGGGCTTAAAACTAAAGACAAACTAAGAAATTAAAATGAGTCAAATACTTGATGTTCTACAAACACCGCTCTACGATAACAGTATTATTAAAAAGGAATGTTATACAATCATATAACAGCAATGACGAGATACGAATAGCCGTTCAAAATCAAGATCTTTACCTTCTACCCAGTGAAAGTTTAATTTACATTGAAGGTACAGTTACCTTAGAAAATGGAGGCGCAACAGCTAATGTAAAATTAAAAAACAATTGTATTGCATTCATGTTTGATGATATTCGCTATGAGCTTAATGGTATAGAAATCGATCGTACGCGTCACTTGGGTGTAACTACAACAGTAAAAAATTATGTCTCATTAAATTCGATTCAAAGTAACATGCTCAAAAATGCTGGATGGTTTTCAAAGAATGAACTTGAAATAAAGAACGGATATTTTAATTTCTGCGTACCATTGAGAATGCTATTGGGATTTGCTGAAGACTTTAACAAAATTATTTTAAATTCTAAACATGAACTTATACTACTGAGATCGAAATCCGATGAAAATGCTGTTTATTCAATTGTTGCCACCGAAAATATAAAATTAACTATAACTAATATCACATGGAAAATTCCCCATGTACAGTTGGCTGATTTTGCAAAACTTCAACTCTTTCAAACGATCCAAAGTGGAAAACCTTTATTAATGGCATTCCGTAGTTGGGATTGTCATTTCAATCCGGTACTCACACAAGGAAACAATCATCTGTGGAATGTAAAATTATCACCGCAGAGTGAAAGACCACGCTTCATACTTATTGCCTTTCGACGTGATCATAAATTTCAACATTGTCATTTAACCGATGTAAAAGTACACTTAAATTCTGATACATATCCCTATGATGATCTCAATCTGAATTTTGACCGTGATCGTTATGCTCTGCTTTATGATATGTATTTGAAATTTCAACAAAGTTATTTTATGCGCGATTCCCAACCCCTGCTGCTGCCTGAAGACTTTAAAGATACAGCTCCGATAATAGTGGTGGATGTAACACATCAAAACGAAGCGATAAAAACTGGACCAATTGATATTCGAATTGAATTTAAAACATCAAAGAATATTCCAGCCAATACATCAGCTTATTGTATACTTATTCACGATAAATTGATAGAATACATTCCAGTGACTGGCGAAATTAAAAAAGTTGTCTAAGTGCAATGGAGCACCGAAAATTTGTAACCTTGGATGTGCAGGGCTTCAAAGGAAATTTTAATGAGTTTATAGTTAAAGAGCTGGCAGTAACCTTCAGTTTTAGTGAATATCAAAACTTTGTTATAAAACCACCATTTGGATTTGGAAAATTATCTCTAAAATATAAAAAGCAGGCAAATTGGCTGTATCACAATTATCATGGATTTCGTTGGAACGATGGATCTATCTCGTTTAATAGCGTTGTACATTTCTTGAGACTAAATATTAAACACCAACTTGTATATATAAAAGGAGTTGAAAAATCGAAATGGATTGAAGAAATTTTGGGGAAACCTGTATTGAATGTTGAAGAATTTGACTGCGAGAATCTGGGAACTCTTAGAGATACATACTTACTACAAAGAATATGCCATTCCCATAATGGACACTGCGCGCTGGAAAATGCAATGTTACTCCGAAATTTCATTGATAATAAATAAAAGATTGTAATGCAATGTAAATATACAATTTTATTGATTTAAAATAAATGTTCTTAAATCTATTTACAAACTTGTTTTTCTTATTTATTTATTTTATTTTTTTTTTTTTTTATTTTTTTTATTTTTATATAATAGTTATAATTAATATTCTATATTATATCCATAAAAATATTTTCATCTATATCTAAGTCCTGCTCTAAATCTATTCTATAATGTCCCCAAGCATATGTATGTACACCATCATCCCTAATAAAACGCTTATCATCTAATGGACTTAAAGCTACCTTATGAACTAGTTGGGTGTATATTTGATGGAGCTTAGATCTAAATATATACATATCTCCATAAATAATTTTCTTATGAACTAAACAGTCTTTATAATCATTTAAACTTAATGTATCTAAAACTGTGGCCTTGACACCTTTGGCCTTTTTCTTTTCTCTACAGCCAGCAACTTTGATTGTATACATTTTAGATCGAAGGCCAATAAACTCTTCCATAATTTTACCTTTGTTTTCGTCTTTCATCATGCCAAGAACTTTAGCATTTTTGAGCAGTATATTGTAAGGATTGTTAGGTGAATACTCTGATGTATCGAACTTGGAATCAATATCATCACGAATATCATCATAAAAATCCTCACACTGAATAGAATATATAAAAGAATCTGTATCCATATAATTTAATTTGAGATTTGTTGTGAATTTTGGTTTCATATAATTATAATGGAAATCGTACATTTCCATTTCGATAATTCCAACACAACAAATCCCAAATATATGGGTTTATTGTAGACAGAGCGAGCTCTAGACATTTGTATAGCAACCATATCTTCAGTGAAGTATGATACACTGTGGAAGTTTGGTTTGGCAATTAGTGCTCGGGCTCCTAACCGCCTTCCCCTACTCTCCCAATCGGTTACTATTTTAACATCTTTACGCTTATCTACATTTTCCATAGTTTTTCCATATACTGCATTGTTTAACAATTTGAAAAAGTTTTTTACAAAGGTATTCTTTGCTAAAGTTCTATGATGAGTATTCAAATCTATATACTGTTTTAACCAACAAGACTGCTTAAATTTTAACACTCTATATATTTTCTTCAACAACATACCATTTTCAATACATTGCTGAAGATTTATATAATGAATGACATAGCGAGTTTTGTTGGTTAAGTCAGTAATCAACTTTTTGGATTTTGAATTACCCACAGTTTTATTCTCAGCACAAAATGGTAAGTCATTATGTGCATCATGTAGAGCCTGTGGGTAATCCAAATCTACTTCGAGTATGTACCCGATGGGAGAATCGAATGGAATTTCAAAAACATTAAATTGTTCAATATTTTCCATCCATTCGAATCCCCCATAAGGTAAATATTGCGACATTGCCCATCCATACAGATTGTTGGCATCCAAATAAGTTAAGTATGTTGACGGTTTATTTTCATCGTACTCTGTCATATACTTATTATTTGCCTTGGAATACCTATTGCTGCATTGGACAATGCCGCCTCGAATACTTTTTTGTATGAAAAGGTGCATGTCAATATCAGTGAAGAGTTCCAGGTTTATTTTTGTTGTTTTCAACATTGCATCCCACGATAAACCTGGAGCTGTGTAATATTGACACGGATCTAGCTCATAGATATTTTTGCAAACCTTCCTAAAGTTTTCAAAAACATCTGCTAAGATCAATACATCAGTCTTCAAATATAACAGCATGTAATCTTTTAGTGTTTGGCAGTTGAAGACATTCCAAACCTTTAAGGCGTGTTGATAGTCTTCAACCGAACAATTTTGGTTAGTTAAACGACTAAAAAATTTATCATGACTGGGAAGACTGGTTTCTCTCAAACGATCAATTGAGTTGAGGTATTCATATGGGAATACCCCCTTTCGGCTTAAAAGCTGAAACTCATCATCGTTTGGATACATTTGGCGCACTATTTTGAAATCACTGGGTGATAAATTTTGTGCTAATGCATCCAAACTCGATGCCATGAAACGAAAAGAATCCAAGAATCTAATTTCAATCGTTTTCTTTTCGTCCACTTTGATACGTTTTGAGAGTGAAATATATAACTCTTTATTCAAGGGTATAACATTAATATCCCCCTCGAATAAATTCAATTCTTTTATGAAGAGGTGGCAGTCATACCCAGAAAAGTTGTGGAAAAATACAGGCACAAACTTTGCAATTCCAAATTTTAAATTGCATTCGTTATGTGCCGGCCCCCTGTACTTTCCAGTTAAATGGCAATGATATGGCCAATGAGTTAAATGGCCACTCTATCAGCCCCCAATTCTTGTTCACAAATATGGCAGTTCTTGCTTTGGAGTTGTGACTTTAGCTGTTGAGGGTTTAAAAAGGCCATAGGTGTCGTTTTACTTAAATAGCTATTATAAATATATCTTACATCACTAACTAAATACTCTACAAATTTTTTAGGGGCATCTTCCCCTGAATAAATTTTAAATCTATTTAAACTACTATCATACTTACAACTAATATAATAGCTAAAACCTACGGGTATATGCTTATTTATAATTCTAATATTATTCGCTAAATCTAAATCTAAATCTACACTACTTAATACGCATTCGAAGTCTGCGTAGACAACGAATGGTACATCTAACTTACGCTCATAATCCTTAAAACTAATCACTGCCTTATCTGTTGGAGGCATCTCTGTTACAACTTTATTGCACACCAGTTTGTGATGCTGTAGAGTACTCTCAATGTGTGAGTACTGCAGGCAGCTGTTGCAGAAGTATGCCTTATGTTGGCGATGTGTGACTTGGTTGCATACCAATCTATAACAAAAGAAAAAAGACAAATAAAATTAGTTGGAATATTTATAATTATTATACAACTTAATATAAAAGTTTAATATAAAAAAGAAAAATTTATTTAAATTTATTATAATATAATTATAATTACCTTGATATATTTTTGATCCATGCATAATGGAACCGCTCTCCTTCTTGCAGCAACAACAAGTTTATATGTGTCTCCTTTTCATGTTGCGTGCAGTGATACGGTCCCTCGATGTTGCTTGAAACATCATCGAATCCAAACACATTGATACTTATGTTTGGATTTTGCTTTTCGAATTGTGCAATGTTTGCTACGGGCATGGGGAACGTCAATCCCTTAAAATCCACTTTAGAGCCATTTTCCAAAACTATAAGATCAGCTCCAATGTTTTCCACATTATAATTTTGCGGTCTATGTGGATTGTTCTCGGTGGGTTTCAGAGCTGAGATGATCGCCCATTTGAAACAGTAGGGATCATCGTTTTGCACATTGATGCAGGCGTGCTTTTCCTGCAGGGATTTCGGTAGTGCGATGTATGACGATCCCTTCAATGGTCGATACCTATTAATATTCACCTCCAGGTGACATATTTTCACTAGGGACCATCCACTGTCTCTTTCCTGAAACTCACCCATTTTGGAGCTGATCTGTTGGCACATCTCATCATATATGGCAGTTGGATCTTCATAATTTTGTAACAAACTCATCTTTGTTTGAAACGATTTGATCTCAACTACCACTTCATCATCACTCATCACTTTAAAATATTCTGCATACAATTCCATGTTGAACTTGAATGATGTATGCTGCTCTAACATTTTTAGTAGCTCTTTGGATATTATGTTTCGAGCCTTCTCAAAAAAACTTTCCGGAATAACAAGACCCTCATCCTCATTTTGAAATATTAGGGTTTGAATTCTATTCCGGAATGAAGATTTTATACATTTTAGAGCACCGTCTATTGACATCCATGAATTCTTTTTATGCTTGCTGGTTCTAACATGGTGATTCCAATGTATGCGAGAAACATTTTCATTGCAAGTGGTGCAATGAATGTACCCATTAGTAGCTTCGGCTAGTGATGATGGTGGTGGTGCTGCTATTGCTATAAATGATGATGATGATGATGATGGTGGTGGAACTGCTACAGATATTGATGATGGTGGTGGTGGTGGTACAGCTATAAATGATGATGATGGTGGTGGTGGTGCTGCTACAGATGTTGATGATGATGACGATTTTGAGTGGATTAATTTTATGTGTCTGCGCATAGCATCTAACCGCGAAAAATTTTGACCACAATGCTCGCACTGGAATAGCACATTCCCATGATGCCCTTGCACATGCCTTGTGAGGCTGCGCATTGCAGTGAACTCTTGTCCACAAACATTACACTGGAAGCTTTTCATTTTTGTTTGTTTTTTGTTTTTTTTTTGTTACAAATATTTCACTTGCTTTTGTTTTTTAAATAGTATATTTAACTTTTTTTCTTCTTAGAATTTTCACTTGATTTGTCTTATTAAAAATTGTCCAGGTTCTTTTAATTGTTGTTAAATTTGTTAATATTTTGTTAATTTGTTAATATTTTATTAACTCTTTTTTAAATAGTATATTTAACTTTTTTCCACTTTTACTTAATAGTTCACTTTTCTTTTAATTGTTATTAAATTCCTTAGTATTTGATTAACTCTTTTTTAAATAGTATATTTCACTTTTTTCCACTTTTACTTAATAGTTCACTTTTCTTTTAATTGTTGTTAAATTCCTTAATATTTGATTAACTTTTTTTTTTTTAAATAGTATATTTCACTTTTTTGCAACATTCAAACATTCAAATGGAAATGCAAAACTTGACTGAATAAAATTACGATGACGACGAGCGTATTTATAGTAACGATTCCGCAAACAAATTCGTACATGTTCTGACCAGTTGCTTTTGTTCGTACATGTTCGAAATGACTAGTTGCGTTTGTTTACATTAATCAACAACAACAACAACATCGACAACGCTACACATATTCAGATTAACAACAACAACGACGACATAGCAAAATAATAAAACGCAATTGAATGAGAGCGATAAAAATAAAAGTTCCAACAACAACAATACTGCACATATTCAGATTAACAACAACAACAACAACGACAACGACGACAAGATGATCAATATACAAACAAATTCGTACATGTTCTACAATGTAGAATCTACATGATCAGTTGCGTTTTGTTTACAATATGATTCTATGCGATAACCAAAGCGAAAACAAAAAATTTCTAGAAGTTCGTTGAGATGACGAAGGAAAAACGAACAACAACAACATGTTCAATATACAAACAAATTCATACATGCTCTAAATGACCAGTTGCGCTTGTTCGTACATGTTCGAAATGACTAGTTGCCTTTTTTTTTTTTACAATATGATTCTATGCGATAACAAAAGCGAAAACAAAAATTTCTAGAATGTATGTATGTATGTATGTCCGTTTTGCCACGCTCTCTTTGGCCACGCCTACTTTTGTCACGCCCACTTTTGTCACACCCACTTTTGCCATGCCCATTTTGCCACACCCACTTTTGCCACGCCCCCTTTGCCACGCCCACCTTTGCCACGCCCACTTCTCCCACAATTATCCATTCAACACATGCCCCTAAATTTACCAATCAACGAGAGTGATGCACACATCATGGTTACTAGTGTGACATGGCCCATCCAGTGTGACATGGCCCATTCAGAGTAGCGCTTCAGTCTACCGGCAGAGGCTATCTCCTTCTCACTCACTCCCACACATCCATATAGCGCCATCTCACTCATACACATAGCGCACAATACGCACCACACGCACCACACGGCAGCGCAGTCGATACGTTGTTCCAGAACCGGCCTATAACCACTACTGTAGTTTTTTTATTGTGTTCAGATTTAAGCTTTATTTCCGTGCCCAGTTTTTCTGTAATAATGTTTTATTAGAAAAGAAGTTGTTATGTAAAGTTTGATTGAGGAAGACTACATATTTTATAATATAACCATTTAAGACCCTCTTTTGCCTTGTTGTAGTGTATTTTTTTTTTTGGATGGTCTTCTTTCTTTTTCGTTGTGCAAAGAATAAAACGCCTTGTTTTAAGCTTCTTATTGATTTTTATTTAAAGTTTCTTGTTCCGACACTAAAACACTAATTTGATTATGTACGCTTATATTATATTATTATTAATTATAATTTAAAACTAACACGCGACTTGATACGCGATTAACGACGACTTCTTCAACTGGGAATTCTCACAAGACTCTCCGCCTTTGTACACGCCTATACCAGAGTCAATAAAGGTCTACATTCCACCATATGACATACGGTATGATCAAGTAGGTCATTGGTGCGAGTTTCTCGATAGATCGGGCAAGAAAATGTACAAAATGGCTGGTTGCAAATCAGACACAAGCTTTCTGTGTAAAATGGAAGCTCAACTTATGTAACTCATCCACTAAAAAATGTTTTTACACATTTCATAATAATTAATACTATCAAACAAAAGTAACTCCAAACATATTTCGCTAAATAAACTATCATAATAAGCAATGCCTCATTAAAAAATATGTTTTTTTCCTAAAAATCGAAATCTCATTTTTTATATTATTTTGTTCATAAATGCCCAGGTCCGCCATTAGGCGTGGTAACCACTTTTACTTGTAGCAGCTAAACAAATAATCAAAACTTAAAACTGACTTCATATTCGTTTTTCTCCACCCTAAATTACCTTAAATTAATTTTTTGAGGTCAAATACAAATTGTGGCATTTGAGGGTTAAACAAAATTGTTCCTAAATCCTTTCTTCCTATGCTAAACTAATAATAAATATATATATAAAACAAAAAGAAAGAACAGTTATTTTCCCAAAAATGCAGTTGGCTTCGCGAAATTGGCATATCGAAATCTGCATTACCAAGCACTCTATTACATGTGAACAAAATACAGTTTGTTTGTATCTGATATGCTGATAATATTTTCTCCTTCCATAAATAAATTCTGCATAGGGACGCTACAATCGACTGGGAAATCGCGTTCGCTTTGAATCATCCCAACGCTGTATAAAGGGATATGCATTCAAAGCAAAAACACAGAAACTCAGCACCAAACAAACCAAAAAGTGTTATTTGGTTTCATTTATAAAAATCAAGACATGAGCTAGGGGTACGCGTTCTGACCGTACAAAGTTGGTCCAAATCGGTTCCTACAATTCTTTGTAATTTGGCCCTCAAGTTTACTCTATTTGCTCTGTAAACGAAAGTGACAATGTAATCCCCATAAAATTTCCAAATACAAATGATGCGTGATGCCACCTAGTTTCGGGTGTTCTATGGACCATTACGAACAAGTGGAACACACTTGGTCCAAATCGGTTCCTACAATTTTTTTTAATTTGGCCCTGAAGTTTACTCTATTTGCTCTGTAAACGAAAGTGACAATGTAATCCCCATAAAAATTCCAAATACAAATGATGCGTGATGCCACCTAGTTTGAGTTGTACTATGGACCATTGCGAACTACTGACACAAAGTTCGTCCAAATCGGTTCCTACAATTTTTTGTAATTTGGCCCTGAAGTTTACTCTATTTGCTCTGTAAACGAAAGTGACAATGTAATCCCCATAAAAATTCCAAATACAAATGATGCGTGATGCCACCTAGTTTCGGTTGTTCTATGGACCATTACGAACAAGTGGAACACACTTGGTCCAAATCGGTTCCTACAATTTCTTTTAATTTGGCCCTGAAGTTTACTCTATTTGCTCTGTAAACGAAAGTGACAATGTAATCCCCATTAAAATTCCAAATACAAATGATGCGTGATGCCACCTAGTTTCGGTTGTTCTATGGACCATTACGAACAAGTGGAACACACTTGGTTCAAATCGGTTCCTACAATTTTTTTTAATTTGGCCCTGAAGTTTACTCTATTTGCTCTGTAAACGAAAGTGACAATGTAATCCCCATAAAAATTCCAAATACAAATGATGCGTGATGCCACCTAGTTTGGGTTGTACTATGGACCATTGCGAACTACTGACACAAAGTTCGTCCAAAACGGTTCCTACAATTTTTTGTAATTTGGCCCTGAAGTTTACTCTATTTACTCTGTAAACGAAAGTGACAATGTAATCCCCATAAAAATTCCAAATACAAATGATGCGTGATGCCACCTAGTTTCGGTTGTTCTATGGACCATTGCGAACAACAGGAACACAGTTGGTCCAAATCGGTTCCTACAATTTTTTACCGGTGTGAAGTTAGCATACTTTTTCTCAGCAGACGGCGAATTCAATTAAGATAGCTCTGTTAGCTCTATGTTATCTTTATTTTGCGGCGAAAAGTGTAAGCAAGTACTCCAACCGAATCTTTTCTTTCCATGTATTTCTATCCCCTCTATAGATGGCGCCATAGTAGCGTTGCACATTTTTGTTGGTAAATCTATGAAACAGCTGATCAAATTACAACTAGAATCGGGTCTTCACAATTTTATATTTATACCCTACACCTTAAGGTTAAGGGTTATATTTACTTTGTCAGGAAATGTGTACGGCATAGAAATAGAGATGATAGGTATAGAAAAGTATATATATTCTTGATCAGCGTCACTTCCTGAGGCGATTTACCCATGTTCGTCTGTTGAAATCACGATCACGATCACACGATCTCTTATGGTGTGCAGGTTGGTATTGAAAATGGGCAAAATCGGTCAACGACCACGTTTATTTCTTATTGGAAATGTGATATCAGCGTTCGTTTTTGAGTTATGACAACAAAAGTTCACTCCTAGTTATAGAGTAGCATTATTCGTTAATATGCCAAATATGGGCATGATCCGCCCGCTTTTAGGTTACACAGGCAAAACAGGGTCTTAAATGGTTTTTGGTACTGACCCCAAAAACAACTTCAAAAAGGGGTGAGGACTTCCGGTTCCGGTTCTATATCCGTATGAAATTTGAAATTTAACTGCCCATATCTCCTAAACTATAGCAGATATCCGGTTGCTATGGGTTCCGTTCTAAAGGTACTTAGCGTATCTTCAGTTTATGTAATATGATATTTTACCGAAAACCTTACAGTTCTCGAGAAAAACGCAATTTAAAACTTTTAGTACTTTGTGAATTCAATAATTTTTTTCTAAGTAAAATATGTAATCAACACATATGATTATATAAATCCTAAAAAAGAACAGGTTATTAGCTTTCTACATAAATTTATTTGACCATGATTGGTGTAGGAATTTAGGGGAAATTACATTTTTAACATTGCAATGAGGTGAATACAAAGCAAAGTGAAAAAATTTTACCAAAAATCCCGCGATTGTTATGTTATGGCGTTTTGGCGTAAGTTTTCAACTTCTTAATTTAATTTCCATCTAAGGAGTAAAATTTCTCGAAAATAACAGAATCTTAACGACACATTATACAGAATTTAAATCATGTGCTTTTGAGACTCTGATATCCTAATAGTGTGAAACTTGGCTAAGTATAATTTTACTAAAGACATTTATTGCTGTAACACACAACCATAACGATAACGACAATTGGACTCATAGCTGTCAATATATATAGGCTCTTTTTAAACGACATGAATGGTCTCCTTCTTCTTATTTTGTTGTTTACCTAATTTCTATAGGAATTCTATAGATATGTCAGCTCGTCGTTATGGTTGTGTGTTATCGTCAGTGTGTGGTCTAAAAAATGTAAAAATAAATGTGACAAACAAAAAGAACACATTTATGTGATAAACAAAAAGAAAAATGATAATAATTTTTAACTGGCGTGGTTTTTGATTTTTCTACTACTTCTTTTCAGTGGCGTAGCATAAATTTCTGCCACCCGGGGCCGTTTAGAAATATTCCGCCCCGCACACACAACTTCTCGGCCAACCCCGATAGCTCTGCCGGCTCTGATAGCTCTGCCGGCCCTGATAGCTCTGCCGCCCGGGGCAATGGCCCCTCCTTACCTCCCACGCTACGCCACTGCTTCTTTATAAAATGGTCGTCGTTTATTGATGCAATGTAACCTTTTTTCTCCCTCACGTCGACTTCGTTGTCAATGTTGCTGACCAATATTTTATAGAAAATAATGTACTTTTGGAGAAAAATTAAATTAAAAGTTTTTAGTGTTATTTTTTCTATTCATTAATTTTTTTCTAAGTAAACTGTATAATTAACCTACATAATTATTTTAAACATAAGCAAATAGAGTCTCTTAGCAACATTTTAGGAGAAAACGCTTTTTAAAGCTCACAATCACGTAAGTAAAATAGTATTTTTATACCCTGCACACGAAGTGAAAGGGTATATTCACTTACTGCTTCCGTTTGTAACGCATTAAAGGAGGCGTGACAGGTATAGGAAAGTATATATATTCTTGATCAGCGTGACCTCCTGAGTCGATTTAGCCATGTCCGTCCGTCTGTCTGTCCGTCTGTGGAAATCACGATTACAAGAGAACGAATAGAGATATCTTCTTCAAACTTGGCACGAATATTGTCTATCACTAGAAACTCATCGCTATTGAAAATGAGCGAAATCGGACCATTACCACGCCTACTTTTTATAGTGAATATAAATTAATCCATGCTTATAGCTCAATTCCTCAGCTTGTAGAAAGAATTTGAGGTTGAAATTTAGTCCAGAAGTCTATTGTCTCTGACCAGAACAGACTACCAAAAATGGGCGTGGTCCGCCCACTAATTAAATAAAACTCGATTACAGGAGAACGAATAGAGATATTTTCATCAAATTTGGCACGAATATTCTCTGTCATCATAGGCTATTTGAGATTGGAAAGGGAAAAAAAAAAGGAAAAAAATTAGACCATTGCCACGCCTAATTTTTAAGTGAACGTGTGTAGGGTATATGAACTTCGGCCAGGCCGAAGTTAACACTCTTTCTGGTTTTTAAATTCTACTGCTGCTATTGTGTTTCAATTGTTTTCCCACTACTTTTATTTATTTATTTATTTATTTATTTATTTATTTATTTATTTATTTATTTATTTATTTATTTATTTATTTATTTATTTATTTATTTATTTATTTATTTATTTATTTATTTATTTATTTATTTATTTATTTATTTATTTATTTATTTATTTATTAATACAACTTATGCACTAAGGGAAGGTCTTTTATAGCAATTAGATTTAAACAATGCAAGTTAATTATAAAAGTAAATAATTAGACTAACTAAAATATACCAGTAATTTATTCTTAGAAGTTGAGTAGAGATTAAGAAAAAATAGGAAATGGAGAAGTATAACACCTAGCTCATGTATTCAAATCAAGGAAATGCCCCCTTACCAGACGCCTGAATGCATTCTCACCTGCCGTGGTTTTAAGCCTGCTTGGCAAAGTGTTGCAGAGCCTGATAGTGCTGATGAAAAACAGCCTCCCAGTGTTAAGAAAAGAAAACGGGGGAATTATAAGATTTCGTGTTCGAGTCGAAGTACCAAAATCTAATTTAGAGTACAGATAACTTGGTATGCCAGTAGCTATCAACTTAAACAAAAATAAACAATTCCTGTAATTCAAGAAATCAGAAAAGTCACCACCAAGATGTGAGTGTCGCCGCTCTCCGATATGATCATATCACTTCAAACCATAAACAAATCTAGTCATATTGTTAATTGACACCATAATTTTATAAGAAGATATGGAGTCCAGTTTGCAGTAAATAAGTTCGGCATATGTAATAACAGGGAGAATAAGTGTCAAGACCAGTTTCCTCCGAGTTCCAGTTGGAAGATATTCCGCAGCATAACGCAAGTTACGCAGCACACAGTAGGCTTTGCTCACCACTGTATTAATGTGATCATTGCATGTTAGTGTAGAGTTGACCAAAAAACCAAGATTAGTTGCTTTGGAAACAAATTTGAGCACCGTATCACCAATGAATAAGGGTGGCAAAGTAGAAAAATTTGGAACATTATTAAATATCGGCATAACAAACGATTTAGTGACATTTAATTTTAGATAATTTGTATTTGACCATAAGGCAATGTTTTTAAGGTCATCATTAATTTTCCTACATAACTCATCTATGGACTTAACTGGGCTCGACAAATACACTTGCACATCATCAGCATGTATGTTAACTTTCTGTACAACATTAAACAAATCATTTAAGAACATAGTAAACAACAAAGGACCCAACACCGACCCCTGGGGTACTCCTACTTCAACCCTTCTAAAATCAGAGAACGTATTTCCAACTTTCACTCTTTGAAACCGATCAGATAGAAAAGACTTGATAAGGTTAGCTGCACTAGGGGAAAAAAGAAAATTTTTATTCAGCTTATTACATAGAAGTAAATGGTCAACACTATCGAAAGCCTTAGAGAAGTCTAAGAGAACTAACTTTTATAACTATGTTGATGTTAGAAAATTGAAATTATGTCTGCGATTACCGTTGTCCATATCATTGTGTAAATTTAGTCTAAATTTATGATTAAATTCTGTAATTACTAACCAGTAATTACAATTGTAAGTTAAGTATGTTGTTCAACTGTGAACAAGATGGGGAAATACCTGAAGAAATTTTGCATTAATTGCAAAATTGGAAACTCGTTCCAATAAAAATAAAAATCGACGATTTTTCAATTTTGGGTTAGGTCTGAGAATGTACGCCGTCAATATTTAAAATAGCAGAGTAGTATAATTGAAAAAGAGTAGTAATATAGAATTCAAAGAGTGTTTACATACTTAAGTGATTGTTAGCTTTAATACTCGTTTTCTCCTAAAATCCTGTACCTGAAAAAAATACGTCTAGAAAACTAAGGGAATCTATCTTCTTATGTTTGAGAGAATGTAGCTTCAGTTTACATTTTAATAAATAAAAAATATTTTGAATACCTTTCCAACGATATACATAACATAAAGGTATCTCGTATAGTTACAGATCTAAATTAAATAAAAATTTTTAACAACAACTACAGCAAAAACACCAACAAAATTGAACAATAAACAACAACAAAACTGAACGAACCTCAATTTAAAAATCTATAAAGAGTGTATGAGATATTGTATGAACTCCAACTACTTAAAACTTTTGAATCAACCAACGAAAATTTCCCGTTAGAATATTATTTTTAACAGTAGTTGTGATCTATTTATATCTCAAATAGATAAAATATATACCAAAGTGTGATAAAATCTTCTTATTCTATCTCAAAATTGTATTGGATTATATTAAAGTTATACAACTCTTGTATTACTTTTCCATATAACGAAATATTTAAAAAATTTAATATTGCTTCGGTATAAACCATTAACTTAATAGGAAAATTCGTTTAAAATAAACTTTTTTAAAATAAATAAGCTCTATAGAAAGAAATTGTATAAAATTTATACCAATATTTCGTATACTCGTACATAATTTGATAAAATCGAATGTTATAAATAGTTTTATAACATTATTATTTTATTATTATTAATATTAACTAATTATTATTATTAATATTATTTATAAATCCATTTGTATTTGGAATTTTTATGGGGATTACATTGTCACTTTCGTTTACAAAGCAAAGAGAGTAAACTTCAGGGCCAAATTACAAAAAATTGTAGGAACCGATTTGGACCAACTGTGTTCCTGTTGTTCGCAATGGTCCATAGAACAACCGAAACTAGGTGGCATCACGCATCATTTGTATTTGGAATTTTTATGGGGATTACATTGTCACTTTCGTTTACAGAGCAAATAGAGTAAACTTCAGGGCCAAATTAAAAAAAATTGTAGGAACCGATTTGGACCAAGTGTGTTCCACTTGTTCGTAATGGTCCATAGAACAACCGAAACTAGGTGGCATCACGCATCATTTGTATTTGAAATTTTTATGGGGATTACATTGTCACTTTCGTTTACAGAGCAAATAGAGTAAACTTGAGGGCCAAATTACAAAAAATTGTAGGAACCGATTTGGACGAACTTTGTGTCAGTAGTTCGCAATGGTCCATAGTACAACCCAAACTAGGTGGCATCACGCATCATTTGTATTTGGAATTTTTATGGGGATTACATTGTCACTTTCGTTTACAGAGCAAATAGAGTAAACTTCAGGGCCAAATTACAAAAAATTGTAGGAACCGATTTGGACGAACTTTGTGTCAGTAGTTCGTAATGGTCCATAGAACAACAGAAACTAGGTGGCATCACGCATCATTTGTATTTGGAATTTTTATGGGGATTACATTGTCACTTTCGTTTAAAGAGCAAATAGAGTAAACTTCAGGGCCAAATTACAAAGAATTGTAGGAACCGATTTGGACCAACTTTGTTTCAGTAGTTCGCAATGGTCCATAGTACAACCGAAACTAGGTGGCATCACGCATCATTTGTATTTGGATTTTTTATGGTGGTTATATTGTCATTATTGTCTATGTGGAATTTTTAAAATCTGTACGATAGGAAAGGTTTTGTAAAATTTGTTGAAGGAGTTTCCCGAATAAACTTAGATGTCATTACGCTTTCTATTGCTATCCTCCTTCTTTCGCTTTTTTGTGAGACATGTATTGATGATATGTTGTAATTTATCATGATATATTAAAATTATAGGTTACAACTGAATGAAAGTCTCGGTATTGCATGATCATTTCTTTTGAATTTTTTTATTCAGAGTACGTATTCTTAAATGTTCGTACGTACGTGTCCTTAAATATTTTTGAAGCAGCAGAAATAGTTGAGAGCAGAAAGCTACGTTATTAAATAATATATTGGGTTTTATTTAAAATTATTAGAATCTATTTTAAATAAACAAATGTTTTATTTAAAAAATTGTTATACTTCTGAAAAAATCTAGTCTTTAAAATAAAGAGAAAATAGAAAAGGTATAGCTGTGTGTGTACTTATAATTATTGGGTTGTACAATTGGATAAATGTGTTCAGCTAATTCTGTTAAGTATAAGCGCCATCTGTTAACCGATATCTATTATTCTGTAAAATTTCTGTTAAGTCGCTGTTAAACGGAATTTTCTGTTAAATTTCTCTGTTAAGTGTCTGTTGTTAACATATTCGCCGCTGTTATTAACAGAACTCTGTTAACTTTGTAAACAAACCAATTTGCCGTCTGCTAACTTCACACCAGTGAAATATTTCCATTTTTTATTTTTTATTTTTGCTTCCATTAACTTTTTATTTTTACTCGTATAAGTTATTAAATATACAGATATGCCGACTAAAGTCTTCTTCTTCTTAAATCTTCTGCCTATACGAATTCATCAAGAGAACGCTATGCTCGGAACGTAGATCGTGCCAGCGCTTTACATAGCTTGGACATCGAATAAGAAGCAGAGCAAAGCTACGAAAAGCAAAATTTCTTTCAAAAACCTTAAAATGCAAATTTAAAACATATCCAGACGAATCGCACCGTTCTTCTCATCGCCCGATGTACTCCACAAATTGATCGTTTCTTTCTTTCACACTTTATTAAGCATGCGAGTGATGGATCGATCTTTTCTTACGCATATTCGCTTGAATTGTTAGTGCAAACTAACAAAAGCAAAGTCGATCTTCCGCTCCCTTCATACTCATTAAGAAGATCTTCCGAACCTCTCACTCATTAGGAGATCATTCAATTTTGCTTTGTTACGAGCGCTGAGAAGACCGCTGAGTTGGGCTTTATAACAACAACTATCAAGTAGTTCTGGGCATACAGAAGCATTTTGTTGTTGTACTCTTTTTTGTTACTTTTCTACTAGAACAAAAACAAAGTTGAAGGGCTTCCGCACTTTCCTCCGAAAGCGAAGCAAAAGTTACCAACAATTTATCAATCATAATATGGTGAAAATTATATTTCACTGTAAATATTGGACCACATTCACCATGCTGCACTGCCTTCGATAGCGGCAGAGTGGTGTGTATTTTTGTGTAATAATGGCACATTAAATCTTGTTCTTCTTTGAGTCATAATATCTCTTTACTATTTATACTCTTTGCTCATAGTTTGATCTCCCCTCAGTTGTTCCGACCGCACCATTATGTTAAAAGATATGGCAGGCCGAGATTCAACTTCTGTATATGTACTATTTAAGCCGAAACCACAATGGTGCGTTAGGTCGGTCGCGCTTTGACAGATATTATTGAACACACGGAATCTTACGAGGCAATTCACAACAAGACCTCAGGCGTTATATCGTAAATTTTTCCGTATCACGTAAATCTCGTTCAAACGCACTAGTTGGTTCTACTTCAACTAGGTCTGGCGTTTGACATTCAATTTTAAAAAAATGTAATGAAGAAATAATAAAATATAGAAATGCTAATTAAGATAGATAGTTTTAATTGCTCAAGTGTTCATTTCGTCATTTTCGTCATGAATATCCACGTTTTTTACTGCAGTACGCATCGTCATTTAGCTTTATAAAGTTGTGCAATATAACTGCAACTTTTACAACACGCTCTACACTAGTTGGAGCCATAACCAAGGTATTTTGAAGAGTTCAACAGTGCTTAGTAGAATTCGAGCACGACCTATCTAACGCGCCATTGTGTTTTAGAAAATGAAACTCTAGCGTCGTGGAAGATTTTATCGTAAAGTTTTTGTAGTCTATGAAACGCCGATCAAAGCGTGACCGACCTAACGCGCCATAGTAAGCATCAATCCCGATAGATTTAAACGAAACAAATAAATTAATAATCACGTTTTGTATCCTAGATTACAGTCCTTTTTTTTATTCATTGATATTTATTGGAACTAACAAATTTGCATAATCAACAAGTAACTATGAATGTTTTATACCAATGAAGATTTTTATTTGAAATCTGTAATTGATTTACAGGTAATTTGATATCTAAAACATGACTTGTGCACGGTAGTGATGTTGCAACTTGTTAGCACGAACACCGAGCTTCATCGCACTTTTAGCGCAGCAGCCTTCTGTTGCGTAGCGGACCAGCCAAGTGAACGGTATTGCCACAAGACTTTGTGCAACTTGCGATCGGATTTCTTCGGACGCATAGCCCGTTCTGGATTTAAATGTTGTTTATAGTAACGCAGCAGTGAACGATGACCAACTACAGCTCCGGAGGGCAATACCAACTGATACTCATCTCTATCCAGTAGGTCTGGTGTAGCTTCCTCGTCAATATCCATGCCTTCTTGCTATTTGTAAAAAAAAAACGTAACGAATGTCTGGCTCGACCAGAACTAAGCACTTCACACTTACATGATCGGGGTAACTACTACTGTAGTCATAGTATTGGGCATATTCTGCGAGCGACAGACCCTCGTGCAAGAGCTGACAGTGTCCCTTATCGTTCATGTGCTTACGCACAGCATCTAATGAATAGAAAGTTTTGCCACGATCGTTGCACCAAAGACAGATGAAGTAGTTGGCCACCTTTTCGCCCAAATAGTAGAGTAAGCCTTTGAGATCAACGCAGTAATCTGCATCAGGAATAAAGAAAGAATGTGCCACAGACATGTGCTTGAAGTTTTCGACCATGTCTTCGCTGCGGTGCGTGCAAAAGAGACAATCTTTTTCGGTGAGCGGATTTTCTTCAATATCTTCCGACTCATCAGAGCCATCCTAGGTTGAGCGAACGATTGAGTGAACGATTTTCTAAACATAGTAAAACACATTTTAAAGAAAGAGAAAAACTTACAACTACTACCTCGCCAGAGATATCTTTAAAGTTCTCATCACCATCGTCCTCATAAATCATATTTTCCTCTGCGCTCGCTGCTTGTGCTGCTGCCATTGCTGGATGTGGTCTCGCTTTTACTTTGCTCTTTATGAGTACTTCTAGCTGTTCGCCTTCCTTTAGCCCTGCTTTAAACTTTATCAAGCATTCTTTGTGCTTCTTGCTGTTTAGATGATTATCGTGAGCCTTCTGATTGCCGAATTGCTTATGACATGCACGACAGTAAAGACTAATCTCTTTCTCTTCGTTGGTGATAGCGTTTGTATCCCGGATCTTCAAAAGACGCATTTGAAATTCATCCGCGGTAACTGATGGTAGGTGCGTAACACGACGTTTCAGATTATATCGGTGCCAATCGGTCTTATAGTGAAGCCGCTGCAAATCCGCATTGGCATATTTGACACTGCAATTGATGCATGTGAAGGCATACGATTTTGCTTCCATTCGAAATATTCTATATCACAACAAATTTGAAAATTTCTACAAATTTTAATCAGTCATATAAAATAGAAACACGTTTAATGCACGACTCAATAGTTTTTTCACAGCGAACTGTCAAAAGTTTATAATACATATTTACAATCCATAGCAACAAAGGTTATCAACAATTTAGGTTGGTTTATATCAAGGTGTATAGAATAGAAGGTTGCGCCAGTAACAAAAAAAGTGGTCTCGTTCTGCGCAACTACGTCAATAAGTATTTCTAAAAAAACTAGGGTCACAACATACGGTACAAATGCCACAGGTGAAAACGGATATGAAGAAAAGTTCGAACAGGTTAAATGTTACTCGAACTCTCCGATTTTGTTGTTGCTTTTTTGTTTTTGTAGTTTTATACCGCAACTCCAACAAAAGCAACAGAGATTCATTTTGAACAGGAGTCATTTTGACTCCTTCTGCAAATTTTACATCTCCTTCTCATATATTGTATATTTTAAAGAGTTTTATCTGCATGTGATCTCCATAGCTTACCTCATACGTAAATATTTATGTTTAGTTATAGAAAATTTTAGTTTTCCTAAGAGTTTTAAACATTTGCTAATAAACTCTGTTATAGGTTTGGATTAAGTAAAGTAAACCAATTATCTATAGTGACATCCTTGCCTATCCCATCCTACCCTTGTTCATATATGGATCCATTAATTTCACAACCACGTGATCAGCAACCGTTCTTTGTGAGGCCTACATTCATTTTTTCCTAAATATGGAAAGCTATTAACTGAGTACTTGCTTTCCTTGTCAACAGCAAACCAGAACTTCTGCCCATATTTATCAGACTTAGATGCTATAAATTGTGTTAATGGACACCGACATTTACTCGCAAACAATTGTTCATCGATGGTTATAAACGAGCCTGGTTGATAGCACGATATGCAGTTTTCAATAAAGCGGTTCCATATTGTCGAGTATAGAGCGAATTTATGTCTTTAGCCTTTCAGATCGTGTAGATTTTTCATCAAATCAAATGAATCTGAAAATTTCATTAAATCGTTTGCGCGAAATTGCCGTTTTGCAAAACAAATTGCCCCATGAGTTGGACCATATTGAATAAAAACGTAAATCCTTTGTTCCGCTGACTCCTCGGGGATAAAATATATCAATGAAGGACTGAAGTTCTGGTACGGACATATGCCAATCTTCATTTGATGTCTCACTCTTAGCCTCAGCTACTGTATACTTTTGAATATGCTTCAGTATATAATTGTCAAAAAATAAAAGGAAAGCACTTAGCGGGCTGCCTAAGGTAACATACTTTTTAACATGAGCAGTTACACCGGGCATATCTTTTAAAATATTCTGTTGAGGAATTCGACCAGAAGAATTTAAATTAGGATGTATTTCATTCCAAATTGTACCTTCAGGAACAGTAAACTCCGCACAACTATACGGCGATTGAACTTCTAACGGTTGATCTAGTTCCTCTTTATTCAGTTGCTCTTCACTCGATTGACGCAAAACAAGACGACGGCTGCTAGTCGACAGTAGTGGTTATATAGCGGTTCTGGGACAAAGGAAAAGTGGGAATAAAATTTAGGAGTGTGTCTTTGCTAAAAATTGGGTTGTGCCTTTACTATATTTTGCATTGTGTCCTTGCTGAAAGTATAGTTTTAGGGGTTTTTTTAATGATAATTGCGTTTTTAGTAGTCTAGGATTGCGTCTTTGCTAGAAATATGGTTTTCGGGGTGTTTTCTAGGGTAATTTTCTGTCTTTTAGCCGATAGGTTTGTAACTATGCTATCGTCCACCAGATGGCCATCGTGAATAAGTGCTTTGGAATGTTCATTTAGGCTTGTGTCTGTGACTTAAGTTTTTTGTCTTTTAGCCGATAGGTTCGTAACTATGCTATCGTCCACCAGATGGCCATCGTGGATAAGTGCTTTGGAATGTTCATTTAGGCTTGTGTCTGTGATATAGACTTAGGTATGCCGATCGTTTGCTATACCGAAGTAGATGGCTCTAGTGGGGAGTTTTTAGTGTAGCATACTTTTTTAGTCTTTTTTTTCTAATTTCTCGGTGTTAGGAATAAAGGTGTGACTTTTTCTTTGGTGGGAATAAAGGGAAGCAAAAAGCGTAGCATACTTTTTAGACTTTTTATATGACGTGTGTTTGGTATATCGGTAAAGTACTAAGCTATTGTAGAAGTCAGAAGTTTTGCTATGTGGTTGTTGTTGTTGTTATTTATTTTAGGATATGATTCGCCCTTGTGTGATAGTAGATTTAAAGATCAAGTGTTTTGTATGTATTATTATAATTTATAACTTATATATTTATTTATATTTATATATTTATTTATATTTATTTATTTATTTATTTATTTATATATTTATAATTATAATCTTTTTTCTTTTGAATTTTTAATTTTACTATGTGGTTGTTGTTGTTGTTATTTATTTTAGGGGATGATTCACTTCGGCACTTTGATCGCCAGCTGCAACAAACTGGCTCCGAAGTTCTGTGGAATTTCAATTGAATAAAGTCGTAAATTAAGGTTCGGTTCATATTTTAATGGGCTAACCTTTTTTTATCAGCATCTGCACTATGAGGCGTGAGTTTTTGGGTACACAGTAGTAATTTCGGGGCTTTGATCACCTGTTGTGTGATAGTAGGGAAACATGCACGTGTTTGCGGTCGACCTTTTAAGGGATAATCTACAGGCGGTCGGACGGAATAGTCGAAGCTGTTGTTGTAGGAGTTTTCCCTGCTGTGTTGTGGTTGTTAATTCATAGACACGTGATCGTTTTGGGTACGCCGACCTCCTGCTGTGTGTGAGCACAGAACAAACAGTATACAGAATGCGCATCTCATACAAAAAAAATTTTGTTCCGTGGTCGCAATATTACGACCACTGTTAACTTAACATTACGTCCGCTGTTAATAATATTACGACCAGCATTTAACAGCCTTTGTTTCTGTAAAGTTCAACTCGTTTGGTGTTTCTAACAGAACCGAGTGAGCTGATCAACATTTCGCGACGGCAACTTCGTCATCATTCGGTATCATCGTTGCTCAGTCGACTTTTTCCTACAGCATTTCTATTGTACTATAAATATGTACACACATACCCGTACAATACATATGTTTGTACAAATATATGTAAATGTTTACACGAGGAAGATGTAGGAATGTTTTCGCAGGCATATCAAACTCCTAAAAAATTGTCGACTAGCACTTGTTTCGTTTTCTAAAACTACTGTGTAAAAAAAAAAGAAATCATGAGAAAAATGCATAGAATATTGATAATCTATGAATTGTTAAAAAAATGTTTATAAACGGAGTTATATTTTCTTTCTATCTCGTGTTATTTAAAATTCTTAAAAAACATTCGTTTAACCCCATAACAGGGTTTCCATTAACTTTTTAATGTTACTCGTATAACGTATTCAATGTGCTGATATGCCGAATAAAGTAGATCATGTGTCTATTCAAATTCTTCAACAGCACACTGTGCTCGCAACGGAGATCGTGCCAGCGCTTTACAAAGCCTGGACATCGAACAAGAAGCAGAACAAAGCTACGAAAGCAAAATTCCTTCCAAAAATTTTTAAAATAATATTCTTAAAATGAGCGTTGACAAGTTCGGTCATTATTCTCAGCAAGGTGAAAACCAATTAAAATTAAAAAGAAATATTCTAAACACTTTAGGCCTTAATGTGGACTATGATAGAAATGTAAACTTCCAGAAAAGGCGCTTAAAAAATGTTGGAGAACCTAAAGAGCAATGTGATGCTGTTACAAAAGCATTTGTCGCTGAAAGTCTCAATCAAATTACCTCGAAAATTCAAGACGAGAGCACATTGCTGAAGGAATCCATCCACAGAAATATTGACCAGAATAACATAAGACTACGAGAGGAAAACGCATTGCTAAAAGACAATATTTACAAAGAAATCACTAGTATACGAGAGGAGAACGTATTGCTAAAAGACAATATTTACAAAGAAATCAATCATATACGAGAGGAATACACAGTACTAAGGGAAAATATTTTCAAAGACATAAATCATATCTTCGCAATAACTCAAAATACACGCAGATACATAGAGGAATTAAAAAAGAAACCTAAAATATAGAAAAGAGGAAAAAGAAAAACCAATGTCGATAAAGAGAGGTTTAGTGGAAGAGCTTCACAAGCAAGCTCGTAAGAATTTTAAGCGAAGGCGAGTAATAACCAAGGGAATAGATGATCTCTGGCAGGCCGATTTAGTGGAAATGGGTAATTATTCCACATCTAATGATGGATATCGTTTTCTTCTTACCGTAATCGATACATTTTCAAAATTTGCTTGGGCTATAGCACTAAAAACTAAAAACTCTTCTGACGTAAGAAAAGCTATGGAAAACATATTAAAATTTGGACGAATACCAAAAAATCTACGAACCGATGATGGTAAAGAGTTCTTCAACAATCAATTTAAAAATTTGATGGCGCAATATCACATCAATCATTACTCATCATATAGTATATTAAAAGCTTCAATCGTTGAACGTTTCAACAGAACCCTTAAAGGCATGATGTGGAAGGAATTCAGTTACCATGGATCATATCGATGGATTGATAATTATAAAAATTTAGTCGATAAATATAATGCTAAAATACATAGAACTATTAGAATGGTTCCTGAGAATGTTAACGCTTCCAATGAAACCTCTCTATTAAAGACTGCATATAATAACCTAAAAATTTTCAATAAACCCGAATTCCGCAAGGGTGACTTTGTGAGAATCAGTAAATATAAGCACATTTTGAGAAAGGCTATACACCGAACTGGACAACAGAAATTTTCAAAATAAAGACTATACAAATCACGAATCCAACAACATACACTACCGGCCAAAAGTTTCGAAGCACCACTCCTGTTCATAGAAAATCGTGTGGCATTTCTATATTATTGTATAAATTTTGATTTTTTGTTTTTTAATGGGATGATTGTAAAGTGATAACTGTAATATGGAACCCAAAACAGGTTTACGGCGTTCATTGTTTAATTGCATGCTCAAACAATGCACTAAGTCAAGAAATTGGATTTTTTTGTTTATTGCACTTGCCATACAAAATCGAGAAAAAGAATTATAAAAAACCTTTTTCAGGTACTCAGGGTAATTTTTTTTTATGGGGTAATTACTAAAGGTAATTATGAATATTTATTACCATCCATTTTTTACCCTGGGTCATGTATAAAAGGCTGACCTAGAATATTGACACCTTTCTTTGTTCCTCAAGATTCAAACTGACCAAACGTTAAAAAAACCGAAGTAAAGCCAAAAAAATAAGATTGATATAAGATCTGCAGTGATTACTCTTCATAAGGAAGGCAATTCCGAGCGGATAATTGAGCAAAAATTAAAAATTTCGACTAGTTTTGTGCATCGCACCATACAAAAGTACAAGGATTATCACACTCTTGCGGACCTTCCGCGGTCCGGAAGGCCAAGATCGGCAACAAATCGTGAAGATAGAGCAATGACAATATCAAACAGACGGAACAGCAGAAAAACGGCTCTAGAAATACAAGCCGAGATCAATAACAGTCGATCAAACCCGGTGTCACTAACAACTGTAATAAGGCGGCTAGAGTGACTGGTCTTTGTGGAAGGATTGCTAAAGAAAAACTCTTACTTCGACCACGAAATAAAAAGAGAAGACTTCAATGGACTCTAACCTATAAGGAATGAACCGAAGAGGACTTAAAAAATGTTCTTTGGAACGACGAATCAAAGTTTGAGCTGTTTGGGTCAAATCAAAGAATTTTCGCCAAACGTAGTGCCCAAAAGAACATGTTGCCGGAGTGTGTAATCCCAACAGGGAAGCACGGCGGCGGTTCCTTTATGGTCTGGGGATGTTTCTCAAGCAATGGAGTAGGCGATTTCATTCGAATCGATGGAATTATGCGAAAGGAAGAGTATAGAAAGGTACTGCAGCACAATGCAATACCATCAGGCGTACGATTGATCGGCGAAGGTTTCGTGATGCAACAAAATAACGATCCCAAACACAGTTCCAAATTGTGCAGAGGCTATTTAGAGAACAAACAAACATCTGCAATATTAACAAATATGATTTGGCCTGCCCAGTCACCCGATATGAATCCAATAGTGCTTCTATGGGATGAGCCGGACGGAAAGGTGCGAGAAAAAGCGACTACGTCGAAAGAGGAAATGTGAAATGCATTGTTGGAATCATGGAACAATATACAACAGGAAACCATAAAGAAATTAATCGCCAGAATACCAAGACTTGTAGCAAAAGTTATTTAGTGCAAAGGGGGATTTTTTGATGAAAAATCAGTTTAGACGTTTTAGTAAAAATTTGGATAATAAAAATTATTCTAAAATATAATTTTAATGTAATCTGAAAGGAAATATAATAAACTTTAAAATTTACAATTAAACTTTTTATTTTTAAAAGCTTTGGATAACTATTGTTAAGATTTGTGGAAATTTCAAGGGTGCTTCGAAACTTTTGGCCGGTAGTGTATATTTTGGAGGACTATCAAGGCAATTCCGTTAAAGGCGGATTCTATGAAAGTGAACTACAGAAGACAAGATATCCCAATACATACCTCGTAGAAAAAATTCTCAAAACCAAAGGAAGCAGATGTCTTGTTAAATGGTTGGGATTTTCGAATGATCATAACTCTTGGATTAACAATAATGCTAAACTCTAAAAATGCAGTTGTATTTTTTGTTCTTTTTATATGTATTTGTATTTTAGAATTAAATAAATTTTTTTAAATAAAACCACATTATTCAAGTTTTTAATTTCATTTCTTTCTTAACATTCGAGATGTCTATAACACTTACTCTGAGCGGTAACGAGTCAATTCTTACAGCTGATTACTTTCCACCTATAGAATTGGACAGAAACTATGTGTGTGGTCTCGTTGATTTCCACAGCTACAATTCTATACCTAACGTTGATGTCGACAACAATTTGTTTCACATAGGTAATCATATCATTGAAATTCCAGTTGGTTCATATGAACTCGATGATATTGCTGATTATATTAAAGAGGAATATACTAAGTTAGAACCTGCTGAAAGCCTAAACATATTTGCAAATCGCAATACACTTCAAGCAGTTGTAGAATCCAGCAAAGATATCATTTATTTTAATAAGGGGCGCACAATTGGTTCATTATTAGGCTTCAGTAATATTGAGTTGGAAACAGGAAAATCACATGCATCAGACTTACCTTTGAATATAACGAATATATCTGCAATACACCTTGAGTGCAACATTGTGGTCGGTTCATATATTAACAACGAACCAGCGCATACAATTCATATGTTTGCAGTGATGGTTAGTTCTGGATATAAAATAGACGAAATTCCGAAAAATGTCATCTATTTACCAGTAAACACCAAACAGATAAGTTCGGTCACAGTTAAGGTTGTTGATCAAAGCGGAAAATTAATTAATTTTTGTGGAGAAACAATAACTCTAAGACTTCATTTAAAACCTCTCGATTAATATGATTATTTACAATAAAAACACACTCGCCCATGAATCTTCAATCATTCCTACATTGGCGGTTGAACAATCAAGATTAAAGGATCCTCAATCAATAAATAAAGGCAGGACATTAACAACGAACAACAAAAAATTTTTAAAATTGCTTGGACTTGTATTAAAACAGAAATAATGAGTGGTATACTAACTGTTACACAAAAACCGATTTACGATGATAGTATTATTAAAAAAGATTATCACAGCTATTCACCGTATTTGCAATCATTTAAAAACAACGATGAAATTAGAATTTCAAACCAAGATCTCTATGTTTTGCCCAGTGAGAGTTATATTTATATCGAAGGATTTGTCACTTTAGAAAATGGAACACTATCCAAAAATGGTAAACTGAGAAATAATTTCCTTGCATATTTGTTTGATGAGATTCGCTATGAGCTTAATGGTATGGAAATTGATCGCACCCGACATTTGGGTGTAACAACTGCAATGAAGAATTATGTTTCTCTGAACACGAATGAGAGCAACATGTTGAAAAATGCCGGCTGGTTTTTCGATGAAGAACTGGAAGTAAAAAGCGGATATTTCAATTTCTGTATGCCGTTAAAAAATCTGCTCGGATTTGCTGAAGACTTTAATAAAATTCTGGTGAATTCTAAACATGAGCTAATTTTATCACGCTCCAAGTCAGATGAAAATGCTGTATAGTCGATTACTGCAAATGAAAAATTACAATTACATCTAACAAACATTACATGGAAAATTTCACATATAAAATTGGCTGATTATACAAAATTGAAAATTTTCAAAACCATTCAGAGTGCCCAACCTTTAACAATATCATTTCGCAGTTGGGATTGTCATTTTAATCCGTCTCTTACTCAAGGAACGAATCATTTGTGGAATGTAAAGCTAGCAGCACAAAATGAGAGACCACGCTTTATTCTGATTGCCTTTAGGAAAGATAACAATTTTAAGCATTGTGATCTAACCGATATAAAAGTACATCTTAACTCGGATACGTATCCCTATGATGATCTTAATCTGAAATTCGACAGTGATCGTTATGCTATCCTATATGATATGTATACTAAATTCCAACAAAGTTATTTTATGCGTGAACCACAACCTCTGCTGCTACGTGAGCAATTTAAAGATGAAGCTCCGATAATAGTTTTGGATGTAACACATCAGAACGAAGCAATAAAAACTGGACCTATTGATATTAGGATTGAATTCAAAACATTGAAGAACATTCCGGCTGAGACATCTGCATACTGTGTGCTCATCCACGATAGAATCTTTGAATATACGCCAGTTACCGGTGAAATTAAAAAAATTATCTAAGTTGCTTCAACCTAACATATAAACTTTTCCAACTTCTGTACGATGTCATGCATACACTGAAAATTGTATCTTAAAATGTATTAGTCCTAAGAAATTGTATCCATTTTTGAAATAAAAGAAATATTTTAAAATTTAAATATACATGTCTTTTTTTATTTACAAATTTTTTTTTTTTTAAGTTCATGAGGAACTAAATATGTATATATTTGTTTTTATTCACAAATTTTTAGGAATTAAATATGTATATATATTTGTTTTTATTTACAAACTTTGTTGATTTGATGAGGAATTAAATATATACATTTGTTTTTTTTATTTATAAATTTTGTTTTTGATTTCATGAAGAAATTTTAAAAATCTAAATCTTCAAAAAATTCCTCATCGTTGCTTAAATCTAAATCATTAATTACATCTATCTTATAATGGCCCCACGCATAAGTGTGGATACCATCTACCTTAATATACCGCTTATCATCTATTGAACTTAAAGCTATCTTATGAATATATTGAGTATATATATTATGGAGCTTAGATCTAAATATATACATGTCTCCATAAATTATACTCTTATTAATTAAACAATGCTTATAGTCACTAAGACTTAACTTATTTAATACGGTGGCCTTTACACCTTTGGCCTTCTTTATAGGTCTGCAGTCAAAAACATCGATGGAATACATTTTTGAGCGCACACCTACAAATTCTTTCATAATTTGTCCTTTATTCTCGTCTTTCATCATACCCAGAACCTTGGCATTTTTCTGCGGTATACGGAAAGAATTGTTGGAGGGATATTCGGAAGTATCGAATTTCGAATCGATATCATCCCGAATATCAACATAAAAATCATCACAACGAATTGAGTAAATAAAGGAGTCTGTGTCCATATAATTTAGCTTGAGGTTTGTTGTGAATTTAGGAATCATGTAATCATAGTGGAAATCATACATTTTCCACTTTGACAATTCCAACACAACAAACCCCAAGTAAATTGGTTTATTATAGACTGATCGAGCTCTACTCATTTGAATTGCCACCATATCTTCAGTGAAGTTGAGTTTTGTCATGAGTACTGACTAGACGTGTTCTTGCTAGGCTGGTGCTGTTTGCTCATATATTTTTGATTTTCACTGTTGTGGAGAACTCTCAGTTTCTTTCAAGTAATTTGTGATTGCTGCGGGTCAGCTGTGGAAGCAGTGCTTTTTTGACTTGGCATATTTTTTCGTTGTTAAAAAATAATTATAATTATTAAGTGAATAATGTCTGCCCATAACAAGAAGTTTGCCGGTAATAATGTAGCTGGTTCTGCAAGAAGAGAGACACGAAGTACGACCCTCTCAGTTGTCAGCTCTCACAGTGTTGCTGCAAGTCCCGTTACGCCTGTAACATCTACACCTCGAGTTGATGAGTCATCTATCATGTGTAACTTAGATCTAAAGCTGTCTCAATTAAGGGAGAGCATTATTGATCAGATTACTCTCGTAATGAAAGGAACTGAAGAGCGCATAATGTCCAGATTTGGTGAGTTATTGGCAGACGTTTCCAACATCAAAATGGATTTGAAGAGAGCGTTTATTCGCATATCAAGTGCTGAAACTGAAGTTACCGCGCTTAAATCTGAGGTTGCTAATCTCAAGAGTGAAGTTATGGAGCTTGAGAACGCTGCTGTTTCTTCAGATTTGATTATTTCTGGTATCCCATACGATAATAATGAGAACCTAAATACGGTTTTCTCTAATTTATGCAATGCCGTTGGTCTTAATAATAATGATTCTCCTACTGTACGAGACATTTTTCGAATTACTACTCACAAAATAAATAACAACAACAACAACAAAGAGAATGTCAAGAGTAGGCAAATCATAGTTAAACTGCAGTGTCCCTATGATCGCTCAAAGCTCCTGCGAAGCATTTCGTCACACTGTCGACATAAACACCAAGCACTTACTCTGAGTGAGTTGGGTTTGCATGGTGAGAGCAAGGTCTACATTCATGAAAGTCTGACTAAATCGATGAGAGAAGTGCTGCGTTTCGCTCTTCAACAAAAACGGGAAAACAAGCTGCATGCTGCATTTACTATCCGCGGCAAAATATTTATTAAATTGGCACCTGATGATAACCCGATTCCTGTTAATGATATTCCTAGTATCCAGTCCCTAGCCAGCACTAGCTGAAATTTAGGAATCTCTATTGATTAAGAATTATTGTTTTTTGTTATTTACATCAATAAGTACATTGTATTCTCTTAAAATTCTTTGTTCTCTAAGTTATCTTATGTCTTCTTATTCTTCTCTCATTATTCTTTGCACCACTAATATTATTCCCTCTCTATATGAATTTCTTGCTCTTCCTCTTTTCGTTCTTTTATCTTCTCTGACTTCTGACTGTGTGTGTACATGTGCTCTGTTCAAATTTTGCTCAGCTCCACTTCTGCTCTATGACAGCTGCTAATACATGCAGAGGCGGCGTTGACTGCAGGATGCTTCTTAACATTTTGTGCAATAGGCACGGTGGACTGAATGTCGTTCACTTCAATGCGAGAAGTTTAAATGCCGACAAGCTGGATTATATGAAATACACTCTTGAAGATTCATCGGTTGATATTATTTGTGTGTCTGAAACTTGGTTTTGTGGTGATGTTACAGATAGTGTTTGTGGACTGAACAATTATAATATTTACAGAAACGATAGATGTGGTCGAAAAGGGGGTGGAGTAGCTATTTATATTAAGAAAAATCTAAACGCTAGGATCATTGGTAAGTCATTGCCGTCGAGTAATGTTGAGTATGTAAACGTTTGCGTCTCTGACAACAACACAAAGATCTTTGTGTCTTGTGTTTATAACCTATCCAGATTAAACCCGTTAGATGAGTATTTTGTCAATATATCAAATAGCATAATAGACTTCGCGTTTTTTATGTAATGTAAGTGAACCGACCAGATTTGCGCCTAATGATGTTCCTAGCTTATTAGATTATTTCATTGTTTCCGATATCAATCGCGTCAATCTTTTTGATCAATTATACTTCGTGTCAGATCATGACTTAATTTTTTGTAATTTTAACGTTCGACTGAGTCGCTCGACCAATGCAACCTCTATTTCATACTATGACTTTAATTCTATTGACCTATGTCATCTTACTCATGATTTGCAAACGTTGACACTAAGGGATATATGGACTTTACCATCTGTTAATGAAAAATTGAATTACTTCACTAATACAATAAATGATCTATTTCTGAAGCATGTTCCGTCAAAGGTAATAGTAGTTAAAAGCAATTCATGCCCGTGGTTTACGTGTCAGGTTTTGGACTCAATTCGTAAACGAAACAGGTTACGTGGCAACTGGAGAAAGAACCCAAGCCCTGAGCGATGGGAGAGCTATAGGTCCGCTAGGAATGAGTCTGTCCGTTTACTTCGGTTAGCTAAAATTAAATATTATTCCAGAAACCTAAATTCGTCCATTCCAACTAGGATACTCTGGAAGAACCTGGGGCGGCTTGGCTTAGGTACTTGCAAGACAAAGCCATGTGAGATTCATCATTCTACGACTTAACGTTGATGTTGATGACGATATCACTCATAGTACTGTTGAACATATATCAGCTGTGCCGTCTTCTTTGACTAACTCCTTTCAGTTTACACATGTGGATGAGGATGAGGTTATGAAAACGTTATATAAACTGAAGTCTAACTCGATTAGTGTGGATGGAGTGAGCTTGAGATTTCTTAAGATAGTGTTTCCGTACGTTGTTGGTTCGTTCACTCATTTATTGAACCATTGCTTCACAACTTCTATTTTTCCTTCGCTGTGGAAAACTGCGATAGTACTACCTCTTGCCAAAAAAATAAACGCTTCTAGTGTTGAGGATTATAGACCGATTAGCATTCTTTCGCTGTTGGCAAAAATTGCAGAATCGATCATGGCTGAACAAATATCAATCTTTTTAAAAAATAATAGTCTTTTAAGTCCGCTTCAGTCTGGCTTTCGCAAAGGACACAGCTGTGCTACTGCTACATTAAAAGTATTTGAAGACCTGAGACCATATTATGATAATGGATTCTTTAGTCTCTTATGTTTGATAGACTTCTCGAAAGCATTTGATATTGTGAATCATGAATTGCTATGTTGTAAGCTGAAGCATCTGTTTGGCTTTGGGCAAGGTGCAATCTGCTTACTAACTAGCTACCTGACTGGAAGAGTGCAGCGGGTCATGAGCAAAAATTATTACTCAGACTTTAGACCAGTCAGCAGGGGTGTTCCGCAGGGTTCAGTTCTGGGGCTTCTTTTATTCTCGTTGTTTATTAATGATATTTTTACCGTTTGTAAATATTCATCAATGCATGGTTATGCGGACGATATCCAAGTGTACTTATCTGGTGAGAGCAATTTAAAGGATGACTTAGTCTATCGTCTCAATGAGGACCTAGCCAGATTTAAATTATGGACTGATAATAATGGCCTTAAAATCAATGTTTCCAAAACACAAATACTCCCTGTTTTTAATAGTAAATTTACTTTTTCGGACACTCCTGAAGTACTAATCGACAATCAACAATTAAACATGGTAACAACTGCAAAGAATCTTGGCTATCACATTAATAACTCGCTTACTTGCACTGACCATATTAATGTTGTAATTCGAAAAATTTATTCCACCCTACGAAAGTTGAGGCATTTTTCTAAGTACACTCCGGTTGATACCAGACGTAAGCTTGCTATCCAACTGATTCTTCCTTTTATAACATATTTTGCTGAAGTTTATAGCAAGTTAGACTCTCGTTCCTCCTTAAAATTATCTATTGCATATAATCACGTCACGAGGTATGTGTTTGGTATCCGAACTTATGACCACTTAGGGCAATATAGAAATGGGATATTAGGCTACGATATCTTTTGCTATCAAAGGATAAGAACATGCTTATTTTTGCATAAATTGATACACTCGAAGACACCCTCTTATCTTTATCAAAAATTACACTTTGGTCAGTCGCGAAGAGGCTTATTGCTTATTACACCAGAATGTAGATTATTAAATTCAAGCAGATTCTTTTTTGTCAACGCTGTCAGGCTATGGAATTCCTTACCTAACAATATTAAGACGATTCCTGGGGTGGAAAAATTTGGGCAGGCCATCGTCACATACTTTAAGGTCAGCTTTCCTTAACACCAAACTATCCTTCTTTCTTTCAGCTTTAACTTACTATTTACTCCTATTTCTATCACTTTAACTTCTGATTTCTTAAATCCAGATTTATTTTTTTCATTCTTTCCTCCTTTTACTTTTTCTTTTTTTATATAAATGTTATATGCATTATATTGTTTATTTGTTATTTTGAATATTGCTTTTTAAATGTAAATGTATTTTTTTAAATTTTTTAAATTATTTATATATTGTCATCTATTGTTATTTGATTATCCGTAACACATTTGTACTATAAAAGATATATATCTTATTGTGCACCAAAGTTTTCTAAATAAATTAAAATTGAAAAAATTGAAAATTGAAGTATGATACACTGTGAAAATTGGGCTTAGCAATCAATGCGCGAGCTCCTAAACGTCTTCCTCTACTCTCCCATTCAGTTGCAATTTTTACATCTTTCCTCTTGTCAACATTTTCCATCGTCTTTCCATATACGGCATTATTCAATAATTTGAAGAAATTTTTCTCAAAATTATTCTTAGCCAAGGTTCTATGATGAGTATTGAGATCGATATACTGTTTTAACCAACAAGACTGTTTATACTTTAAAACTCTATGAATTTTAGAAAGCTTTAAACCATTCTTCAGACATTGCTGAAGATTCTTATAGTGAATTGTATAAGCAGTCTTGTCGGTTAAATCAGTTATCAGCTTCGCAAATTTACCATTTGGAGATTTTTTATTTTCTGCGCAAAATGGTAAATCATTGTGAGCGTCATGCAAATTAGCTGGATAAATTAAATCTACTTCCAGAATATAGCCGAAAGATGAATTTTCGGGGATTGATTGTACATCAAATTCTTCAGCATTTGGAATCCACTCAAAACCACCATAAGGGAGATATTGCAACATTGCCCAGCCATATAAGTTATTGGCATCCAAATATATCAAATATTCTGATGACTTATTGGAATCATAATCCACCATATATTTGTTATTAGCCTTTGAATGCCTCTTAGAGCACTGGACAATGCCTCCCCTTATACTTTTCTGTACGAACATATACATGTCTATATCCGTAAACAACTCTAGTTCTATTTGAGTGGTTTTCAACATGTCATCCCAGGATAAACCTGGGGCAGTGTAATACTGGCATGGATCCAACTCATAAATATTTTTACAGACTTTCCTGAAATTTTCAAAAATGTCTGTTAAAATAAGAACATCCGTTTTCAGATATAAAAGCATGTAGTCGTTAAGAGTTTGACAATTGAATGTTTGCCAAACCTTAATGGCGTGTTCATAGTCGTCAACCGAACATTGCTTGTTTGTTAAGCGACTGAAGAATTCCTCTCGAGAAGGAAGAGAAGTTTCTTCAAGTCGCTCTAATGAATTTAGGTATTCATACGGGAATACACCTTTTCTTTTTAAAAGACTAAATTCATTATTGCTTGTATACATTTGGTGGATTGTGTGGAAGTCTGACGCTGTTAAATTTGATGCCAGGTCATCCAAACTTGCGGCCATAAACCGGAAGGAATCTAATCTCAAATCAGATATTTAATCAGATATAAAAGCATGTAGTCGTTAAGAGTTTGACAATTGAATGTTTGCCAAACCTTAACGGCGTGTTCATAGTCGTCAACCGAACATTGCTTGTTTGTTAAGCGACTGAAGAATTCCTCTCGAGAAGGAAGAGAAGTGAGGAGTTAAGGAGGCCATCGGTGTTATAACACTCAAATACTTATAATATAAATCTAAAATATCCCTAACTAAAAATTCTACGAATTTTGTGGGAGCATCCTCCCCCGAATAAATTACAAATTTACTTAAACTATTGTCATAACTACAATGAATGTTATAACTAAAGGCCACAGGTATATGCTTACTAACTAAATTATAACTATTATTACTACTACTATCTACCCTACTTAAAATACATTCGAAGTCTGCATAGACAACGAATGGGACTAAGAGCTTACGCTCATAATTCATAAAAGCTATGGTCGACTTATTCTGCTCCGACATAACTGTGACGACCTTATTACAGTTATGCCTGCCCATGATGCTGCTATCGCCGGAGTACTGCAGGCAGCTGTTGCAGAAATGTGCTGCATGCTCATAGTGCGTCTGTTGGGAGCATACCAGTCTATTGAAACAATGTAAAATAAAAGAGAAAAAAGAAATCTGTATAAGTACAATGCATTATCTATATATATAAAAATCAAATGCTGTTCGTTAGTCTCGCTAAAACTCGAGAACGGTTGAACGGATTTATCTTATGTTGGTCTTAAAATGTTCATGGAGGTCTAGGGAAGGTTTAAACGGTGAGAAAAATTCGAATAATTGCCGGGAAAACCCTAAAAAAAGCCTTTTTATTTTTCCCATCTACACTGTGTAACGTTTGCTATGCTTAATAAAATGCTATATACCATGCTATGACTGACATTTCATATTCTGACTGACATTTCATATGACTGACATTTCCGTTGTTGGATGTATTCTGTAGAATGGCAAAAGCGTGGATTGCCACATGAGCACATATTAGTCTGGTTAGTGGACAAAATAAGGCCAGATGAGATTGATTCCATAATTTCAGCTGAAATTGCAGATGAAACAGTTGACCGAAAATTGCATGCTGTAGTTACCAAACACAATATACATGAGACTTGAGGACTTGCGGACTTTTCAACTACGATTCACCCTGTATGGTCGACGGGAAGTGTTCCAAGCGATACCTGCTTGCTGAAACCATAACGGGAAATTATGGATACCCATTGTATCGTCGGCGATCAGTTGCGGACAATGGGCGATTGGTAGTTGTGAAGGTAAGAGGACAAAATGTTGATATAGACAATCGTTGGATTGTGGCGAGTATAGCCAATATTGTCCAAAGCTTTTGAGACTCACATCAATGTGGAGTATTGTAACTCTGTTAAGTCGATAAAGTACATATGTAAATATGTTAACAAAGGTAGCGATATGGCTGTCTTCGCTGTAACCAATGCAAATGATGAAGTATCACAGTACCAGATGGGTCGCTATGTAAGTAGCAACGAAGCAATTTGGCGTATCTTTTCATTTGCGATCCATGAAAGACACCCTACAGTAGTCCATTTGGCAGTCCATTCAGAAAATGGTGGAAGAGTTTATTTTAATGAATTCGAACGCGAATGAATTTTTTTAAAATTCTTAAAAAACATTCGTTTAACCCCATAACAGGGTTTCCATTAACTTTTTAATGTTACTCGTATAACGTATTCAATGTGCTGATATGCCGAATAAAGTAGATCATCTGTCTATTCAAATTCTTCAACAGCACACTGTGCTCGCAACGGAGATCGTGCCAGCGCTTTACAAAGCCTGGACATCGAACAAGAAGCAGAACAAAGCTACGAAAGCAAAATTCCTTCCAAAAATTTTTAAAATAATATTCTTAAAATGAGCGTTGACAAGTTCGGTCATTATTCTCAGCAAGGTGAAAACCAATTAAAATTAAAAAGAAATATTCTAAACACTTTAGGCCTTAATGTGGACTATGATAGAAATGTAAACTTCCAGAAAAGGCGCTTAAAAAATGTTGGAGAACCTAAAGAGCAATGTGATGCTGTTACAAAAGCATTTGTCGCTGAAAGTCTCAATCAAATTACCTCGAAAATTCAAGACGAGAGCACATTGCTGAAGGAATCCATCCACAGAAATATTGACCAGAATAACATAAGACTACGAGAGGAAAACGCATTGCTAAAAGACAATATTTACAAAGAAATCACTAGTATACGAGAGGAGAACGTATTGCTAAAAGACAATATTTACAAAGAAATCAATCATATACGAGAGGAATACACAGTACTAAAGGAAAATATTTTCAAAGACATAAATCATATCTTCGCAATAACTCAAAATACACGCAGATACATAGAGGAATTAAAAAAGAAACCTAAAATATAGAAAAGAGGAAAAAGAAAAACCAATGTCGATAAAGAGAGGTTTAGTGGAAGAGCTTCACAAGCAAGCTCGTAAGAATTTTAAGCGAAGGCGAGTAATAACCAAGGGAATAGATGATCTCTGGCAGGCCGATTTAGTGGAAATGGGTAATTATTCCACATCTAATGATGGATATCGTTTTCTTCTTACCGTAATCGATACATTTTCAAAATTTGCTTGGGCTATAGCACTAAAAACTAAAAACTCTTCTGACGTAAGAAAAGCTATGGAAAACATATTAAAATTTGGACGAATACCAAAAAATCTACGAACCGATGATGGTAAAGAGTTCTTCAACAATCAATTTAAAAATTTGATGGCGCAATATCACATCAATCATTACTCATCATATAGTATATTAAAAGCTTCAATCGTTGAACGTTTCAACAGAACCCTTAAAGGCATGATGTGGAAGGAATTCAGTTACCATGGATCATATCGATGGATTGATAATTATAAAAATTTAGTCGATAAATATAATGCTAAAATACATAGAACTATTAGAATGGTTCCTGAGAATGTTAACGCTTCCAATGAAACCTCTCTATTAAAGACTGCATATAATAACCTAAAAATTTTCAATAAACCCGAATTCCGCAAGGGTGACTTTGTGAGAATCAGTAAATATAAGCACATTTTGAGAAAGGCTATACACCGAACTGGACAACAGAAATTTTCAAAATAAAGACTATACAAATCACGAATCCAACAACATACACTACCGGCCAAAAGTTTCGAAGCACCACTCCTGTTCATAGAAAATCGTGTGGCATTTCTATATTATTGTATAAATTTTGATTTTTTGTTTTTTAATGGGATGATTGTAAAGTGATAACTGTAATATGGAACCCAAAACAGGTTTACGGCGTTCATTGTTTAATTGCATGCTCAAACAATGCACTAAGTCAAGAAATTGGATTTTTTTGTTTATTGCACTTGCCATACAAAATCGAGAAAAAGAATTATAAAAAACCTTTTTCAGGTACTCAGGGTAATTTTTTTTATGGGGTAATTACTAAAGGTAATTATGAATATTTATTACCATCCATTTTTTACCCTGGGTCATGTATAAAAGGCTGACCTAGAATATTGACACCTTTCTTTGTTCCTCAAGATTCAAACTGACCAAACGTTAAAAAAACCGAAGTAAAGCCAAAAAAATAAGATTGATATAAGATCTGCAGTGATTACTCTTCATAAGGAAGGCAATTCCGAGCGGATAATTGAGCAAAAATTAAAAATTTCGACTAGTTTTGTGCATCGCACCATACAAAAGTACAAGGATTATCACACTCTTGCGGACCTTCCGCGGTCCGGAAGGCCAAGATCGGCAACAAATCGTGAAGATAGAGCAATGACAATATCAAACAGACGGAACAGCAGAAAAACGGCTCTAGAAATACAAGCCGAGATCAATAACAGTCGATCAAACCCGGTGTCACTAACAACTGTAATAAGGCGGCTAGAGTGACTGGTCTTTGTGGAAGGATTGCTAAAGAAAAACTCTTACTTCGACCACGAAATAAAAAGAGAAGACTTCAATGGACTCTAACCTATAAGGAATGAACCGAAGAGGACTTAAAAAATGTTCTTTGGAACGACGAATCAAAGTTTGAGCTGTTTGGGTCAAATCAAAGAATTTTCGCCAAACGTAGTGCCCAAAAGAACATGTTGCCGGAGTGTGTAATCCCAACAGGGAAGCACGGCGGCGGTTCCTTTATGGTCTGGGGATGTTTCTCAAGCAATGGAGTAGGCGATTTCATTCGAATCGATGGAATTATGCGAAAGGAAGAGTATAGAAAGGTACTGCAGCACAATGCAATACCATCAGGCGTACGATTGATCGGCGAAGGTTTCGTGATGCAACAAAATAACGATCCCAAACACAGTTCCAAATTGTGCAGAGGCTATTTAGAGAACAAACAAACATCTGGAATATTAACAAATATGATTTGGCCTGCCCAGTCACCCGATATGAATCCAATAGTGCTTCTATGGGATGAGCCGGACGGAAAGGTGCGAGAAAAAGCGACTACGTCGAAAGAGGAAATGTGAAATGCATTGTTGGAATCATGGAACAATATACAACAGGAAACCATAAAGAAATTAATCGCCAGAATACCAAGACTTGTAGCAAAAGTTATTTAGTGCAAAGGGGGATTTTTTGATGAAAAATCAGTTTAGACGTTTTAGTAAAAATTTGGATAATAAAAATTATTCTAAAATATAATTTTAATGTAATCTGAAAGGAAATATAATAAACTTTAAAATTTACAATTAAACTTTTTATTTTTAAAAGCTTTGGATAACTATTGTTAAGATTTGTGGAAATTTCAAGGGTGCTTCGAAACTTTTGGCCGGTAGTGTATATTTTGGAGGACTATCAAGGCAATTCCGTTAAAGGCGGATTCTATGAAAGTGAACTACAGAAGACAAGATATCCCAATACATACCTCGTAGAAAAAATTCTCAAAACCAAAGGAAGCAGATGTCTTGTTAAATGGTTGGGATTTTCGAATGATCATAACTCTTAGATTAACAATAATGCTAAACTCTAAAAATGCAGTTGTATTTTTTGTTCTTTTTATATGTATTTGTATTTTAGAATTAAATAAATTTTTTTAAATAAAACCACATTATTCAAGTTTTTAATTTCATTTCTTTCTTAACATTCGAGATGTCTATAACACTTACTCTGAGCGGTAACGAGTCAATTCTTACAGCTGATTACTTTCCACCTATAGAATTGGACAGAAACTATGTGTGTGGTCTCGTTGATTTCCACAGCTACAATTCTATACCTAACGTTGATGTCGACAACAATTTGTTTCACATAGGTAATCATATCATTGAAATTCCAGTTGGTTCATATGAACTCGATGATATTGCTGATTATATTAAAGAGGAATATACTAAGTTAGAACCTGCTGAAAGCCTAAACATATTTGCAAATCGCAATACACTTCAAGCAGTTGTAGAATCCAGCAAAGATATCATTTATTTTAATAAGGGGCGCACAATTGGTTCATTATTAGGCTTCAGTAATATTGAGTTGGAAACAGGAAAATCACATGCATCAGACTTACCTTTGAATATAACGAATATATCTGCAATACACCTTGAGTGCAACATTGTGGTCGGTTCATATATTAACAACGAACCAGCGCATACAATTCATATGTTTGCAGTGATGGTTAGTTCTGGATATAAAATAGACGAAATTCCGAAAAATGTCATCTATTTACCAGTAAACACCAAACAGATAAGTTCGGTCACAGTTAAGGTTGTTGATCAAAGCGGAAAATTAATTAATTTTTGTGGAGAAACAATAACTCTAAGACTTCATTTAAAACCTCTCGATTAATATGATTATTTACAATAAAAACACACTCGCCCATGAATCTTCAATCATTCCTACATTGGCGGTTGAACAATCAAGATTAAAGGATCCTCAATCAATAAATAAAGGCAGGACATTAACAACGAACAACAAAAAATTTTTAAAATTGCTTGGACTTGTATTAAAACAGAAATAATGAGTGGTATACTAACTGTTACACAAAAACCGATTTACGATGATAGTATTATTAAAAAAGATTATCACAGCTATTCACCGTATTTGCAATCATTTAAAAACAACGATGAAATTAGAATTTCAAACCAAGATCTCTATGTTTTGCCCAGTGAGAGTTATATTTATATCGAAGGATTTGTCACTTTAGAAAATGGAACACTATCCAAAAATGGTAAACTGAGAAATAATTTCCTTGCATATTTGTTTGATGAGATTCGCTATGAGCTTAATGGTATGGAAATTGATCGCACCCGACATTTGGGTGTAACAACTGCAATGAAGAATTATGTTTCTCTGAACACGAATGAGAGCAACATGTTGAAAAATGCCGGCTGGTTTTTCGATGAAGAACTGGAAGTAAAAAGCGGATATTTCAATTTCTGTATGCCGTTAAAAAATCTGCTCGGATTTGCTGAAGACTTTAATAAAATTCTGGTGAATTCTAAACATGAGCTAATTTTATCACGCTCCAAGTCAGATGAAAATGCTGTATAGTCGATTACTGCAAATGAAAAATTACAATTACATCTAACAAACATTACATGGAAAATTTCACATATAAAATTGGCTGATTATACAAAATTGAAAATTTTCAAAACCATTCAGAGTGCCCAACCTTTAACAATATCATTTCGCAGTTGGGATTGTCATTTTAATCCGTCTCTTACTCAAGGAACGAATCATTTGTGGAATGTAAAGCTAGCAGCACAAAATGAGAGACCACGCTTTATTCTGATTGCCTTTAGGAAAGATAACAATTTTAAGCATTGTGATCTAACCGATATAAAAGTACATCTTAACTCGGATACGTATCCCTATGATGATCTTAATCTGAAATTCGACAGTGATCGTTATGCTATCCTATATGATATGTATACTAAATTCCAACAAAGTTATTTTATGCGTGAACCACAACCTCTGCTGCTACGTGAGCAATTTAAAGATGAAGCTCCGATAATAGTTTTGGATGTAACACATCAGAACGAAGCAATAAAAACTGGACCTATTGATATTAGGATTGAATTCAAAACATTGAAGAACATTCCGGCTGAGACATCTGCATACTGTGTGCTCATCCACGATAGAATCTTTGAATATACGCCAGTTACCGGTGAAATTAAAAAAATTATCTAAGTTGCTTCAACCTAACATATAAACTTTTCCAACTTCTGTACGATGTCATGCATACACTGAAAATTGTATCTTAAAATGTATTAGTCCTAAGAAATTGTATCCATTTTTGAAATAAAAGAAATATTTTAAAATTTAAATATACATGTCTTTTTTTATTTACAAATTTTTTTTTTTTTTAAGTTCATGAGGAACTAAATATGTATATATTTGTTTTTATTCACAAATTTTTAGGAATTAAATATGTATATATATTTGTTTTTATTTACAAACTTTGTTGATTTGATGAGGAATTAAATATATACATTTGTTTTTTTTATTTATAAATTTTGTTTTTGATTTCATGAAGAAATTTTAAAAATCTAAATCTTCAAAAAATTCCTCACTGTTGCTTAAATCTAAATCATTAATTACATCTATCTTATAATGGCCCCACGCATAAGTGTGGATACCATCTACCTTAATATACCGCTTATCATCTATTGAACTTAAAGCTATCTTATGAATATATTGAGTATATATATTATGGAGCTTAGATCTAAATATATACATGTCTCCATAAATTATACTCTTATTAATTAAACAATGCTTATAGTCACTAAGACTTAACTTATTTAATACGGTGGCCTTTACACCTTTGGCCTTCTTTATAGGTCTGCAGTCAAAAACATCGATGGAATACATTTTTGAGCGCACACCTACAAATTCTTTCATAATTTGTCCTTTATTCTCGTCTTTCATCATACCCAGAACCTTGGCATTTTTCTGCGGTATACGGAAAGAATTGTTGGAGGGATATTCGGAAGTATCGAATTTCGAATCGATATCATCCCGAATATCAACATAAAAATCATCACAACGAATTGAGTAAATAAAGGAGTCTGTGTCCATATAATTTAGCTTGAGGTTTGTTGTGAATTTAGGAATCATGTAATCATAGTGGAAATCATACATTTTCCACTTTGACAATTCCAACACAACAAACCCCAAGTAAATTGGTTTATTATAGACTGATCGAGCTCTACTCATTTGAATTGCCACCATATCTTCAGTGAAGTTGAGTTTTGTCATGAGTACTGACTAGACGTGTTCTTGCTAGGCTGGTGCTGTTTGCTCATATATTTTTGATTTTCACTGTTGTGGAGAACTCTCAGTTTCTTTCAAGTAATTTGTGATTGCTGCGGGTCAGCTGTGGAAGCAGTGCTTTTTTGACTTGGCATATTTTTTCGTTGTTAAAAAATAATTATAATTATTAAGTGAATAATGTCTGCCCATAACAAGAAGTTTGCCGGTAATAATGTAGCTGGTTCTGCAAGAAGAGAGACACGAAGTACGACCCTCTCAGTTGTCAGCTCTCACAGTGTTGCTGCAAGTCCCGTTACGCCTGTAACATCTACACCTCGAGTTGATGAGTCATCTATCATGTGTAACTTAGATCTAAAGCTGTCTCAATTAAGGGAGAGCATTATTGATCAGATTACTCTCGTAATGAAAGGAACTGAAGAGCGCATAATGTCCAGATTTGGTGAGTTATTGGCAGACGTTTCCAACATCAAAATGGATTTGAAGAGAGCGTTTATTCGCATATCAAGTGCTGAAACTGAAGTTACCGCGCTCAAATCTGAGGTTGCTAATCTCAAGAGTGAAGTTATGGAGCTTGAGAACGCTGCTGTTTCTTCAGATTTGATTATTTCTGGTATCCCATACGATAATAATGAGAACCTAAATACGGTTTTCTCTAATTTATGCAATGCCGTTGGTCTTAATAATAATGATTCTCCTACTGTACGAGACATTTTTCGAATTACTACTCACAAAATAAATAACAACAACAACAACAAAGAGAATGTCAAGAGTAGGCAAATCATAGTTAAACTGCAGTGTCCCTATGATCGCTCAAAGCTCCTGCGAAGCATTTCGTCACACTGTCGACATAAACACCAAGCACTTACTCTGAGTGAGTTGGGTTTGCATGGTGAGAGCAAGGTCTACATTCATGAAAGTCTGACTAAATCGATGAGAGAAGTGCTGCGTTTCGCTCTTCAACAAAAACGGGAAAACAAGCTGCATGCTGCATTTACTATCCGCGGCAAAATATTTATTAAATTGGCACCTGATGATAACCCGATTCCTGTTAATGATATTCCTAGTATCCAGTCCCTAGCCAGCACTAGCTGAAATTTAGGAATCTCTATTGATTAAGAATTATTGTTTTTTGTTATTTACATCAATAAGTACATTGTATTCTCTTAAAATTCTTTGTTCTCTAAGTTATCTTATGTCTTCTTATTCTTCTCTCATTATTCTTTGCACCACTAATATTATTCCCTCTCTATATGAATTTCTTGCTCTTCCTCTTTTCGTTCTTTTATCTTCTCTGACTTCTGACTGTGTGTGTACATGTGCTCTGTTCAAATTTTGCTCAGCTCCACTTCTGCTCTATGACAGCTGCTAATACATGCAGAGGCGGCGTTGACTGCAGGATGCTTCTTAACATTTTGTGCAATAGGCACGGTGGACTGAATGTCGTTCACTTCAATGCGAGAAGTTTAAATGCCGACAAGCTGGATTATATGAAATACACTCTTGAAGATTCATCGGTTGATATTATTTGTGTGTCTGAAACTTGGTTTTGTGGTGATGTTACAGATAGTGTTTGTGGACTGAACAATTATAATATTTACAGAAACGATAGATGTGGTCGAAAAGGGGGTGGAGTAGCTATTTATATTAAGAAAAATCTAAACGCTAGGATCATTGGTAAGTCATTGCCGTCGAGTAATGTTGAGTATGTAAACGTTTGCGTCTCTGACAACAACACAAAGATCTTTGTGTCTTGTGTTTATAACCTATCCAGATTAAACCCGTTAGATGAGTATTTTGTCAATATATCAAATAGCATAATAGACTTCGCGTTTTTTATGTAATGTAAGTGAACCGACCAGATTTGCGCCTAATGATGTTCCTAGCTTATTAGATTATTTCATTGTTTCCGATATCAATCGCGTCAATCTTTTTGATCAATTATACTTCGTGTCAGATCATGACTTAATTTTTTGTAACTTTAATTCTATTGACCTATGTCATCTTACTCATGATTTGCAAACGTTGACACTAAGGGATATATGGACTTTACCATCTGTTAATGAAAAATTGAATTACTTCACTAATACAATAAATGATCTATTTCTGAAGCATGTTCCGTCAAAGGTAATAGTAGTTAAAAGCAATTCATGCCCGTGGTTTACGTGTCAGGTTTTGGACTCAATTCGTAAACGAAACAGGTTACGTGGCAACTGGAGAAAGAACCCAAGCCCTGAGCGATGGGAGAGCTATAGGTCCGCTAGGAATGAGTCTGTCCGTTTACTTCGGTTAGCTAAAATTAAATATTATTCCAGAAACCTAAATTCGTCCATTCCAACTAGGATACTCTGGAAGAACCTGGGGCGGCTTGGCTTAGGTACTTGCAAGACAAAGCCATGTGAGATTCATCATTCTACGACTTAACGTTGATGTTGATGACGATATCACTCATAGTACTGTTGAACATATATCAGCTGTGCCGTCTTCTTTGACTAACTCCTTTCAGTTTACACATGTGGATGAGGATGAGGTTATGAAAACGTTATATAAACTGAAGTCTAACTCGATTAGTGTGGATGGAGTGAGCTTGAGATTTCTTAAGATAGTGTTTCCGTACGTTGTTGGTTCGTTCACTCATTTATTGAACCATTGCTTCACAACTTCTATTTTTCCTTCGCTGTGGAAAACTGCGATAGTACTACCTCTTGCCAAAAAAATAAACGCTTCTAGTGTTGAGGATTATAGACCGATTAGCATTCTTTCGCTGTTGGCAAAAATTGCAGAATCGATCATGGCTGAACAAATATCAATCTTTTTAAAAAATAATAGTCTTTTAAGTCCGCTTCAGTCTGGCTTTCGCAAAGGACACAGCTGTGCTACTGCTACATTAAAAGTATTTGAAGACCTGAGACCATATTATGATAATGGATTCTTTAGTCTCTTATGTTTGATAGACTTCTCGAAAGCATTTGATATTGTGAATCATGAATTGCTATGTTGTAAGCTGAAGCATCTGTTTGGCTTTGGGCAAGGTGCAATCTGCTTACTAACTAGCTACCTGACTGGAAGAGTGCAGCGGGTCATGAGCAAAAATTATTACTCAGACTTTAGACCAGTCAGCAGGGGTGTTCCGCAGGGTTCAGTTCTGGGGCTTCTTTTATTCTCGTTGTTTATTAATGATATTTTTACCGTTTGTAAATATTCATCAATGCATGGTTATGCGGACGATATCCAAGTGTACTTATCTGGTGAGAGCAATTTAAAGGATGACTTAGTCTATCGTCTCAATGAGGACCTAGCCAGATTTAAATTATGGACTGATAATAATGGCCTTAAAATCAATGTTTCCAAAACACAAATACTCCCTGTTTTTAATAGTAAATTTACTTTTTCGGACACTCCTGAAGTACTAATCGACAATCAACAATTAAACATGGTAACAACTGCAAAGAATCTTGGCTATCACATTAATAACTCGCTTACTTGCACTGACCATATTAATGTTGTAATTCGAAAAATTTATTCCACCCTACGAAAGTTGAGGCATTTTTCTAAGTACACTCCGGTTGATACCAGACGTAAGCTTGCTATCCAACTGATTCTTCCTTTTATAACATATTTTGCTGAAGTTTATAGCAAGTTAGACTCTCGTTCCTCCTTAAAATTATCTATTGCATATAATCACGTCACGAGGTATGTGTTTGGTATCCGAACTTATGACCACTTAGGGCAATATAGAAATGGGATATTAGGCTACGATATCTTTTGCTATCAAAGGATAAGAACATGCTTATTTTTGCATAAATTGATACACTCGAAGACACCCTCTTATCTTTATCAAAAATTACACTTTGGTCAGTCGCGAAGAGGCTTATTGCTTATTACACCAGAATGTAGATTATTAAATTCAAGCAGATTCTTTTTTGTCAACGCTGTCAGGCTATGGAATTCCTTACCTAACAATATTAAGACGATTCCTGGGGTGGAAAAATTTGGGCAGGCCATCGTCACATACTTTAAGGTCAGCTTTCCTTAACACCAAACTATCCTTCTTTCTTTCAGCTTTAACTTACTATTTACTCCTATTTCTATCACTTTAACTTCTGATTTCTTAAATCCAGATTTATTTTTTTCATTCTTTCCTCCTTTTACTTTTTCTTTTTTTATATAAATGTTATATGCATTATATTGTTTATTTGTTATTTTGAATATTGCTTTTTAAATGTAAATGTATTTTTTTAAATTTTTTAAATTATTTATATATTGTCATCTATTGTTATTTGATTATCCGTAACACATTTGTACTATAAAAGATATATATCTTATTGTGCACCAAAGTTTTCTAAATAAATTAAAATTGAAAAAATTGAAAATTGAAGTATGATACACTGTGAAAATTGGGCTTAGCAATCAATGCGCGAGCTCCTAAACGTCTTCCTCTACTCTCCCATTCAGTTGCAATTTTTACATCTTTCCTCTTGTCAACATTTTCCATCGTCTTTCCATATACGGCATTATTCAATAATTTGAAGAAATTTTTCTCAAAATTATTCTTAGCCAAGGTTCTATGATGAGTATTGAGATCGATATACTGTTTTAACCAACAAGACTGTTTATACTTTAAAACTCTATGAATTTTAGAAAGCTTTAAACCATTCTTCAGACATTGCTGAAGATTCTTATAGTGAATTGTATAAGCAGTCTTGTCGGTTAAATCAGTTATCAGCTTCGCAAATTTACCATTTGGAGATTTTTTATTTTCTGCGCAAAATGGTAAATCATTGTGAGCGTCATGCAAATTAGCTGGATAAATTAAATCTACTTCCAGAATATAGCCGAAAGATGAATTTTCGGGGATTGATTGTACATCAAATTCTTCAGCATTTGGAATCCACTCAAAACCACCATAAGGGAGATATTGCAACATTGCCCAGCCATATAAGTTATTGGCATCCAAATATATCAAATATTCTGATGACTTATTGGAATCATAATCCACCATATATTTGTTATTAGCCTTTGAATGCCTCTTAGAGCACTGGACAATGCCTCCCCTTATACTTTTCTGTACGAACATATACATGTCTATATCCGTAAACAACTCTAGTTCTATTTGAGTGGTTTTCAACATGTCATCCCAGGATAAACCTGGGGCAGTGTAATACTGGCATGGATCCAACTCATAAATATTTTTACAGACTTTCCTGAAATTTTCAAAAATGTCTGTTAAAATAAGAACATCCGTTTTCAGATATAAAAGCATGTAGTCGTTAAGAGTTTGACAATTGAATGTTTGCCAAACCTTAATGGCGTGTTCATAGTCGTCAACCGAACATTGCTTGTTTGTTAAGCGACTGAAGAATTCCTCTCGAGAAGGAAGAGAAGTTTCTTCAAGTCGCTCTAATGAATTTAGGTATTCATACGGGAATACACCTTTTCTTTTTAAAAGACTAAATTCATTATTGCTTGTATACATTTGGTGGATTGTGTGGAAGTCTGACGCTGTTAAATTTGATGCCAGGTCATCCAAACTTGCGGCCATAAACCGGAAGGAATCTAATCTCAAATCAGATATTTAATCAGATATAAAAGCATGTAGTCGTTAAGAGTTTGACAATTGAATGTTTGCCAAACCTTAACGGCGTGTTCATAGTCGTCAACCGAACATTGCTTGTTTGTTAAGCGACTGAAGAATTCCTCTCGAGAAGGAAGAGAAGTGAGGAGTTAAGGAGGCCATCGGTGTTATAACACTCAAATACTTATAATATAAATCTAAAATATCCCTAACTAAAAATTCTACGAATTTTGTGGGAGCATCCTCCCCCGAATAAATTACAAATTTACTTAAACTATTGTCATAACTACAATGAATGTTATAACTAAAGGCCACAGGTATATGCTTACTAACTAAATTATAACTATTATTACTACTACTATCTACCCTACTTAAAATACATTCGAAGTCTGCATAGACAACGAATGGGACTAAGAGCTTACGCTCATAATTCATAAAAGCTATGGTCGACTTATTCTGCTCCGACATAACTGTGACGACCTTATTACAGTTATGCCTGCCCATGATGCTGCTATCGCCGGAGTACTGCAGGCAGCTGTTGCAGAAATGTGCTGCATGCTCATAGTGCGTCTGTTGGGAGCATACCAGTCTATTGAAACAATGTAAAATAAAAGAGAAAAAAGAAATCTGTATAAGTACAATGCATTATCTATATATATAAAAATCAAATGCTGTTCGTTAGTCTCGCTAAAACTCGAGAACGGTTGAACGGATTTATCTTATGTTGGTCTTAAAATGTTCATGGAGGTCTAGGGAAGGTTTAAACGGTGAGAAAAATTCGAATAATTGCCGGGAAAACCCTAAAAAAAGCCTTTTTATTTTTCCCATCTACACTGTGTAACGTTTGCTATGCTTAATAAAATGCTATATACCATGCTATGACTGACATTTCATATTCTGACTGACATTTCCGTTGTTGGATGTATTCTGTAGAATGGCAAAAGCGTGGATTGCCACATGAGCACATATTAGTCTGGTTAGTGGACAAAATAAGGCCAGATGAGATTGATTCCATAATTTCAGCTGAAATTGCAGATGAAACAGTTGACCGAAAATTGCATGCTGTAGTTACCAAACACAATATACATGAGACTTGAGGACTTGCGGACTTTTCAACTACGATTCACCCTGTATGGTCGACGGGAAGTGTTCCAAGCGATACCCAATTTACCTGCTTGCTGAAACCATAACGGGAAATTATGGATACCCATTGTATCGTCGGCGATCAGTTGCGGACAATGGGCGATTGGTAGTTGTGAAGGTAAAAGGACAAAATGTTGATATAGACAATCGTTGGATTGTGGCGAGTATAGCCAATATTGTCCAAAGCTTTTGAGACTCACATCAATGTGGAGTATTGTAACTCTGTTAAGTCGATAAAGTACATATGTAAATATGTTAACAAAGGTAGCGATATGGCTGTCTTCGCTGTAACCAATGCAAATGATGAAGTATCACAGTACCAGATGGGTCGCTATGTAAGTAGCAACGAAGCAATTTGGCGTATCTTTTCATTTGCGATCCATGAAAGACACCCTACAGTAGTCCATTTGGCAGTCCATTCAGAAAATGGTGGAAGAGTTTATTTTAATGAATCGAACGCGGCAGACAGAGCGGCACGTCCAGCGTCGACAACATTAACAAGTTTCTTCACAGTCTGTCAAACTGATGATTTTGCTCGCACTTTGCTGTAAGCTGACATGCCACGATATTACACATGGAATGCATCATCGAAATCGTTTCAGCGTCGAAAACAAGGAGCACCAGTTGAAGGACATCCAAATGTATTTGCTTTAGACGCTCTGGGTCGCATCTACACAGTACATCCAAATAACGATGAATGTTATTATTTGCGCTTGCTGTTGGTGAATGTTCGTGGTCCGACATCGTTTAAACAACTGAGAACAGTTAATGGACAGCTGTGTGCGACTTACCGTGAGACATGTCAACTATTACATTTACTTGAGAACGAATCGCACTGGGATGATACGTTCAAGGATTCCGTAATATCTTCATCGCCGCATCAAATTCGTACATTCTTAGCGATTATCATATCGACATGTTTCCCCTCGAATCCAAAAGATTTGTGGGTTAAGTATAGAGATGACATGTCTGAGGATGTTTTGCATCGTGTGCGCCGTCAAACTTTGAATCCTACACTACAAATGACTGCAGAAATTTACAATAAGACATTGATCATGATCATGATAGAAGATATGTGTTTATTGATGGCAAATAAAGTATTGTCGTGTTTGGGAATGACAGCACCAAATCCTCATATGCACGATGCATTAAACCACGAGTTGCAAAGAGAACAACAGTACGACATTGAAGCATTGGCCGAAACAGTTCGTACAAATGTTCCACAATTAAATCAACAACAAAGAATTGCGTACAACACTTTGAAATACTAAACACTCAAAGTTTACAACGATCCCATTAGATAGACTTATTTCGCTATCTTCAATATTCCGAATGTTGTAATTTCGGGGTCTTTCGGCATGCATTTCGGTGGGACTCAGCGCTGCAATTATTGCCCATTTGAAGCAATAAGCATCATTATTTTTGATGTTTATGCAGGCATGTTTCTTCGCTAGCGCTTGTGGTAGGGGGATATAAGATGAGCCCTTGATTGGCCTATACTGATTTACATTTATTTCTAAATGTGAAATCCTCGATAGGCTCCAACCACTATTTTTTTCGGAAAATTCTAATAACTTTTCACTCAACTTTTGGAATTTCTTATTTATTAATGCATCCAGTTGGTATGGAAGTTGCACATTTTCCATTTTTGTCTGAAATGCTTTCATCTCTATAATAATTTCATTATCCCCGGTTACCTTCACAAATTCGCAGAATAATTCAAATTGGAATTTAAATGAGAGGTGCTTCTCTAGCATATTCTCTAGCTCATGCAAAATCTCGCATTTTCCTTGTTGAAAAAAAGTTTCAGGTAGGAGATTTCCTTCAACTTTATTTTCATATATGATGCTCTCAATTCTTTCATTGAAGATTCCCTTTAAGCGCTTCAAAGTATTGTTTATTGGGGTACCAGAATTTTTCTTGTGTTTATAAGTCCGAATGTGGTACCCCCAATTTTTCCAATCAACGTCTTCTACGCATGTTGGACAATGCGATTTATTTTGTTGTGCAATCCTACTAGTGTTTGAGCAACTAGGTCCTGGACTTGCATGCATCGTCCCCTGCACAATCCTGCTATTTTTTGAGCAACTTGGCCCTGCATTTGCATGCATCGTTTGCTTATGCTTTAGCAGCATATAATTTCGGGCAACTTTTTATCGCATTCATTGCATTTAAGCATTTTTGCTTCATGGATTGTCTTCGTGTGCCGAACTAAATTGTATTTTGCCGTGAAGCAAGTGGCACATATTTTGCATACGAATTGCATTTTTTCAAATTTTAATATATGTATATATATACTCGTGTGTGTGTGTGTGTGTGTGCGAATTTTATTTCTAAAAATAAACAAACAAAAAAAAAAATAAAACTATTGTAAGTACATAAATAAAAATATATAAATGAATATAAATATATTATAAACTGTAATAATATACATACACATTATTTGAAAAAGGAAGAAGAGAAAAATACAATGAAAATACATTACAAAAAAAAAAAAAAACCAGGAAAATTCGAATTGAATTCGAACATACAAAAATATTAAAAGGAAAAAAAATAAATAAAACAAAGATATTAAAATGAAAAATAATTAAAACAAACAATTTTTAAAAATATATAAAAAACGAAAAATAATTAAAAACAAACAATTTCTTAAAAATATGTAAAAAGGAAAAATAATTAAACAAAAATTAAAACAAGCTTACAATATGTACATATGTGCCAATAAAATGGAGAGCTAGCTAAATTAATTAAATTAACTATTAAAAATGTAAAAGTATAAAAACCAGGAAAAATGTTTAGAAAATATAAAAAAGTAAAATTCTAAAAAAGTAATAAATATAACAGAAAAAATTTAAATAATATACTTCTAAAAAGTAGAAAATAAAACAGAAAAAAATTTACAATCTGTATTCGAAATAAAATGGAAAAATAACTAAATTAACTATTAAAAATATAATGTTAAAAAACCATGAAAAATGTTGACAAAATATAAAAAGTAAAATTCTAAGCAATAACAAATATACAGAAAAATTTAAATAATGTACTTCTAAAGATATTAAAATGAAAAATAATTAAAACAAACAATTTTTGAAAATATATAAAAACGAAAAATAAGTAAACAAAAATTAAAATTAAACAAAAATTATAAAATAACCAAAAAAAAAAAATTTAATTAACTATATGTAAAAAACAAAAAAAAGAAAGATGTGTATGTATATGAAAAATTATAAAAAAATATTAATTGAATCCTAACCAAAAAAAAAAAAAAAATTCCCTATTAATTGTATCGTACCCTGACAGAATCTGATTTTGTCAGGGCCTAGATAACAATACCTTTTTATTATAAAGGCGGTTAGGTTCCACCATTGGTTATGGCGATCAGATGTCGGCCAAAGTGTTTTCATATTCATTTTTTTCCTATTAATTGTATCGTACCCTGACAGAATCTGATTTTGTCAGGGCCTAGATAACAATACCTTTTTATTATAAAGGCGGTTAGGTTCCACCATTGGTTATGGCGATCAGATGTCGGCCAAAGTGTTTAGTACCCAGTTCCCTGAGAACTCTTTACTTACCAAGTGAATGTCGGATTCTGACTTGCTCCTGAAATGCAGCATCTATTTATATGAAAAAATCGTTCGCTAGATTCGAAAAATGGAAATTAATTGAAAACACCTGCACACGTTGGACATTTTTTTTTCCCACGGAAAGGGAAAGGGTCCGCAGAGTGTGATAAGTGCACATTTACCGCAGCGGTACAACAATCACACACACACACACACACAGCAGGAGGCCAGCGTACCCAAAACGATCACGTTGCATAGTGCAGCTGGCGATAAAAAAAGGTTGATTTGGGTTGCTATAAATTAACAATAAATACCACAAAAACACCGCAAGGAAAACTCCTACAACAACAGCTTCGAGTATTCCATCCGTCCGCCTGTAGATTATCCCCTAAAATGTCAACGGAACCTTAATTTACGACTTTATTTAATTGAATTTCCACAGAAGTTCGGAGCCAGATTGTTGCAACTGGCGATAAAAACCCCGAAAATGATAATGGTGCATTTTCATGCGTGTACAAACACGTGCATGTTTCCCTACTATCACACAACAGGTGATCAAAGCCCCGAATTACTACTGTGTACCCAAACACTCACGCCTCATAGTGCAGATGCTGATAAAAAAAGGTTAGCCCATTAAAATGTCAACCGAACCTTAATTCACGACTTTATTCAATTGAAATTCCACAGAACTTCGGAGCCAGTTTGTTGCAGCTGGCGATCAAAGTGCCGAAGTGAATCATCCCCTAAAATAAATAACAACAACAACAACCACATAGTAAAATTAAAAATTCAAAAGAAAAAAGATTATAATTATAAATAAATAAATAAATAAATAAATAAATAAATATAAATAAATATATAAATATAAATAAATATATAAGTTATAAATTATAATAATACATACAAAACACTTGATCTTTAAATCTACTATCACACAAGGGCGAATCATATCCTAAAATAAATAACAACAACAACAACCACATAGCAAAACTTCTGACTTCTACAATAGCTTAGTACTTTACCGATATACCAAACACACGTCATATAAAAAGTCTAAAAAGTATGCTACGCTTTTTGCTTCCCTTTATTCCCACCAAAGACAAAGTCACACCTTTTTCCTAACACCGAGAAATTAGAAAAAAAAGACTAAAAAAGTATGCTACACTAAAAACTCCCCCCTAGCGCCATCTCCTTCGGTATAGCAAACGATCGGCATACCTAAGTCTATATCACAGACACAAGCCTAAATGAACATTCCAAAGCACTTATCCACGAAGGCCATCTGGTGGACGATAGCATAGTTACGAACCTATCGGCTAAAAGACAAAAAACTTAAGTCAATATCACAGACACAAGCCTAAATGAACATTCCAAAGCACTTATCCACGATGGCCATCTAGTGGACGATAGCATAGTTACAAACCTATCGGCTAAAAGACAGAAAATTACCCTAGAAAACACCCCGAAAACCATATTTCTAGCAAAGGCGCAATCCTAGACTACTAAAAACGCAATTATCATTAAAAAAAACCCCTAAAACTATACTTTCAGCAAGGACACAATGCAAAATATAGCAAAGGCACAACCCAATTTTTAGCAAAGACACACTCCTAAATTTTATTCCCACTTATTCCCACTTTTCCTTTGTCTCGGGAACCGCTATATAACCACTACTGTCGACGGTTCACAAGAACCATCTACTTTCACGTGTTTTATTTTATGTGACTCTAAGTAGATGCAAAAAACATATATAACAAATTAATTGAAATAACCTTATTTTAAAAGCGAACTTATTTCATTTAACATTGCAGAATGCCAAAATTTGTTCGTTCACGTTCTGAAAAATTCAAAAATGTTTAAAACAATCATAACAATAACCAGTTATATTCGGCCTGGCCGAATCTTAGATACCCTACACCTTAAAAGTTTTTAGGAATTTTTAGGAATTTTAGGAATTAAGGTTTTATTCCAATGCATTTTTTTATAAATTGATTCTATATTTATATGTCTTATATTCGTGTTATTTGCTCGTTTACAAATCCGAACAAAGAATATTTATACAAAATTCCATATTAATTAATAACATATTATAAAATTACAGACTTATATAAGGATTTATGTAGGACGATTGTGCCATATTACCCTTTCGTCCATGTAACCTAAAAGTATGCGCGCCACGCCCATTTTCTGCAACGTAAAATATAATAATGTCGCTTGATATTGAAATTTTATTGTAATATCTTAAAAACTAGAAGAAATATGTGGTTATAAGGAAAGCTATCTTATGATCACATTTAATCACAGACGGGTATAAATAGTAGGCGTGGTCGTTACCCGTTCTCAAAACAAAATAATGGGCTTAGTATTTTTATTATTGTGTTCAAATTTAAGCTTTATTTCCTTTAAGCTTTATTTATTATTCACGAAGCATGTTGTGAATATTTTGCACAGAGGTTTCTTTTATGATGTATACAAGGGAGAAGAAAGGATTTTTCAAAATTTTACTTCTAAGGACTTCAAAAAGGACAAACACATAACTCTTTTGTTAGCCATCAAATATGGATTTTCTTTTCTCACGAAATTTTCAGGATTTTTCAAAATTCATCTTCTAAAGGTCCAAAAAAGGACATCATTTGGTAAAAGTACACCCAATGACATAATAAAATAAAATGAAGCATGAATATTTTGCACAAAGGTTTCTTTGATGATTTATACAAGGGCGAAGAAATGATTTTTCGAAATTTTACTTCTAAGGACTTCAAAAAGGACAAACACATAACTCTTTTGTTAGCCATCAAATAATTTTTCTTTTCTCACGAAAACATCCCGCGTAGAAATGCCTAAAAACCATTTTCAGGATTTTTCAAAATTCATCCTCTAAAGGAAAACTCATCTTCCAAAAAAGGACATAATTTGGTTAAAATACACCCAATCACATAATAAAATAAAACGAAGCACGTTATGAATTTTTGTCATGTACCAAAGAATATAGTATGTATTACAATATATTATTACAATATTCAAAACAGAATGCTACGCCCAAGAGAGATTGTACATTAATAGTTTGAGATGAAAGAAATGATACATAAAAGCAGCTTCTAAGCACTCTGAAAGATATTACAGTGAACGATGATGGCTGGACTCACTGTACTATTAGCTGGAGACTTTTGCCAGACTCCTCCGTCTATAGTGCCGAGAGGAACTTGGGCTGACGAAGTTCAGGCATCAAATCTTTGGCACTTAATATAAAAACTGCACCTTAAGAAAACCAATTCTCCAAACTACTCCTGCAAATAGGAAACGGAGAATATCCGGAAACTGATGGCGAAATTCAAATTCAACCAAATCTTGCCTCAGTTGTGTCGACCGTTGAGGAGCCAATAGAACGAATATATCTGGATGTCCAAAACCTACACCATAAAACAACAGAGTGGTTGGGCGAACGTGCGATTCTTAAACCTAAGAACGAATGGATGTTCCTAAATCCTTTCTTCCTATGCTAAACTAATAATAAATATATATATAAAACAAAAAGAAAGAACAGTTATTTTCCCAAAAATGCAGTTGGCTTCGCGAAATTGGCATATCGAAATCTGCATTACCAAGCACTCTATTACATGTGAACAAAATACAGTTTGTTTGTATCTGATATGCTGATAATATTTTCTCCTTCCATAAATAAATTCTGCATAGGGACGCTACAATCGACTGGGAAATCGCGTTCGCTTTGAATCATCCCAACGCTGTATAAAGGGATATGCATTCAAAGCAAAAACACAGAAACTCAGCACCAAACAAACCAAAAAGTGTTATTTGGTTTCATTTATAAAAATCAAGACATGAGCTAGGGGTACGCGTTCTGACCGCGAGCTTGGTGGATACGGAAGAGCAAATGAACGCGAACTTTGCTTGCGTGTCATATCCACTAAAAACATTTGCACGTCTATAAAATGCGTGATGTTCGCGTACATGTTTTTTTAGTGAGAATACTTGGCGTACTGTTCGCCTTCTGCACGCGTTCTGAAATCCGACTGTTCGTTTGCTGTCCATTTCTGTACTCGTTCTGAAATTTTGTTGTTTGACCAAATTCAGAAGAATATGGAAAAGAAGAAGACGTGCAAGTTTGCGCTGATTTGTCTACTCCATAATTGAATACCAACAAAATCACACTAATTTGTTCGCCGGTTGTTCGTTTGCTTTCCATTTCAAATGGATAGCAAAACAGCAGATCGCAAACAGAACGCGAACAGAAATTCAAGAATTTGGTTGTATCCACCGAAAAACGAAACAAAAAGCGACGTGCAGCTTTCATTCGTGCACTCGTATTTTGGTGGATACGACGCACAAACATTTCCGAAAGCTGTTCGCGTTCAGCGCGCGATCAGATCGCGAGCAGCTTTTGTGTTGATTTTTGGTGGATACAAAAGAACGCGGTCAGAACGCAAACAGTTCGCGTGCTGAATTTTTAGTGGATGCCTGCCTTAAAACGCATGTGGTGTGAGGGAGTTGTCCCGATATCAGCATTGCACTCATTCACACGTGTAGCTGCGAAACCAAAGGCTTTGCTGCCGTTTGTTTTCATTCCTTTTGTTTGGTTTGCAGCAGCGGCCGCAGTCAGCATCGGTTTTCTCTGTCGACCCAAGTTCGTGCACGATATCATGTCGCCTTCGACGAGTTGCTTGCGTTGAAATCTCTTTATAATATATACTCGTTGGTATATGTCGTTTCGTTAAACGTTAACGTCAGAGATATCAAACCTTGAACAAAATTTTGTCAACACCACGTGAATTCACGACGCAGTCTAGCAAAACAGATGTACGCACACACAAACGTTTTCTGCTTGCTCTCTCGTTGTTTCTCTTTGTTCGTGATTGCTTTTCTCTGTTCACGTTTGCTGTCTCATAGTTTGATCTCCCCTCAGTTGTTCCGACCGCACCATTAAGTTAAAAGATATGGCAGGCCGAGATTCAACTTCTGTATATGTAGTATTTAAGCCGAAACCACAATGGCGCGTTAGGTCGGTCGCGCTTTGACAGATATTATTGAACACACGGAATCTTACGAGGCAATTCACAACAAGACCTCAGGCGTTATATCGTAAATTTTTCCGTATCACGTAAATCTCGTTCAAACGCACTAGTTGGTTCTACTTCAACTAGGTCTGGCGTTTGACATTTCAATTTTAAAAAAATGTAATGAAGAAATAATAAAATATAGAAATGCTAATTAAGATAGATAGTTTTAATTGCTCAAGTGTTCATTTCGTCATTTTCGTCATGAATATCCACGTTTTTTAGTGCAGTACGCATCGTCATTTAGCTTTATAAAGTTGTGCAATATAACTGCAACTTTTACAACGCGCTCTACACTAGTTGGAGCCATAACCAAGGTATTTTGAAGTGTTCAACAGTGCTTAGTAGAATTCGAGCACGACGTATCTAACGCGCCATTGTGTTTTAGAATGTGAAACTCTAGCGTCGTGGAAGATTTTATCGTAAAGTTTTTGTAAAGTCTATGAAACGCCGATCAAAGCGCGACCGACCTAACGCGCCATAGTAAGCATCAATCCCGATAGATTTAAACGAAACAAATAAATTAATAATCACGTTTTGTATCCTAGATTACAGTCCTTTTTTTATTCATTGATATTTATTGGAACTATATATGAATTTTATTTAATATTTAACAAATTTGCATAATCAACAAGTAACTATGAATTTTTTATACCAATGAAGGTTTTTATTTGAAATCTGTAATTGATTTACGGGTAATTTGATATCTAAAACATGACTTGTGCACGGTAGTGATGTTGCAACTTGTTAGCACGAACACCGAGCTTCATCGCACTTTTAGCGCAGCAGCCTTCTGTTGCGTAGCGGACCAGCCAAGTGAACGGTATTGCCACAAGACTTTGTGCAACTTGCGATCGGATTTCTTCGGACGCATAGCCCGTTCTGGATTTAAATGTTGTTTATAGTAACGCAGCAGTGAACGATGACCAACTACAGCTCCGGAGGGCAATACCAACTGATACTCATCTCTATCCAGTAGGTCTGGTGTAGCTTCCTCGTCAATATCCATGCCTTCTTGCTATTTGTAAAAAAAAAACGTAACGAATGTCTGGCTCGACCAGAACTAAGCACTTCACACTTACATGATCGGGGTAACTACTACTGTAGTCATAGTATTGGGCATATTCTGCGAGCGACAGACCCTCGTGCAAGAGCTGACAGTGTCCCTTATCGTTCATGTGCTTACGCACAGCATCTAATGAATAGAAAGTTTTGCCACGATCGTTGCACCAAAGACAGATGAAGTAGTTGGCCACCTTTTCGCCCAAATAGTAGAGTAAGCCTTTGAGATCAACGCAGTAATCTGCATCAGGAATAAAGAAAGAATGTGCCACAGACATGTGCTTGAAGTTTTCGACCATGTCTTCGCTGCGGTGCGTGCAAAAGAGACAATCTTTTTCGGTGAGCGGATTTTCTTCAATATCTTCCGACTCATCAGAGCCATCCTAGGTTGAGCGAACGATTGAGTGAACGATTTTCTAAACATAGTAAAACACATTTTAAAGAAAGAGAAAAACTTACAACTACTACCTCGCCAGAGATATCTTTAAAGTTCTCATCACCATCGTCCTCATAAATCATATTTTCCTCTGCGCTCGCTGCTTGTGCTGCTGCCATTGCTGGATGTGGTCTCGCTTTTACTTTGCTCTTTATGAGTACTTCTAGCTGTTCGCCTTCCTTTAGCCCTGCTTTAAACTTTATCAAGCATTCTTTGTGCTTCTTGCTGTTTAGATGATTATCGTGAGCCTTCTGATTGCCGAATTGCTTATGACATGCACGACAGTAAAGACTAATCTCTTTCTCTTCGTTGGTGATAGCGTCTGTATCCCGGATCTTCAAAAGACGCATTTGAAATTCATCCGCGGTAACTGATGGTAGGTGCGTAACACGACGTTTCAGATTATATCGGTGCCAATCGGTCTTATAGTGAAGCCGCTGCAAATCCGCATTGGCATATTTGACACTGCAATTGATGCATGTGAAGGCATACGATTTTGCTTCCATTCGAAATATTCTATATCACAAATTTGAAAATTTCTACAAATTTTAATCAGTCATATAAAATAGAAACACGTTTAATGCACGACTCAATAGTTTTTTCACAGCGAACTGTCAAAAGTTTATAATACATATTTACAATCCATAGCAACAAAGGTTATCAACAATTTAGGTTGGTTTATATCAAGGTGTATAAACCAACCAATAGAATAGAAGGTTGCGCCAGTAACAAAAAAGTGGTCTCGTTCTGCGCAACTACGTCAATAAGTATTTCTAAAATCACTAGGGTCACAACATACGGTACAAATGCCACAGGTGAAAAGTGATATGAAGAAAAGTTCGAACAGGTTAAATGTTACTCGAACTCTCCGATTTTGTTGTTGCTTTTTTGTTTTTGTAGTTTTATACCGCAACTCCAACAAAAGCAACAGAGATTCATTTTAAACAGGAGTCATTTTGACTCCTTCTGCAAATTTTACATCTCCTTCTCATATATTGTATATTTTAAAGAGTTTTATCTGCATGTGATCTCCATAGCTTACCTCATACGTAAATATTTATGTTTAGTTATAGAAAATTTTAGTTTTCCTAAGAGTTTTAAACATTTGCTAATAAACTCTGTTATAGGTTTGGATTAAGTAAAGTAAACCAATTATCTATAGTGACATCCTTGCCTATCCCATCCTACCCTTGTTCATATATGGATCCATTAATTTCACAACCACGTGATCAGCAACCGTTCTTTGTGAGGCCTACATTCATTTTTTCCTAAATATGGAAAGCTATTTACTGAGTACTTGCTTTCCTTGTCAACAGCAAACCAGAACTTCTGCCCATATTTATCAGACTTAGATGCTATAAATTGTGTTAATGGACACCGACATTTACTCGGAAACAATTGTTCATCGATGGTTATAAACGAGCCTGGTTGATAGCACGATATGCAGTTTTCAATAAAGCGGTTCCATATTGTCGAGTATAGAGCGAATTTATGTCTTTAGCCTTTCAGATCGTGTAGATTTTTCATCAAATCGAATGAATCTGAAAATTTCATTAAATCGTTTGCGCGAAATTGCCGTTTTGCAAAACAAATTGCCCCATGAGTTGGACCATATTGAATAAAAACGTAAATCCTTTGTTCCGCTGACTCCTCGGAGATAAAATATATCAATGAAGGACTGAAGTTCTGGTACGGACATATGCCAATCTTCATTTGATGTCTCACTCTTAGCCTCAGCTACTGTATACTTTTGAATATGCTTCAGTATATAATTGTCAAAAAATAAAAGGAAAGCACTTAGCGGGCTGCCTAAGGTAACATACTTTTTAACATGAGCAGTTACACCGGGCATATCTTTTAAAATATTCTGTTGAGGAATTCGACCAGAAAAATTTAAATTAGGATGTATTTCATTCCAAATTGTACCTTCAGGAACAGTAAACTCCGCACAACTATACGGCGATTGAACTTCTAACGGTTGATCTAGTTCCTCTTTATTCAGTTGCTCTTCACTCGATTGACGCAAAACGAGACGACGGCTGCTAGTCGACGGTTCACAAGAACCATCTACTTTCACGTGTTTTATTTTATGTGACTCTAAGTAGATGCAAAAAACATATATAACAAATTAATTGAAATAACCTTATTTTAAAAGCGAACTTATTTCATTTAACATTGCAGAATGCCAAAATTTGTTCGTTCACGTTCTGAAAAATTCAAAAATGTTTAAAACAATCATAACAATAACCAGTTATATTCGGCCTGGCCGAATCTTAGATACCCTACACCTTAAAAGTTTTTAGGAATTTTTAGGAATTTTAGGAATTAAGGTTTTATTCCAATGCATTTTTTTATAAATTGATTCTATATTTATATGTCTTATATTCGTTTTATTTGCTCGTTTACAAATCCGAACAAAGAATATTTATACAAAATTCCATATTAATTAATAACATATTATAAAATTACAGACTTATATAAGGATTTATGTAGGACGATTGTGCCATATTACCCTTTCGTCCATGTAACCTAAAAGTATGCGCGCCACGCCCACTTTCTGCAACGTAAAATATAATAATGTCGCTTGATATTGAAATTTTATTGTAATATCTTAAAAACTAGAAGAAATATGTGGTTATAAGGAAAGCTATCTTATAATCACATTTAATCACAGACGGGTATAAATAGTAGGCGTGGTCGTTACCCGTTTTCAAAACAAAATAATGGGCTTAGTATTTTTATTATTGTGTTCAAATTTAAGCTTTATTTCCTTTAAGCTTTATTTATTATTCACGAAGCATGTTGTGAATATTTTGCACAGAGGTTTCTTTTATGATGTATACAAGGGAGAAGAAAGGATTTTTCAAAATTTTACTTCTAAGGACTTCAAAAAGGACAAACACATAACTCTTTTGTTAGCCATCAAATATGGATTTTCTTTTCTCACGAAAACATCCCGCGTAGAAATGCCTAAAAACCATTTTCAGGATTTTTCAAAATTCATCCTCTAAAGGAAAATTCATCTTCCAAAAAAGGACATAATTTGGTTAAAATACACCCAATCACATAATAAAATAAAACGAAGCATGAATATTTTGCACAAAGGTTTCTTTGATGATTTATACAAGGGAGAAGAAAGGATTTTTCGAAATTTTACTTCTAAGGACTTCAAAAAGGACAAACACATAACTCTTTTGTTAGCCATCAAATATGGATTTTTCTTTTTTCACGAAAACATCCTGCGTATAATGCCTAAAAACCATTTTCAGGATTTTTCAAAATTCATCCTCTAAAGGAAAATTCATCTTCCAAAAAAGGACATAATTTGGTTAAAATACATCCAATCACATAATAAAATAAAACGAAGCACGTTATGAATTTTTGTCATGTACCAAAGAATAGTATAGTATGTATTACAATATTCAAAACAGAATGCTACGCCCAAGAGAGATTGTACATTAATAGTTTGAGATGAAAGAAATGATACATAAAAGCAGCTTCTAAGCACTCTGAAAGATATTACAGTGAACGATGACATGATGGCTGGACTCACTGTACTATTAGCTGGAGACTTTTGCCGGACTCCTCCGTCTATAGTGCCGAGAGGAACTTGGGCTGACGAAGTTCAGGCATCAAATCTTTGGCACTTAATATAAAAACTGCACCTTAAGAAAACCAATTCTCCAAACTACTCCTGCAAATAGGAAACGGAGAATATCCGGAAACTGATGGCGAAATTCAAATTCAACCAAATCTTGCCTCAGTTGTGTCGACCGTTGAGGAGCCAATAGAACGAATATATCTGGATGTCCAAAACCTACACCATAAAACAACAGAGTGGTTGTGCGAACGTGCGATTCTTAAACCTAAGAACGATCAGGCATCAACCATTAATGACACATTGCTGAAGTCATTTGAAGAAACAGAATAATTGTACAAATCGGTGGACACAGTATTGCACATAGATAACGCTATACACTATCCTGCGGAGTACATAAATACACTTAACCCACCTGGTCTACCGTCTCACAAACTGAAAATAGCAGGATTTGATCTTAGGCAAGACTGCTTTTCACATGGGCAGTTTTACGTCGCCTGCTCAAGAGTTAGCTCACCTAACATTTTGGTTGTGCTAGCAACTGATGGCAAAAACTCCATTTCTTTGTATAAAGAGGTACATTAATTAAAACTAAACAGCAAGAAGATTAAACAAAACATTTATAATATTGTACAATAAAAAATTTTAAAATTAAAATAAACACATAAAAAAACATATGTATATATTAAAAAATAATATTTTATTTCCCGAGCAACGTCGGGTAGTATTTATATAAAATTTCATATTAATTGATAACACATTATAAAATTACTACTTATATAAGGATTTATGTAGGATGATTGTGCCATATTACCCCTCCGTCCATGTAACCTAAAAGTATGAGCGCCACGCCCATTTTCTGCAACGTAAAATATAATAATGTCGCTCGATATTGAAATTTTACTGTCATATCTTAAAACTAGAAGAAATATGTGGTCGTTACCCGTTTTCAAAACAAAATAATTGGCTTAGTAGTTTTATTATTGTGTTCAGATTTAAGCTTTATTTCCGTGCCCAGTTTTTCTGTAATAATGTTTTATTAGAAAAGAAGTTGTTATGTAAAGTTTGATTGAGGAAGACTACATATTTTATAATATAACCATTTAAGACCCTCTTTTGCCTTGTTGTAGTGTATTTTTTTTTGGGTGGTCTTCTTTCTTTTTCGTTGTGCAAAGAATAAAACGTCTTGTTTTAAGCTTCTTATTGATTTTTATTTAAAGTTTCTTGTTCCGACACTAAAACACTAATTTGATTATGTACGCTTATATTATATTATTATTAATTATAATTTAAAACTAACTCGCGACTTGATACGCGATTAACGACGACTTCTTCACAAGATTCACAAGACTTTTAATTATTTTCGGTAGGGCAATACAACGCTCCGTGCAATTACTGTTACACTTGCAACAGAAATTTGCACGTGTTTGAAGATAGTACAGAGTTTTTGCAAAATCTTTAGTTTCAGTGCTTTAACAAAATTTATTATTGAAGTGAGATGAAATTGAAAAAAATACAGGTAAGTAGGATAATGTTTCTTCTTTCAAGTGGTATATCAATTGTTATGGGAAAATTATATTCAAAGTGTTTACGTAAACTTTAAATAAGTCCGCCTAAAGACGTACCTGGGTACTGTCAACTCGTGGTCGACCGCCTTTGTACACGCCTATACCAGAGTCAATAAAGGTCTACATATGACATACGGTATGATCAAGTAGGTCATTGGTGCGAGTTTCTCGATAGATCGGGCAAGAAAATGTACAAAATGGCTGGTTGCAAATCAGAGACACAAGCTTTCTGTGTAAAATGGAAGCTCAACTTATGTAACTCATCCACTAAAAAATGTTTTTACACATTTCATAATAATTAATACTATCAAACAAAAGTAACTCCAAACAAATTTCGCTAAATAAACTATCATAATAAGCAATGCCTCATTAAAAAATATGTTTTTTTCCTAAAAATCTAAATCTCATTTTTTATATTATTTTGTTCATAAATGCCCAGGTCCGCCATTAGGCGTGGTAACCACTTTTACTTGTAGCAGCTAAACAAATAATCAAAACTTAAAACTGACTTCATATTCGTTTTTCTCCACCCTAAATTACCTTAAATTAATTTTTTGAGGTCAAATACAAATTGTGGCATTTGAGGGTAAACAAAATTGTTCCTAAATCCTTTCTTCCTATGCTAAACTAATAATAAATATATATATAAAACAAAAAGAAAGAACAGTTATTTTCCCAAAAATGCAGTTGGCTTCGCGAAATTGGCATATCGAAATCTGCATTACCAAGCACTCCATTACATGTGAACAAAATACAGTTTCTTTGTATCTGATATGCTGATAATATTTTCTCCTTCCATAAATAAATTCTGCATAGGGACGCTACAATCGAGTGGGAAATCGCGTTCGCTTTGAATCATCCCAACGCTGTATAAAGGGATATGCATTCAAAGCAAAAACACAGAAACTCAGCACCAAACAAACCAAAAAGTGTTATTTGGTTTAATTTATAAAAATCAAGACATGAGCTAGGGGTACGCGTTCTGACCGCGAGCTTGGTGGATACGGAAGAGCAAATGAACGCGAACTGAGCGCGTTCTGAACGCGAACTTTGCTTGCGTGTCATATCCACTAAAAACATTTGCACGTCTATAAAATGTGTGATGTTCGCGTACATGTTTTTTTAGTGAGAATACTTGGCGTACTGTTCGCGGTCGACGGTCGGCGGTCGACCACGAGTTGACACTACCCAGGTACGTCTTTAGGCGGACTTATTTAAAGTTTACGTAAACACTTTGAATATAATTTTCCCATAACAATTGATATACCACTTGAAAGAAGAAACATTATCCTACTTACCTGTATTTTTTTCAATTTCATCTCACTTCAATAATAAATTTTGTTAAAACACTGAAACTAAAGATTTTGCAAAAAATCTGTACTATCTTCAAACACGTGCAAATTTCTGTTGCAAGTGTAACAGTAATTGCACGGAGTGTTGTATTGCCCTACCGAAAATAATTAAAAGTCTTGTGAATCTTGTGAGAATTCCCAGTTGAAGAAGTCGTCGTTAATCGCGTATCAAGTCGCGAGTTACTTTTAAATTATAATTAATAATAATATAATATAAGCGTACATAATCAAATTAGTGTTTTAGTGTCGGAACAAGAAACTTTAAATAAAAATCAATAAGAAGCTTAAAACAAGGCGTTTTATTCTTTGCACAACGTAAAAGAAAGAAGACCACCCAAAAAAAATACACTACAACAAGGCAAAAAAGTGTCTTAAATGGTTATATTATAAAATATGTAGTCTTCCTCAATCAAACTTTACATAACAACTTCTTTTCTAATAAAACATTATTACAGAAAAACTGGGCACGGAAATAAAGCTTAAATCTGAACACAATAATAAAACTATTAAGCCAATTATTTTGTTCTGCACGCGTTCTGAAATCCGACTGTTCGTTTGCTGTCCATTTCTGTACTCGTTCTGAAATTTTGTTGTTTGACCAAATTCAGAAGAATATGGAAAAGAAGAAGACGTGCAAGTTTGCGCTGATTTGTCTACTCCATAATTGAATACCAACAAAATCACACTAATTTGTTCTCCGGTTGTTCGTTTGCCATTTCAAATGGATAGCAAAACAGCAGATCGCAAACAGGACGCGAACAAAAATTCAAGAATTTGGTTGTATCCACCGAAAAACGAAACAAAAAGCGACGTGCAGCTTTCATTCGTGCACTCGTATTTTGGTGGATACGACGCACAAACATTTCCGAAAGCTGTTCGCGTTCAGCGCGCGATCAGATCGCGAGCAGCTTTTGTGTTGATTTTTGGTGGATACAAAAGAACGCGGTCAGAACGCAAACAGTTCGCGTGCTGAATTTTTAGTGGATGCCTGCCTTAAAACGCATGTGGTGTGAGGGAGTTGTCCCGATATCAGCATTGCACTCATTCACACGTGTAGCTGCGAAACCAAAGGCTTTGCTGCCGTTTGTTTTCATTCCTTTTGTTTGGTTTGCAGCAGCGGCCGCAGTCAGCATCGGTTTTCTCTGTCGACCCAAGTTCGTGCACGATATCATGTCGCCTTCGACGAGTTGCTTGCGTTGAAATCTCTTTATAATATATACTCGTTGGTATATGTCGTTTCGTTAAACGTTAACGTCAGAGATATCAAACCTTGAACAAAATTTTGTCAACACCACGTGAATTCACGACGCAGTCGCAAAACAGATGTACGCACACACAAACGTTTTCTGCTTGCTCTCTCGTTGTTTCTCTTTGTTCGTGATTGCTTTTCTCTGTTCACGTTTGCTGTCTCATAGTTTGATCTCCCCTCAGTTGTTCCGACCGCACCATTAAGTTAAAAGATATGGCAGGCCGAGATTCAACTTCTGTATATGTACTATTTAAGCCGAAACCACAATGGCGCGTTAGGTCGGTCGCGCTTTGACAGATATTATTGAACACACGGAATCTTACGAGGCAATTCACAACAAGACCTCAGGCGTTATATCGTAAATTTTTCCGTATCACGTAAATCTCGTTCAAACGCACTAGTTGGTTCTACTTCAACTAGGTCTGGCGTTTGACATTTCAATTTTAAAAAAATGTAATGAAGAAATAATAAAATATAGAAATGCTAATTAAGATAGATAGTTTTAATTGCTCAAGTGTTCATTTCGTCATTTTCGTCATGAATATCCACGTTTTTTACTGCAGTACGCATCGTCATTTAGCTTTATAAAGTTGTGCAATATAACTGCAACTTTTACAACGCGCTCTACACTAGTTGGAGCCATAACCAAGGTGTTTTGAAGAGTTCAACAGTGCTTAGTAGTATTCGAGCACGACCTAACGCGCCATTGTGTTTTAGGAAATGAAACTCTAGCGTCGTGGAAGATTTTATCGTAAAGTTTTTGTAAAGTCTATGAAACGCCGATCAAAGCGCGACCGACCTAACGCGCCATAGTAAGCATCAATCCCGATAGATTTAAACAAAACAAATAAATTAATAATCACGTTTTGTATCCTAGATTACAGTCCTTTTTTTATTCATTGATATTTATTGGAACTATATATGAATTTTATTTAATATTTAACAAATTTGCATAATCAACAAGTAACTATGAATTTTTTATACCAATGAAGGTTTTTATTTGAAATCTGTAATTGATTTACAGGTAATTTGATATCTAAAACATGACTTGTGCACGGTAGTGATGTTGCAACTTGTTAGCACGAACACCGAGCTTCATCGCACTTTTAGCGCAGCAGCCTTCTGTTGCGTAGCGGATCAGCCAAGTGAACGGTATTGCCACAAGACTTTGTGCAACTTGCGATCGGATTTTTTCGGACGCATAGCCCGTTCTGGATTTAAGTGTTGTTTATAGTAACGCAGCAGTGAACGATGACCAACTACAGCTCCGGAGGGCAATACCAACTGATACTCATCTCTATCCAGTAGATCTGGTGTAGCTTCCTCGTCAATATCCACGCCTTCTTGCTATTTGTAAAAAAAACGTAACGAATGTCTGGCTCGACCAGAACTAAGTCCCGATATCAGCATTGCACTCATTCACACGTGTAGCTGCGAAACCAAAGGCTTTGCTGCCGTTTGTTTTCATTCCTTTTGTTTGGTTTGCAGCAGCGGCCGCAGTCAGCATCGGTTTTCTCTGTCGACCCAAGTTCGTGCACGATATCATGTCGCCTTCGACGAGTTGCTTGCGTTGAAATCTCTTTATAATATATACTCGTTGGTATATGTCGTTTCGTTAAACGTTAACGTCAGAGATATCAAACCTTGAACAAAATTTTGTCAACACCACGTGAATTCACGACGCAGTCGCAAAACAGATGTACGCACACACAAACGTTTTCTGCTTGCTCTCTCGTTGTTTCTCTTTGTTCGTGATTGCTTTTCTCTGTTCACGTTTGCTGTCTCATAGTTTGATCTCCCCTCAGTTGTTCCGACCGCACCATTAAGTTAAAAGATATGGCAGGCCGAGATTCAACTTCTGTATATGTACTATTTAAGCCGAAACCACAATGGCGCGTTAGGTCGGTCGCGCTTTGACAGATATTATTGAACACACGGAATCTTACGAGGCAATTCACAACAAGACCTCAGGCGTTATATCGTAAATTTTTCCGTATCACGTAAATCTCGTTCAAACGCACTAGTTGGTTCTACTTCAACTAGGTCTGGCGTTTGACATTTCAATTTTAAAAAAATGTAATGAAGAAATAATAAAATATAGAAATGCTAATTAAGATAGATAGTTTTAATTGCTCAAGTGTTCATTTCGTCATTTTCGTCATGAATATCCACGTTTTTTACTGCAGTACGCATCGTCATTTAGCTTTATAAAGTTGTGCAATATAACTGCAACTTTTACAACGCGCTCTACACTAGTTGGAGCCATAACCAAGGTGTTTTGAAGAGTTCAACAGTGCTTAGTAGTATTCGAGCACGACCTAACGCGCCATTGTGTTTTAGGAAATGAAACTCTAGCGTCGTGGAAGATTTTATCGTAAAGTTTTTGTAAAGTCTATGAAACGCCGATCAAAGCGCGACCGACCTAACGCGCCATAGTAAGCATCAATCCCGATAGATTTAAACAAAACAAATAAATTAATAATCACGTTTTGTATCCTAGATTACAGTCCTTTTTTTATTCATTGATATTTATTGGAACTATATATGAATTTTATTTAATATTTAACAAATTTGCATAATCAACAAGTAACTATGAATTTTTTATACCAATGAAGGTTTTTATTTGAAATCTGTAATTGATTTACAGGTAATTTGATATCTAAAACATGACTTGTGCACGGTAGTGATGTTGCAACTTGTTAGCACGAACACCGAGCTTCATCGCACTTTTAGCGCAGCAGCCTTCTGTTGCGTAGCGGATCAGCCAAGTGAACGGTATTGCCACAAGACTTTGTGCAACTTGCGATCGGATTTTTTCGGACGCATAGCCCGTTCTGGATTTAAGTGTTGTTTATAGTAACGCAGCAGTGAACGATGACCAACTACAGCTCCGGAGGGCAATACCAACTGATACTCATCTCTATCCAGTAGATCTGGTGTAGCTTCCTCGTCAATATCCACGCCTTCTTGCTATTTGTAAAAAAAACGTAACGAATGTCTGGCTCGACCAGAACTAAGCACTTCACTCTTACATGATCGGGGTAACTACTACTGTAGTCATAGTATTGGGCATATTCTGCGAGCGACAGACCCTCGTGCAAGAGCTGACAGTGTCCCTTATCGTTCATGTGCTTACGCACAGCATCTAATGAATAGAAAGTTTTGCCACGATCGTTGCACCAAAGACAGATGAAGTAGTTGGCCACCTTTTCGCCCAAATAGTAGAGTAAGCCTTTGAGATCAACGCAGTAATCTGCATCAGGAATAAAGAAAGAATGTGCCACAGACATGTGCTTGAAGTTTTCGACCATGTCTTCGCTGCGGTGCGTGCAAAAGAGGCAATCTTTTTCGGTGAGCGGATTTTCTTCAATGTCTTCCCACTCATCAGAGCCATCCTAGGTTGAGCGAACGATTGAGTGAACGATTTTCTAAACATAGTAAAACACATTTTAAAGAAAGAGAAAAACTTACAACTACTACCTCGCCAGAGATATCTTTAAAGTTCTCATCACCATCGTCCTCATAAATCATATTTTCCTCTGCGCTCGTTGCTTGTGCTGCTGCCATTGCTGGATGTGGTCTCGCTTTTACTTTGCTCTTTATGAGTACTTCTAGCTGTTCGCCTTCCTTTAGCCCTGCTTTAAACTTTATCAAGCATTCTTTGTGCTTCTTGCTGTTTAGATGATTATCGTGAGCCTTCTGATTGCCGAATTGCTTATGACATGCACGACAGTAAAGACTAATCTCTTTCTCTTCGTTGGTGATAGCGTTTGTATCCCGGATCTTCAAAAGACGCATTTGAAATTCATCCGCGGTAACTGATGGTAGGTGCGTAACACGACGTTTCAGATTATATCGGTGCCAATCGGTCTTATAGTGAAGCCGCTGCAAATCCGCATTGGCATATTTGATACTGCAATTGATGCATGTGAAGGCATACGATTTTGCTTCCATTCGAAATATTCTATATCACAACAAATTTGAAAATTTCTACAAATTTTAATCAGTCATATAAAATAGAAACACGTTTAATGCACGACTCAATAGTTTTTTCACAGCGAACTGTCAAAAGTTTATAATACATATTTACAATCCATAGCAACAAAGGTTATCAACAATTTAGGTTGGTTTATATCAAGGTGTATAGAATAGAAGGTTGCGCCAGTAACAAAAAAAGTGGTCTCGTTCTGCGCAACTACGTCAATAAGTATTTCTAAAAAAACTAGGGTCACAACATACGGTACAAATGCCACAGGTGAAAACGGATATGAAGAAAAGTTCGAACAGGTTAAATGTTACTCGAACTCTCCGATTTTGTTGTTGCTTTTTTGTTTTTGTAGTTTTATACCGCAACTCCAACAAAAGCAACAGAGATTCATTTTGAACAGGAGTCATTTTGACTCCTTCTGCAAATTTTACATCTCCTTCTCATATATTGTATATTTTAAAGAGTTTTATCTGCATGTGATCTCCATAGCTTACCTCATACGTAAATATTTATGTTTAGTTATAGAAAATTTTAGTTTTCCTAAGAGTTTTAAACATTTGCTAATAAACTCTGTTATAGGTTTGGATTAAGTAAAGTAAAACAATTATCTATAGTGACATCCTTGCCTATCCCATCCTACCCCTGTTCATATATGGATCCATTAATTTCACAACCACGTGAAACAGAATGCCAAAATTTGTTCGTTCACCTTCTGAAAAATTCAAAAATGTTTAAAACAATCATAACAATAACCAGTTATATTCGGCCTGGCCGAATCTTAGATACCCTACACCTTAAAAGTTTTTAGGAATTTTTAGGAATTTTAGGAATTAAGGTTTTATTCCAATGCATTTTTTTATAAATTGATTCTATATTTATATGTCTTATATTCGTTTTATTTGCTCGTTTACAAATCCGAACAAAGAATATTTATACAAAATTCCATATTAATTAATAACATATTATAAAATTACAGACTTATATAAGGATTTATGTAGGACGATTGTGCCATATTACCCTTTCGTCCATGTAACCTAAAAGTATGCGCGCCACGCCCACTTTCTGCAACGTAAAATATAATAATGTCGCTTGATATTGAAATTTTATTGTAATATCTTAAAAACTAGAAGAAATATGTGGTTATAAGGAAAGCTATCTTATAATCACATTTAATCACAGACGGGTATAAATAGTAGGCGTGGTCGTTACCCGTTTTCAAAACAAAATAATGGGCTTAGTATTTTTATTATTGTGTTCAAATTTAAGCTTTATTTCCGTGGTAATAAATTTGCTTTCATGAACTATACTGTATAAGCAGTGTGAAAGTGGGCGGACCGCGCCCACTTTTGCTGTAATAATTTTTATTAGAAAATAAGTTGTTATGTAAAGGTTGATTCAGGATGTTTATATATTTAACAATATAACCATTTGAGAACCTCTTTTACCTGTATAACCTAAAAGTGGGCGGATCACGCCCATATTTGGAATATCAACGGATGAAGTTACTTTATACCCAGAAATGAAATTTTGTTGACATAACTAAAAAATAACGGCTGATACCACATTTTTACTAAAAAATAGGCGTGGTCGTGGACCGATTTAGCCCATTTTCAATACCAACCTGCACACCCTAAGAAACAATATTTCTGTAAAATTTCATCACGATATCTTCACCGGTGCTCCTGTGATCGTGATTTCAACAGACAGACAGACAGACAGACAGACAGACGGACGGACAAGGCTAAATCGACTCAGGAGGTCACGCTGATCAAGAATATCAAGAATAAGAATACACATTTCGTGACAAAGGGAATATACCCTTAACCTTAAGGTGTAGGATATAAAAAGAGTTTGGTTGAACATGAATTTTATTTGGAAACCAAAATCTGTACTGGGGCTTATTATCTTAATTACACACAAAACCCAAAATTTCGAACAAGGAGTCATAATAACTCCATCGGTATACAAAGGCAAAAAAAATTTTTATAATCAATTTTTTAATGTAGGGCCATTTCCACTATCACGACTTATTTCAATATAAGAATCATTAAAAGTCACCAAATTGCAAGCTTATCGGTGAATAATTACGTGATTGACAACGATAAGTAAACCCAAAAGGAGTCAAAATTACTCCATCGGTACATCTAGTGGTAACCGAATAATTCCTTTCTCTCTGCTTAACAAACCATTGATACAGGCGCTTTTCCATTTTCGGCAACTCTGATGCTTTTAATGTTTTTTTTTCCGGGACCGGAAAGTGTGTTATTAACACAGTGCAAAATTTTATTTTTTTTCATTTTTATCTTGCTAATTGTTGATTTTGAGATACCATATTGCTTTGCTAAAGCTACCGCACTTGCACCCTTTTCTAATAAATCCAAAATGTTTGCCTTTTCTTGTAATTTAAGCACTTTCGGTTGTTTTGAGCACATTTTGGTAAAGATTCGGCCTGGCCGAATCTTAGATACCCTACACCTTAAAAGTTTTTAGGAATTTTTAGGAATTAATGTTTTATACCGATGCATTTTTTTATAAATTGATTCTATATTTATATGTCTTATATTCGTTTTATTTGCTCGTTTATAAATCCGAATAAAGAATTCTCAACCGAAAAAACAACCCTGATGACATCTGTCAAAAGAAATAAAAAGAAACGAGAGTGCGATAACTTTTTCCTGGCGTACGGACGTGCCTCGGTATTTTGATAATCAATTAATGTGTCTTTGTAATCTTTTCATTATATATTCTTCTTGAAATTATCCTGACGAAATTAAAAACCAGTCAATTAAATTAAACAATCTGAAGTTTTCTTTACTTGACAGAATCTATATATATAAAAATGAAAGGCCTGACTGACTTCCGATCAACGCACAGGCTAAACCCTTGGACCTAGAACGGTGAAATTTTGCACATAGGTTTCTTTTATGATGTATACGTCGAATAAGAAAAGATTTTTCGAAATGTTACTTCTAAGGACTTCAAAAAGGACATACACAGAATTTTTTCTTTGCCCAGGCTAAACCCTTAGATCTAAAAAGGTGAAATTTTGCGCGGAGGTTTCTTTTATGATGTATACGTCGAATAAGAAAAGATTTTTCGAAATGTTACTTCTAAGGACTTCAAAAAGGACATACACAGAATTTTTTCTTTGCCCAGGCTAAACCCTTAGATCTAAAAAGGTGAAATTTTGCACGGAGGCTTCTTTTATGATGTATACAAGGGAGAAAAAAGGACTTTTCAAAAGTTTTATTTCCAAGGACTTCAAAAAGGATAAACACATAACTCTTTTGTTAGCCATCAAACATAGATTTTATTTTTTAACGAAAACATCCCGCGTATAAATACCTAAAAACCATTTACAGGATTTTTCAAAATTCATCCTCTAAAGGTCAAAAAAGGACATAATTTGGTAAAAGTACACCCAATGACATAATAAAATAAAACGAAGCATGAATATTTTGTACAAAGGTTTCTTTGATGATGTATACAAGGGCGAAGAAAGGATTTTTCGAAATTTTACTTCTAAGGACTTCAAAAAGGACAAACACATAACTCTTTTGTTAGCCATCAAATATGGATTTTCTTTTCTCACGAAAACATCCCGCGTAGAAATGCCTTAAAACCATTTTCAGGATTTTTCAAAATTCATCCTCTAAAGGAAAATTCATCTTCCAAAAAAGGACATAATTTGGTAAAAATACACATAATAAAATAAAACGAAGCACGTTATGAATTCTTGTCATGTACCAAAGAATATATGTATTACAATATATTATTACAATATTCAAAACAGAATGCTACGCCCAAGAGAGATTGTACATTAACCCATTAAATCCCAAGCAGTCCAATTTTGCGAATTCTGCAGTGATATTCAAAACTCTGTTTTTTAATGCAACTGAAATTAAGAGTCTTGGAGAAAAAAAAAATATTTTCATTTAGAAGTTAGTTTTTGAAGCTGTCCTATAAATAGGACGATGGAGGTTCGAGGTAATAAAATAAGACGACACATTTTTTACTGGATACATTTTATTTCAGAATAAATATTGTAATTACATTTCGAATGCGTGTATGCAATGCTTACTCCGTGTGATAAGGCACAAAACAATCAGTGCACAATGTTTTGTGACATTTGGCACAAAAAGTAATAGGTTTATTTTTGCAGTTTTCTCCCTGACACCGCCTTTGCTTCTGTCTTTTCACCATATAATGACTCTTATTGCCATACCTTGTAGGATTTAAAAGATTTGCAAAGGGTCCCGAAAATGGTTTGGATATGCGGATGATATGAGGAGAAAATTAATATTGGTTACATTTCCGTCCAAATTATGTTTGTAGGAACTGGATTCATTTATGCATTCCAAATATGTAGGGTGACACTTACGCCAATGAAACCTTCTTTGCGCACGCGATTCCACTCCAGGCGATTAATTTTCATTGTTTTGTAGGCTATTTACTGTAGCAGAAAATTCAATCTGACCGGCTACATCTGTTACTGGTACAATATCCATTTTGTCATCGTTTCCTTCGTCTATATCGCTGACTTCATCGAAAAGATCAGGAGGTAATATAGCTATTTCAATATTGTCCAAGTCCTCATCGCTTAAGTCCTCCTCCTCTATTTCCTGCAGATATTCCGCTATTTCTGAGATCGTCAAAGCCTTTTTATATTTCATCTTTACAGGTTACATAATCCACAGAGTACGAAAATCTTCAGCTTCGCGGCAAATTACATAAATATAAACGTTATTGATTTTGAGCTTACCTTCGAAATAATTTACTACAATTAGAATTTAAATAAACGTTTTCAAATTAGGTAACACTATACACTGCAACTGTTACTATTGAAAAGATTTTATATTATTTATTACTGTTGTAGGTCAGAATCATTGCTTTGGTAATAACAACGCTTAACGTTGTTATGAACACATACCTTTCGGCCCAGTAGTTAACAATGCTTAACTTGTGGTAACACATACTTCTAGGCTGCACTTTAATTGTGGAGCTCGAAAGTACAGGTGAATCACACACCACTGTGGCCTAGATAAAAGCCGAACTTGATCGCATTCCAATAAGTGGAACAGCGCGCTCAATTCAGAAGAGCAAAAGTCACAACTTGTTGTCAAGAATTATTGTCAAAAATAATTCTTGAGATAGTTGCAAAAACGACGCGGAAATGATTCTGTCCAACAACGAATCTCAGAAGAGATATAAACCCATCTTTCGGATTGAAAGAAAGCAGTTGTAATTTAGCAGCAAAAGCTAAGCAGGCGAAGTATAGAGTAAAAGTCAAAAGTTGTAATTGAAAACAGAATTCCATTAGAAGACCCAAAACAAATAGAAACAGTGATTAAAGACTTTCACAATTCACCACTGGGAGGACATCAGGGTGCAGTGAAAACGTATTTGAGAATCCGGAAACAATTCAGATGGCCAGGAATGCAAAAGCAAGTAAAGGAATTCATAAAAAACTGTCCGAAATGCCAAGCTAATAAAAGCTCGAAATTAACAAAAATGCCGATGGTACTAACAGATACACCAACGCGGCCATTCGACAAAGTTTACATGGATATAGTAGGTATTCTACCAGAAACTGTGTCCGGAAATAAGTACATTCTGACTTTTCAGGATGACTTTTCAAAATTTATGGCATGTACAGCTATCCCAGACGCGGAAGAAAGTACTGTCGCCAGGGCTTTTTATGACGAAGTAATTACGCGTTACGGAATTCCTAGAATTCTAATTACAGACAACGGAACTAATTTCATTTCGAAATTGTTCACAGATACATGCAAATTATTAGGCATACAAAAATTACACATAACGCCTTACCATCCGCAGGCGAATGGCTCATTAGAGAGAAGCCACAGACCATTAGCGGAATATTTACGTAGTTTTGCTAAAGAAGATGGTTCGAATTGGGATCAATGGTTAACTGCAGCAATGCACGTTCACAACCACACACCCCACATTACGACCAAGCAAACTCCGTTTCGTACCTTATTCGGATTCGACATAGAAATGCCGACTAATTTAAAAAGGAAGTGTAGTCCGGTATATAATGCCGAAGATCCGAATAAAGTTTTGAAATTCCAAATTCAAAGAGCTCACGAAATAGTGAGGAGAAATCAGGAAATGGCTAAAAGGGTGGCCAAAAATCAGTATGACAATAAATTAAATTTAGTGGAATTTAGGGTGGAGATAGGGTGTTAATTAAGAACCAAACTAGGAAAAATAAATTTTCTCCCATATGGATAGGGCCATATAGGGTAGAAAGAATTAAAAGTCCAATTACGACAGTCTTAAATATTAAGGGAAGAGAAAAACCATTCCACAATAATTTACTTAAGTTATATAATAGCGATTAAGTAGAAATTAGGGTTAACTAGACCATAACGTAGGAATCAGAATCACTTAAACCAAGAAAACAGGTTAATAGGTTAGGAGACATTAAATTAAGTTATTCACAATAATCACGTTATTAGGAGTAGGACAAAATAAATTAATATAGAATATGATAGAATAAATAGATATGAATGAGTTGCAAACTATAAATAAGACAGATACAAAAATATTAGGTACACTAAGAACAAAAGAAAAAAAAAATAAGAACAACAAGAGAACAAAACGATAAAGTGAATAAAACCGTGAATAAATTAACCAACAAAGCAAAGGGGACAATAGAAATAGGAGCAGAGTTTTACTAATCACCTTGCTACTCACGCAGTTAGCATGTTCTTCGATTATAAAAAGATTGTGTCTCAATTGTCCACGATACAAAGCAGGGAGCATTAGTCTTAATATAGCAGTATATATTACAGATATAAAAGCACTTGCAAGGAACGTAAAATCAAAAGTATTAGAGAAATTTTAAATTTTAATTTCAGACTTAGGACAGGAAATCAAGACAAATTCAAAACGAAGGTCACAAAGAAAATCAGAATAACGTTTCAATAAGCAACAATTTGTTTATTTAAGCGTAAAAATATAGGAAAAGAAAACTTATGTATATAGTGATAAAATAACTTTGTACTTAATATTTGAGCCATTTCTTTTGTAAATTTGGAATTGACCTTTTTAGATTGTAGTTATTTGAATTGGTAATATACGGTATGTGAAAAATAGCTGTTTCCGTTTTAAATAAACAGCCATTACTATTGCATTTGCATTTATTATAGGAATAAATGCACATGAAAGCTATGCATAAAGAGTTAGTTTATGCATAACCATAATTTACACATCATAAATACATCTAGTTGCAATCGTTGCAATAGAAAATGTAATATAAATAAATCTAAAATAAGAAAGATCTTTGTTTCTTATAAATATTCTATAAATATATAAATAAATATATCTAGCAAATATCTTACATATCTTACAAATACAAAACAATATCTTACAAATATATAAACATATCATATAAAATGTAGTACATAAATATTCAATGTAAAATATTAACGAATTCGCGAAAACAACAAACAAACAAGCAAGAATTGAGCGTTTAGTGCAAAAGCAGTAAATTGGCATATCGAAATCTGCATTACCAAGCACTCTATTACATGTGAACAAAATACAGTTTGTTTGTATCTGATATGCTGATAATATTTTCTCCTTCCATAAATAAATTCTGCATAGGGACGCTACAATCGACTGGGAAATCGCGTTCGCTTTGAATCATCCCAACGCTGTATAAAGGGATATGCATTCAAAGCAAAAACACAGAAACTCAGCACCAAACAAACCAAAAAGTGTTATTTGGTTTCATTTATAAAAATCAAGACATGAGCTAGGGGTACGCGTTCTGACCGCGAGCTTGGTGGATACGGAAGAGCAAATGAACGCGAACTTTGCTTGCGTGTCATATCCACTAAAAACATTTGCACGTCTATAAAATGCGTGCTGTTCGCGTACATGTTTTTTTCGTGAGAATACTTGGCGTACTGTTCGCCTTCTGCACGCGTTCTGAAATCCGACTGTTCGTTTGCTGTCCATTTCTGTACTCGTTCTGAAATTTTGTTGTTTGACCAAATTCAGAAGAATATGGAAAAGAAGAAGACGTGCAAGTTTGCGCTGATTTGTCTACTCCATAATTGAATACCAACAAAATCACACTAATTTGTTCGCCGGTTGTTCGTTTGCTTTCCATTTCAAATGGATAGCAAAACAGCAGATCGCAAACAGAACGCGAACAGAAATTCAAGAATTTGGTTGTATCCACCGAAAAACGAAACAAAAAGCGACGTGCAGCTTTCATTCGTGCACTCGTATTTTGGTGGATACGACGCACAAACATTTCCGAAAGCTGTTCGCGTTCAGCGCGCGAGCTGCGCGCGATCAGATCGCGAGCAGCTTTTGTGTTGATTTTTGGTGGATACAAAAGAACGCGGTCAGAACGCAAACAGTTCGCGTGCTGAATTTTTAGTGGATGCCTGCCTTAAAACGCATGTGGTGTGAGGGAGTTGTCCCGATATCAGCATTGCACTCATTCACACGTGTAGCTGCGAAACCAAAGGCTTTGCTGCCGTTTGTTTTCATTCCTTTTGTTTGGTTTGCAGCAGCGGCCGCAGTCAGCATCGGTTTTCTCTGTCGACCCAAGTTCGTGCACGATATCATGTCGCCTTCGACGAGTTGCTTGCGTTGAAATCTCTTTATAATATATACTCGTTGGTATATGTCGTTTCGTTAAACGTTAACGTCAGAGATATCAAACCTTGAACAAAATTTTGTCAACACCACGTGAATTCACGACGCAGTCTAGCAAAACAGATGTACGCACACACAAACGTTTTCTGCTTGCTCTCTCGTTGTTTCTCTTTGTTCGTGATTGCTTTTCTCTGTTCACGTTTGCTGTCTCATAGTTTGATCTCCCCTCAGTTGTTCCGACCGCACCATTAAGTTAAAAGATATGGCAGGCCGAGATTCAACTTCTGTATATGTACTATTTAAGCCGAAACCACAATGGCGCGTTAGGTCGGTCGCGCTTTGACAGATATTATTGAACACACGGAATCTTACGAGGCAATTCACAACAAGACCTCAGGCGTTATATCGTAAATTTTTCCGTATCACGTAAATCTCGTTCAAACGCACTAGTTGGTTCTACTTCAACTAGGTCTGGCGTTTGACATTTCAATTTTAAAAAAATGTAATGAAGAAATAATAAAATATAGAAATGCTAATTAAGATAGATAGTTTTAATTGCTCAAGTGTTCATTTCGTCATTTTCGTCATGAATATCCACGTTTTTTAGTGCAGTACGCATCGTCATTTAGCTTTATAAAGTTGTGCAATATAACTGCAACTTTTACAACGCGCTCTACACTAGTTGGAGCCATAACCAAGGTATTTTGAAGTGTTCAACAGTGCTTAGTAGAATTCGAGCACGACGTATCTAACGCGCCATTGTGTTTTAGAAAATGAAACTCTAGCGTCGTGGAAGATTTTATCGTAAAGTTTTTGTAAAGTCTATGAAACGCCGATCAAAGCGCGACCGACCTAACGCGCCATAGTAAGCATCAATCCCGATAGATTTAAACGAAACAAATAAATTAATAATCACGTTTTGTATCCTAGATTACAGTCCTTTTTTTATTCATTGATATTTATTGGAACTATATATGAATTTTATTTAATATTTAACAAATTTGCATAATCAACAAGTAACTATGAATTTTTTATACCAATGAAGGTTTTTATTTGAAATCTGTAATTGATTTACGGGTAATTTGATATCTAAAACATGACTTGTGCACGGTAGTGATGTTGCAACTTGTTAGCACGAACACCGAGCTTCATCGCACTTTTAGCGCAGCAGCCTTCTGTTGCGTAGCGGACCAGCCAAGTGAACGGTATTGCCACAAGACTTTGTGCAACTTGCGATCGGATTTCTTCGGACGCATAGCCCGTTCTGGATTTAAATGTTGTTTATAGTAACGCAGCAGTGAACGATGACCAACTACAGCTCCGGAGGGCAATACCAACTGATACTCATCTCTATCCAGTAGGTCTGGTGTAGCTTCCTCGTCAATATCCATGCCTTCTTGCTATTTGTAAAAAAAAAACGTAACGAATGTCTGGCTCGACCAGAACTAAGCACTTCACACTTACATGATCGGGGTAACTACTACTGTAGTCATAGTATTGGGCATATTCTGCGAGCGACAGACCCTCGTGCAAGAGCTGACAGTGTCCCTTATCGTTCATGTGCTTACGCACAGCATCTAATGAATAGAAAGTTTTGCCACGATCGTTGCACCAAAGACAGATGAAGTAGTTGGCCACCTTTTCGCCCAAATAGTAGAGTAAGCCTTTGAGATCAACGCAGTAATCTGCATCAGGAATAAAGAAAGAATGTGCCACAGACATGTGCTTGAAGTTTTCGACCATGTCTTCGCTGCGGTGCGTGCAAAAGAGACAATCTTTTTCCGTGAGCGGATTTTCTTCAATATCTTCCGACTCATCAGAGCCATCCTAGGTTGAGCGAACGATTGAGTGAACGATTTTCTAAACATAGTAAAACACATTTTAAAGAAAGAGAAAAACTTACAACTACTACCTCGCCAGAGATATCTTTAAAGTTCTCATCACCATCGTCCTCATAAATCATATTTTCCTCTGCGCTCGCTGCTTGTGCTGCTGCCATTGCTGGATGTGGTCTCGCTTTTACTTTGCTCTTTATGAGTACTTCTAGCTGTTCGCCTTCCTTTAGCCCTGCTTTAAACTTTATCAAGCATTCTTTGTGCTTCTTGCTGTTTAGATGATTATCGTGAGCCTTCTGATTGCCGAATTGCTTATGACATGCACGACAGTAAAGACCAATCTCTTTCTCTTCGTTGGTGATAGCGTCTGTATCCCGGATCTTCAAAAGACGCATTTGAAATTCATCCGCGGTAACTGATGGTAGGTGCGTAACACGACGTTTCAGATTATATCGGTGCCAATCGGTCTTATAGTGAAGCCGCTGCAAATCCGCATTGGCATATTTGACACTGCAATTGATGCATGTGAAGGCATACGATTTTGCTTCCATTCGAAATATTCTATATCACAAATTTGAAAATTTCTACAAATTTTAATCAGTCATAAAATAGAAACACGTTTAATGCACGACTCAATAGTTTTTTCACAGCGAACTGTCAAAAGTTTATAATACATATTTACAATCCATAGCAACAAAGGTTATCAACAATTTAGGTTGGTTTATATCAAGGTGTATAAACCAACCAATAGAATAGAAGGTTGCGCCAGTAACAAAAAAGTGGTCTCGTTCTGCGCAACCACGTCAATAAGTATTTCTAAAATCACTAGGGTCACAACATACGGTACAAATGCCACAGGTGAAAAGTGATATGAAGAAAAGTTCGAACAGGTTAAATGTTACTCGAACTCTCCGATTTTGTTGTTGCTTTTTTGTTTTTGTAGTTTTATACCGCAACTCCAACAAAAGCAACAGAGATTCATTTTAAACAGGAGTCATTTTGACTCCTTCTGCAAATTTTACATCTCCTTCTCATATATTGTATATTTTAAAGAGTTTTATCTGCATGTGATCTCCATAGCTTACCTCATACGTAAATATTTATGTTTAGTTATAGAAAATTTTAGTTTTCCTAAGAGTTTTAAACATTTGCTAATAAACTCTGTTATAGGTTTGGATTAAGTAAAGTAAACCAATTATCTATAGTGACATCCTTGCCTATCCCATCCTACCCTTGTTCATATATGGATCCATTAATTTCACAACCACGTGATCAGCAACCGTTCTTTGTGAGGCCTACATTCATTTTTTCCTAAATATGGAAAGCTATTTACTGAGTACTTGCTTTCCTTGTCAACAGCAAACCAGAACTTCTGCCCATATTTATCAGACTTAGATGCTATAAATTGTGTTAATGGACACCGACATTTACTCGGAAACAATTGTTCATCGATGGTTATAAACGAGCCTGGTTGATAGCACGATATGCAGTTTTCAATAAAGCGGTTCCATATTGTCGAGTATAGAGCGAATTTATGTCTTTAGCCTTTCAGATCGTGTAGATTTTTCATCAAATCGAATGAATCTGAAAATTTCATTAAATCGTTTGCGCGAAATTGCCGTTTTGCAAAACAAATTGCCCCATGAGTTGGACCATATTGAATAAAAACGTAAATCCTTTGTTCCGCTGACTCCTCGGAGATAAAATATATCAATGAAGGACTGAAGTTCTGGTACGGACATATGCCAATCTTCATTTGATGTCTCACTCTTAGCCTCAGCTACTGTATACTTTTGAATATGCTTCAGTATATAATTGTCAAAAAATAAAAGGAAAGCACTTAGCGGGCTGCCTAAGGTAACATACTTTTTAACATGAGCAGTTACACCGGGCATATCTTTTAAAATATTCTGTTGAGGAATTCGACCAGAAAAATTTAAATTAGGATGTATTTCATTCCAAATTGTACCTTCAGGAACAGTAAACTCCGCACAACTATACGGCGATTGAACTTCTAACGGTTGATCTAGTTCCTCTTTATTCAGTTGCTCTTCACTCGATTGACGCAAAACGAGACGACGGCTGCTAGTCGACGGTTCACAAGAACCATCTACTTTCACGTGTTTTATTTTATGTGACTCTAAGTAGATGCAAAAAACATATATAACAAATTAATTGAAATAACCTTATTTTAAAAGCGAACTTATTTCATTTAACATTGCAGAATGCCAAAATTTGTTCGTTCACGTTCTGAAAAATTCAAAAATGTTTAAAACAATCATAACAATAACCAGTTATATTCGGCCTGGCCGAATCTTAGATACCCTACACCTTAAAAGTTTTTAGGAATTTTTAGGAATTTTAGGAATTAAGGTTTTATTCCAATGCATTTTTTTATAAATTGATTCTATATTTATATGTCTTATATTCGTTTTATTTGCTCGTTTACAAATCCGAACAAAGAATATTTATACAAAATTCCATATTAATTAATAACATATTATAAAATTACAGACTTATATAAGGATTTATGTAGGACGATTGTGCCATATTACCCTTTCGTCCATGTAACCTAAAAGTATGCGCGCCACGCCCACTTTCTGCAACGTAAAATATAATAATGTCGCTTGATATTGAAATTTTATTGTAATATCTTAAAAACTAGAAGAAATATGTGGTTATAAGGAAAGCTATCTTATAATCACATTTAATCACAGACGGGTATAAATAGTAGGCGTGGTCGTTACCCGTTTTCAAAACAAAATAATGGGCTTAGTATTTTTATTATTGTGTTCAAATTTAAGCTTTATTTCCTTTAAGCTTTATTTATTATTCACGAAGCATGTTGTGAATATTTTGCACAGAGGTTTCTTTTATGATGTATACAAGGGAGAAGAAAGGATTTTTCAAAATTTTACTTCTAAGGACTTCAAAAAGGACAAACACATAACTCTTTTGTTAGCCATCAAATATGGATTTTCTTTTCTCACGAAAACATCCCGCGTAGAAATGCCTAAAAACCATTTTCAGGATTTTTCAAAATTCATCTTCTAAAGGTCCAAAAAAGGACATCATTTGGTAAAAGTACACCCAATGACATAATAAAATAAAATGAAGCATGAATATTTTGCACAAAGGTTTCTTTGATGATTTATACAAGGGAGAAGAAAGGATTTTTCGAAATTTTACTTCTAAGGACTTCAAAAAGGACAAACACATAACTCTTTTGTTAGCCATCAAATATGGATTTTTCTTTTTTCACGAAAACATCCTGCGTATAATGCCTAAAAACCATTTTCAGGATTTTTCAAAATTCATCCTCTAAAGGAAAATTCATCTTCCAAAAAAGGACATAATTTGGTTAAAATACACCCAATCACATAATAAAATAAAACGAAGCACGTTATGAATTTTTGTCATGTACCAAAGAATAGTATAGTATGTATTACAATATTCAAAACAGAATGCTACGCCCAAGAGAGATTGTACATTAATAGTTTGAGATGAAAGAAATGATACATAAAAGCAGCTTCTAAGCACTCTGAAAGATATTACAGTGAACGATGACATGATGGCTGGACTCACTGTACTATTAGCTGGAGACTTTTGCCGGACTCCTCCGTCTATAGTGCCGAGAGGAACTTGGGCTGACGAAGTTCAGGCATCAAATCTTTGGCACTTAATATAAAAACTGCACCTTAAGAAAACCAATTCTCCAAACTACTCCTGCAAATAGGAAACGGAGAATATCCGGAAACTGATGGCGAAATTCAAATTCAACCAAATCTTGCCTCAGTTGTGTCGACCGTTGAGGAGCCAATAGAACGAATATATCTGGATGTCCAAAACCTACACCATAAAACAACAGAGTGGTTGTGCGAACGTGCGATTCTTAAACCTAAGAACGATCAGGCATCAACCATTAATGACACATTGCTGAAGTCATTTGAAGAAACAGAATAATTGTACAAATCGGTGGACACAGTATTGCACATAGATAACGCTATACACTATCCTGCGGAGTACATAAATACACTTAACCCACCTGGTCTACCGTCTCACAAACTGAAAATAGCAGGATTTGATCTTAGGCAAGACTGCTTTTCACATGGGCAGTTTTACGTCGCCTGCTCAAGAGTTAGCTCACCTAACATTTTGGTCGTGCTAGCAACTGATGGCAAAAACTCCATTTCTTTGTATAAAGAGGTACATTAATTAAAACTAAACAGCAAGAAGATTAAACAAAACATTTATAATATTGTACAATAAAAAATTTTAAAATTAAAATAAACACATAAAAAAACATATGTATATATTAAAAAATAATATTTTATTTCCCGAGCAACGTCGGGTAGTATTTATATAAAATTTCATATTAATTGATAACACATTATAAAATTACTACTTATATAAGGATTTATGTAGGATGATTGTGCCATATTACCCCTCCGTCCATGTAACCTAAAAGTATGAGCGCCACGCCCATTTTCTGCAACGTAAAATATAATAATGTCGCTCGATATTGAAATTTTACTGTCATATCTTAAAACTAGAAGAAATATGTGGTCGTTACCCGTTTTCAAAACAAAATAATTGGCTTAGTAGTTTTATTATTGTGTTCAGATTTAAGCTTTATTTCCGTGCCCAGTTTTTCTGTAATAATGTTTTATTAGAAAAGAAGTTGTTATGTAAAGTTTGATTGAGGAAGACTACATATTTTATAATATAACCATTTAAGACCCTCTTTTGCCTTGTTGTAGTGTATTTTTTTTTGGGTGGTCTTCTTTCTTTTTCGTTGTGCAAAGAATAAAACGTCTTGTTTTAAGCTTCTTATTGATTTTTATTTAAAGTTTCTTGTTCCGACACTAAAACACTAATTTGATTATGTACGCTTATATTATATTATTATTAATTATAATTTAAAACTAACTCGCGACTTGATACGCGATTAACGACGACTTCTTCACAAGATTCACAAGACTTTTAATTATTTTCGGTAGGGCAATACAACACTCCGTGCAATTACTGTTACACTTGCAACAGAAATTTGCACGTGTTTGAAGATAGTACAGAGTTTTTGCAAAATCTTTAGTTTCAGTGCTTTAACAAAATTTATTATTGAAGTGAGATGAAATTGAAAAAAATACAGGTAAGTAGGATAATGTTTCTTCTTTCAAGTGGTATATCAATTGTTATGGGAAAATTATATTCAAAGTGTTTACGTAAACTTTAAATAAGTCCGCCTAAAGACGTACCTGGGTACTGTCAACTCGTGGTCGACCGCCTTTGTACACGCCTATACCAGAGTCAATAAAGGTCTACATATGACATACGGTATGATCAAGTAGGTCATTGGTGCGAGTTTCTCGATAGATCGGGCAAGAAAATGTACAAAATGGCTGGTTGCAAATCAGAGACACAAGCTTTCTGTGTAAAATGGAAGCTCAACTTATGTAACTCATCCACTAAAAAATGTTTTTACACATTTCATAATAATTAATACTATCAAACAAAAGTAACTCCAAACAAATTTCGCTAAATAAACTATCATAATAAGCAATGCCTCATTAAAAAATATGTTTTTTTCCTAAAAATCTAAATCTCATTTTTTATATTATTTTGTTCATAAATGCCCAGGTCTGCCATTAGGCGTGGTAACCACTTTTACTTGTAGCAGCTAAACAAATAATCAAAACTTAAAACTGACTTCATATTCGTTTTTCTCCACCCTAAATTACCTTAAATTAATTTTTTGAGGTCAAATACAAATTGTGGCATTTGAGGGTAAACAAAATTGTTCCTAAATCCTTTCTTCCTATGCTAAACTAATAATAAATATATATATAAAACAAAAAGAAAGAACAGTTATTTTCCCAAAAATGCAGTTGGCTTCGCGAAATTGGCATATCGAAATCTGCATTACCAAGCACTCCATTACATGTGAACAAAATACAGTTTCTTTGTATCTGATATGCTGATAATATTTTCTCCTTCCATAAATAAATTCTGCATAGGGACGCTACAATCGAGTGGGAAATCGCGTTCGCTTTGAATCATCCCAACGCTGTATAAAGGGATATGCATTCAAAGCAAAAACACAGAAACTCAGCACCAAACAAACCAAAAAGTGTTATTTGGTTTAATTTATAAAAATCAAGACATGAGCTAGGGGTACGCGTTCTGACCGCGAGCTTGGTGGATACGGAAGAGCAAATGAACGCGAACTGAGCGCGTTCTGAACGCGAACTTTGCTTGCGTGTCATATCCACTAAAAACATTTGCACGTCTATAAAATGTTTAAAACAATCATAACAATAACCAGTTATATTCGGCCTGGCCGAATCTTAGATACCCTACACCTTAAAAGTTTTTAGGAATTTTTAGGAATTTTAGGAATTAAGGTTTTATTCCAATGCATTTTTTTATAAATTGATTCTATATTTATATGTCTTATATTCGTTTTATTTGCTCGTTTACAAATCCGAACAAAGAATATTTATACAAAATTCCATATTAATTAATAACATATTATAAAATTACAGACTTATATAAGGATTTATGTAGGACGATTGTGCCATATTACCCTTTCGTCCATGTAACCTAAAAGTATGCGCGCCACGCCCACTTTCTGCAACGTAAAATATAATAATGTCGCTTGATATTGAAATTTTATTGTAATATCTTAAAAACTAGAAGAAATATGTGGTTATAAGGAAAGCTATCTTATAATCACATTTAATCACAGACGGGTATAAATAGTAGGCGTGGTCGTTACCCGTTTTCAAAACAAAATAATGGGCTTAGTATTTTTATTATTGTGTTCAAATTTAAGCTTTATTTCCTTTAAGCTTTATTTATTATTCACGAAGCATGTTGTGAATATTTTGCACAGAGGTTTCTTTTATGATGTATACAAGGGAGAAGAAAGGATTTTTCAAAATTTTACTTCTAAGGACTTCAAAAAGGACAAACACATAACTCTTTTGTTAGCCATCAAATATGGATTTTCTTTTCTCACGAAAACATCCCGCGTAGAAATGCCTAAAAACCATTTTCAGGATTTTTCAAAATTCATCTTCTAAAGGTCCAAAAAAGGACATCATTTGGTAAAAGTACACCCAATGACATAATAAAATAAAATGAAGCATGAATATTTTGCACAAAGGTTTCTTTGATGATTTATACAAGGGAGAAGAAAGGATTTTTCGAAATTTTACTTCTAAGGACTTCAAAAAGGACAAACACATAACTCTTTTGTTAGCCATCAAATATGGATTTTTCTTTTTTCACGAAAACATCCTGCGTATAATGCCTAAAAACCATTTTCAGGATTTTTCAAAATTCATCCTCTAAAGGAAAATTCATCTTCCAAAAAAGGACATAATTTGGTTAAAATACACCCAATCACATAATAAAATAAAACGAAGCACGTTATGAATTTTTGTCATGTACCAAAGAATAGTATAGTATGTATTACAATATTCAAAACAGAATGCTACGCCCAAGAGAGATTGTACATTAATAGTTTGAGATGAAAGAAATGATACATAAAAGCAGCTTCTAAGCACTCTGAAAGATATTACAGTGAACGATGACATGATGGCTGGACTCACTGTACTATTAGCTGGAGACTTTTGCCGGACTCCTCCGTCTATAGTGCCGAGAGGAACTTGGGCTGACGAAGTTCAGGCATCAAATCTTTGGCACTTAATATAAAAACTGCACCTTAAGAAAACCAATTCTCCAAACTACTCCTGCAAATAGGAAACGGAGAATATCCGGAAACTGATGGCGAAATTCAAATTCAACCAAATCTTGCCTCAGTTGTGTCGACCGTTGAGGAGCCAATAGAACGAATATATCTGGATGTCCAAAACCTACACCATAAAACAACAGAGTGGTTGTGCGAACGTGCGATTCTTAAACCTAAGAACGATCAGGCATCAACCATTAATGACACATTGCTGAAGTCATTTGAAGAAACAGAATAATTGTACAAATCGGTGGACACAGTATTGCACATAGATAACGCTATACACTATCCTGCGGAGTACATAAATACACTTAACCCACCTGGTCTACCGTCTCACAAACTGAAAATAGCAGGATTTGATCTTAGGCAAGACTGCTTTTCACATGGGCAGTTTTACGTCGCCTGCTCAAGAGTTAGCTCACCTAACATTTTGGTCGTGCTAGCAACTGATGGCAAAAACTCCATTTCTTTGTATAAAGAGGTACATTAATTAAAACTAAACAGCAAGAAGATTAAACAAAACATTTATAATATTGTACAATAAAAAATTTTAAAATTAAAATAAACACATAAAAAAACATATGTATATATTAAAAAATAATATTTTATTTCCCGAGCAACGTCGGGTAGTATTTATATAAAATTTCATATTAATTGATAACACATTATAAAATTACTACTTATATAAGGATTTATGTAGGATGATTGTGCCATATTACCCCTCCGTCCATGTAACCTAAAAGTATGAGCGCCACGCCCATTTTCTGCAACGTAAAATATAATAATGTCGCTCGATATTGAAATTTTACTGTCATATCTTAAAACTAGAAGAAATATGTGGTCGTTACCCGTTTTCAAAACAAAATAATTGGCTTAGTAGTTTTATTATTGTGTTCAGATTTAAGCTTTATTTCCGTGCCCAGTTTTTCTGTAATAATGTTTTATTAGAAAAGAAGTTGTTATGTAAAGTTTGATTGAGGAAGACTACATATTTTATAATATAACCATTTAAGACCCTCTTTTGCCTTGTTGTAGTGTATTTTTTTTTGGGTGGTCTTCTTTCTTTTTCGTTGTGCAAAGAATAAAACGTCTTGTTTTAAGCTTCTTATTGATTTTTATTTAAAGTTTCTTGTTCCGACACTAAAACACTAATTTGATTATGTACGCTTATATTATATTATTATTAATTATAATTTAAAACTAACTCGCGACTTGATACGCGATTAACGACGACTTCTTCACAAGATTCACAAGACTTTTAATTATTTTCGGTAGGGCAATACAACACTCCGTGCAATTACTGTTACACTTGCAACAGAAATTTGCACGTGTTTGAAGATAGTACAGAGTTTTTGCAAAATCTTTAGTTTCAGTGCTTTAACAAAATTTATTATTGAAGTGAGATGAAATTGAAAAAAATACAGGTAAGTAGGATAATGTTTCTTCTTTCAAGTGGTATATCAATTGTTATGGGAAAATTATATTCAAAGTGTTTACGTAAACTTTAAATAAGTCCGCCTAAAGACGTACCTGGGTACTGTCAACTCGTGGTCGACCGCCTTTGTACACGCCTATACCAGAGTCAATAAAGGTCTACATATGACATACGGTATGATCAAGTAGGTCATTGGTGCGAGTTTCTCGATAGATCGGGCAAGAAAATGTACAAAATGGCTGGTTGCAAATCAGAGACACAAGCTTTCTGTGTAAAATGGAAGCTCAACTTATGTAACTCATCCACTAAAAAATGTTTTTACACATTTCATAATAATTAATACTATCAAACAAAAGTAACTCCAAACAAATTTCGCTAAATAAACTATCATAATAAGCAATGCCTCATTAAAAAATATGTTTTTTTCCTAAAAATCTAAATCTCATTTTTTATATTATTTTGTTCATAAATGCCCAGGTCTGCCATTAGGCGTGGTAACCACTTTTACTTGTAGCAGCTAAACAAATAATCAAAACTTAAAACTGACTTCATATTCGTTTTTCTCCACCCTAAATTACCTTAAATTAATTTTTTGAGGTCAAATACAAATTGTGGCATTTGAGGGTAAACAAAATTGTTCCTAAATCCTTTCTTCCTATGCTAAACTAATAATAAATATATATATAAAACAAAAAGAAAGAACAGTTATTTTCCCAAAAATGCAGTTGGCTTCGCGAAATTGGCATATCGAAATCTGCATTACCAAGCACTCCATTACATGTGAACAAAATACAGTTTCTTTGTATCTGATATGCTGATAATATTTTCTCCTTCCATAAATAAATTCTGCATAGGGACGCTACAATCGAGTGGGAAATCGCGTTCGCTTTGAATCATCCCAACGCTGTATAAAGGGATATGCATTCAAAGCAAAAACACAGAAACTCAGCACCAAACAAACCAAAAAGTGTTATTTGGTTTAATTTATAAAAATCAAGACATGAGCTAGGGGTACGCGTTCTGACCGCGAGCTTGGTGGATACGGAAGAGCAAATGAACGCGAACTGAGCGCGTTCTGAACGCGAACTTTGCTTGCGTGTCATATCCACTAAAAACATTTGCACGTCTATAAAATGTGTGATGTTCGCGTACATGTTTTTTTAGTGAGAATACTTGGCGTACTGTTCGCGGTCGACGGTCGGCGGTCGACCACGAGTTGACACTACCCAGGTACGTCTTTAGGCGGACTTATTTAAAGTTTACGTAAACACTTTGAATATAATTTTCCCATAACAATTGATATACCACTTGAAAGAAGAAACATTATCCTACTTACCTGTATTTTTTTCAATTTCATCTCACTTCAATAATAAATTTTGTTAAAACACTGAAACTAAAGATTTTGCAAAAAATCTGTACTATCTTCAAACACGTGCAAATTTCTGTTGCAAGTGTAACAGTAATTGCACGGAGTGTTGTATTGCCCTACCGAAAATAATTAAAAGTCTTGTGAATCTTGTGAGAATTCCCAGTTGAAGAAGTCGTCGTTAATCGCGTATCAAGTCGCGAGTTACTTTTAAATTATAATTAATAATAATATAATATAAGCGTACATAATCAAATTAGTGTTTTAGTGTCGGAACAAGAAACTTTAAATAAAAATCAATAAGAAGCTTAAAACAAGGCGTTTTATTCTTTGCACAACGTAAAAGAAAGAAGACCACCCAAAAAAAATACACTACAACAAGGCAAAAAAGTGTCTTAAATGGTTATATTATAAAATATGTAGTCTTCCTCAATCAAACTTTACATAACAACTTCTTTTCTAATAAAACATTATTACAGAAAAACTGGGCACGGAAATAAAGCTTAAATCTGAACACAATAATAAAACTATTAAGCCAATTATTTTGTTCTGCACGCGTTCTGAAATCCGACTGTTCGTTTGCTGTCCATTTCTGTACTCGTTCTGAAATTTTGTTGTTTGACCAAATTCAGAAGAATATGGAAAAGAAGAAGACGTGCAAGTTTGCGCTGATTTGTCTACTCCATAATTGAATACCAACAAAATCACACTAATTTGTTCTCCGGTTGTTCGTTTGCCATTTCAAATGGATAGCAAAACAGCAGATCGCAAACAGGACGCGAACAGAAATTCAAGAATTTGGTTGTATCCACCGAAAAACGAAACAAAAAGCGACGTGCAGCTTTCATTCGTGCACTCGTATTTTGGTGGATACGACGCACAAACATTTCCGAAAGCTGTTCGCGTTCAGCGCGCGATCAGATCGCGAGCAGCTTTTGTGTTGATTTTTGGTGGATACAAAAGAACGCGGTCAGAACGCAAACAGTTCGCGTGCTGAATTTTTAGTGGATGCCTGCCTTAAAACGCATGTGGTGTGAGGGAGTTGTCCCGATATCAGCATTGCACTCATTCACACGTGTAGCTGCGAAACCAAAGGCTTTGCTGCCGTTTGTTTTCATTCCTTTTGTTTGGTTTGCAGCAGCGGCCGCAGTCAGCATCGGTTTTCTCTGTCGACCCAAGTTCGTGCACGATATCATGTCGCCTTCGACGAGTTGCTTGCGTTGAAATCTCTTTATAATATATACTCGTTGGTATATGTCGTTTCGTTAAACGTTAACGTCAGAGATATCAAACCTTGAACAAAATTTTGTCAACACCACGTGAATTCACGACGCAGTCGCAAAACAGATGTACGCACACACAAACGTTTTCTGCTTGCTCTCTCGTTGTTTCTCTTTGTTCGTGATTGCTTTTCTCTGTTCACGTTTGCTGTCTCATAGTTTGATCTCCCCTCAGTTGTTCCGACCGCACCATTAAGTTAAAAGATATGGCAGGCCGAGATTCAACTTCTGTATATGTACTATTTAAGCCGAAACCACAATGGCGCGTTAGGTCGGTCGCGCTTTGACAGATATTAAGCGGAACCCCAATGGCGCGTTAAGTCGGTCGCGCTTTGACAGATATTATTGAACACACGGAATCTTACGAGGCAATTCACAACAAGACCTCAGGCGTTATATCGTAAATTTTTCCGTATCACGTAAATCTCGTTCAAACGCACTAGTTGGTTCTACTTCAACTAGGTCTGGCGTTTGACATTTCAATTTTAAAAAAATGTAATGAAGAAATAATAAAATATAGAAATGCTAATTAAGATAGATAGTTTTAATTGCTCAAGTGTTCATTTCGTCATTTTCGTCATGAATATCCACGTTTTTTAGTGCAGTACGCATCGTCATTTAGCTTTATAAAGTTGTGCAATATAACTGCAACTTTTACAACGCTCTCTACACTAGTTGGAGCCATAACCAAGGTATTTTGAAGAGTTCAACAGTGCTTAGCAGAATTCGAGCACGACCTATCTAACGCGCCATTGTGTTTTAGAAAATGAAACTCGAGCGTCGTGGAAGATTTTATCGTAAAGTTTTTGTAAAGTCTATCAAACGCCGATCAAAGCGCGACCGACCTAACGCGCCATTGTGGTTTCGACTTTATTGAACACACGGAATCTTACGAGGCAATTCACAACAAGACCTCAGGCGTTATATCGTAAATTTTTCCGTATCACGTAAATCTCGTTCAAACGCACTAGTTGGTTCTACTTCAACTAGGTCTGGCGTTTGACATTTCAATTTTAAAAAAATGTAATGAAGAAATAATAAAATATAGAAATGCTAATTAAGATAGATAGTTTTAATTGCTCAAGTGTTCATTTCGTCATTTTCGTCATGAATATCCACGTTTTTTACTGCAGTACGCATCGTCATTTAGCTTTATAAAGTTGTGCAATATAACTGCAACTTTTACAACGCGCTCTACACTAGTTGGAGCCATAACCAAGGTGTTTTGAAGAGTTCAACAGTGCTTAGTAGTATTCGAGCACGACCTAACGCGCCATTGTGTTTTAGGAAATGAAACTCTAGCGTCGTGGAAGATTTTATCGTAAAGTTTTTGTAAAGTCTATGAAACGCCGATCAAAGCGCGACCGACCTAACGCGCCATAGTAAGCATCAATCCCGATAGATTTAAACAAAACAAATAAATTAATAATCACGTTTTGTATCCTAGATTACAGTCCTTTTTTTATTCATTGATATTTATTGGAACTATATATGAATTTTATTTAATATTTAACAAATTTGCATAATCAACAAGTAACTATGAATTTTTTATACCAATGAAGGTTTTTATTTGAAATCTGTAATTGATTTACAGGTAATTTGATATCTAAAACATGACTTGTGCACGGTAGTGATGTTGCAACTTGTTAGCACGAACACCGAGCTTCATCGCACTTTTAGCGCAGCAGCCTTCTGTTGCGTAGCGGATCAGCCAAGTGAACGGTATTGCCACAAGACTTTGTGCAACTTGCGATCGGATTTTTTCGGACGCATAGCCCGTTCTGGATTTAAGTGTTGTTTATAGTAACGCAGCAGTGAACGATGACCAACTACAGCTCCGGAGGGCAATACCAACTGATACTCATCTCTATCCAGTAGATCTGGTGTAGCTTCCTCGTCAATATCCACGCCTTCTTGCTATTTGTAAAAAAAACGTAACGAATGTCTGGCTCGACCAGAACTAAGCACTTCACTCTTACATGATCGGGGTAACTACTACTGTAGTCATAGTATTGGGCATATTCTGCGAGCGACAGACCCTCGTGCAAGAGCTGACAGTGTCCCTTATCGTTCATGTGCTTACGCACAGCATCTAATGAATAGAAAGTTTTGCCACGATCGTTGCACCAAAGACAGATGAAGTAGTTGGCCACCTTTTCGCCCAAATAGTAGAGTAAGCCTTTGAGATCAACGCAGTAATCTGCATCAGGAATAAAGAAAGAATGTGCCACAGACATGTGCTTGAAGTTTTCGACCATGTCTTCGCTGCGGTGCGTGCAAAAGAGGCAATCTTTTTCGGTGAGCGGATTTTCTTCAATATCTTCCCACTCATCAGAGCCATCCTAGGTTGAGCGAACGATTGAGTGAACGATTTTCTAAACATAGTAAAACACATTTTAAAGAAAGAGAAAAACTTACAACTACTACCTCGCCAGAGATATCTTTAAAGTTCTCATCACCATCGTCCTCATAAATCATATTTTCCTCTGCGCTCGTTGCTTGTGCTGCTGCCATTGCTGGATGTGGTCTCGCTTTTACTTTGCTCTTTATGAGTACTTCTAGCTGTTCGCCTTCCTTTAGCCCTGCTTTAAACTTTATCAAGCATTCTTTGTGCTTCTTGCTGTTTAGATGATTATCGTGAGCCTTCTGATTGCCGAATTGCTTATGACATGCACGACAGTAAAGACTAATCTCTTTCTCTTCGTTGGTGATAGCGTTTGTATCCCGGATCTTCAAAAGACGCATTTGAAATTCATCCGCGGTAACTGATGGTAGGTGCGTAACACGACGTTTCAGATTATATCGGTGCCAATCGGTCTTATAGTGAAGCCGCTGCAAATCCGCATTGGCATATTTGATACTGCAATTGATGCATGTGAAGGCATACGATTTTGCTTCCATTCGAAATATTCTATATCACAACAAATTTGAAAATTTCTACAAATTTTAATCAGTCATATAAAATAGAAACACGTTTAATGCACGACTCAATAGTTTTTTCACAGCGAACTGTCAAAAGTTTATAATACATATTTACAATCCATAGCAACAAAGGTTATCAACAATTTAGGTTGGTTTATATCAAGGTGTATAGAATAGAAGGTTGCGCCAGTAACAAAAAAAGTGGTCTCGTTCTGCGCAACTACGTCAATAAGTATTTCTAAAAAAACTAGGGTCACAACATACGGTACAAATGCCACAGGTGAAAACGGATATGAAGAAAAGTTCGAACAGGTTAAATGTTACTCGAACTCTCCGATTTTGTTGTTGCTTTTTTGTTTTTGTAGTTTTATACCGCAACTCCAACAAAAGCAACAGAGATTCATTTTGAACAGGAGTCATTTTGACTCCTTCTGCAAATTTTACATCTCCTTCTCATATATTGTATATTTTAAAGAGTTTTATCTGCATGTGATCTCCATAGCTTACCTCATACGTAAATATTTATGTTTAGTTATAGAAAATTTTAGTTTTCCTAAGAGTTTTAAACATTTGCTAATAAACTCTGTTATAGGTTTGGATTAAGTAAAGTAAAACAATTATCTATAGTGACATCCTTGCCTATCCCATCCTACCCCTGTTCATATATGGATCCATTAATTTCACAACCACGTGAAACAGAATGCCAAAATTTGTTCGTTCACCTTCTGAAAAATTCAAAAATGTTTAAAACAATCATAACAATAACCAGTTATATTCGGCCTGGCCGAATCTTAGATACCCTACACCTTAAAAGTTTTTAGGAATTTTTAGGAATTTTAGGAATTAAGGTTTTATTCCAATGCATTTTTTTATAAATTGATTCTATATTTATATGTCTTATATTCGTTTTATTTGCTCGTTTACAAATCCGAACAAAGAATATTTATACAAAATTCCATATTAATTAATAACATATTATAAAATTACAGACTTATATAAGGATTTATGTAGGACGATTGTGCCATATTACCCTTTCGTCCATGTAACCTAAAAGTATGCGCGCCACGCCCACTTTCTGCAACGTAAAATATAATAATGTCGCTTGATATTGAAATTTTATTGTAATATCTTAAAAACTAGAAGAAATATGTGGTTATAAGGAAAGCTATCTTATAATCACATTTAATCACAGACGGGTATAAATAGTAGGCGTGGTCGTTACCCGTTTTCAAAACAAAATAATGGGCTTAGTATTTTTATTATTGTGTTCAAATTTAAGCTTTATTTCCGTGGTAATAAATTTGCTTTCATGAGCTATACTGTATAAGCAGTGTGAAAGTGGGCGGACCGCGCCCACTTTTGCTGTAATAATTTTTATTAGAAAATAAGTTGTTATGTAAAGGTTGATTCAGGATGTTTATATATTTAACAATATAACCATTTGAGAACCTCTTTTACCTGTATAACCTAAAAGTGGGCGGATCACGCCCATATTTGGAATATCAACGGATGAAGTTACTTTATACCCAGAAATGAAATTTTGTTGACATAACTAAAAAATAACGGCTGATACCACATTTTTACTAAAAAATAGGCGTGGTCGTGGACCGATTTAGCCCATTTTCAATACCAACCTGCACACCCTAAGAAACAATATTTCTGTAAAATTTCATCATGATATCTTCACCGGTGCTCCTGTGATCGTGATTTCAACAGACAGACAGACAGACAGACGGACGGACAAGGCTAAATCGACTCAGGAGGTCACGCTGATCAAGAATATCAAGAATAAGAATACACATTTCGTGACAAAGGGAATATACCCTTAACCTTAAGGTGTAGGATATAAAAAGAGTTTGGTTGAACATGAATTTTATTTGGAAACCAAAATCTGTACTGGGGCTTATTATCTTAATTACACACAAAACCCAAAATTTCGAACCAGGAGTCATAATAACTCCATCGGTATACAAAGGCAAAAAAAATTTTTATAATCAATTTTTTAATGTAGGGCCATTTCCACTATCACGACTTATTTCAATATAAGAATCATTAAAAGTCACCAAATTGCAAGCTTATCGGTGAATAATTACGTGATTGACAACGATAAGTAAACCCAAAAGGAGTCAAAATTACTCCATCGGTACATCTAGTGGTAACCGAATAATTCCTTTCTCTCTGCTTAACAAACCATTGATACAGGCGCTTTTCCATTTTCGGCAACTCTGATGCTTTTAATGTTTTTTTTTCCGGGACCGGAAAGTGTGTTATTAACACAGTGCAAAATTTTATTTTTTTTCATTTTTATCTTGCTAATTGTTGATTTTGAGATACCATATTGCTTTGCTAAAGCTACCGCACTTGCACCCTTTTCTAATAAATCCAAAATGTTTGCCTTTTCTTGTAATTTAAGCACTTTCGGTTGTTTTGAGCACATTTTGGTAAAGATTCGGCCTGGCCGAATCTTAGATACCCTACACCTTAAAAGTTTTTAGGAATTTTTAGGAATTAATGTTTTATACCGATGCATTTTTTTATAAATTGATTCTATATTTATATGTCTTATATTCGTTTTATTTGCTCGTTTATAAATCCGAATAAAGAATTCTCAACCGAAAAAACAACCCTGATGACATCTGTCAAAAGAAATAAAAAGAAACGAGAGTGCGATAACTTTTTCCTGGCGTACGGACGTGCCTCGGTATTTTGATAATCAATTAATGTGTCTTTGTAATCTTTTCATTATATATTCTTCTTGAAATTATCCTGACGAAATTAAAAACCAGTCAATTAAATTAAACAATCTGAAGTTTTCTTTACTTGACAGAATCTATATATATAAAAATGAAAGGCCTGACTGACTTCCGATCAACGCACAGGCTAAACCCTTGGACCTAGAACGGTGAAATTTTGCACATAGGTTTCTTTTATGATGTATACGTCGAATAAGAAAAGATTTTTCGAAATGTTACTTCTAAGGACTTCAAAAAGGACATACACAGAATTTTTTCTTTGCCCAGGCTAAACCCTTAGATCTAAAAAGGTGAAATTTTGCGCGGAGGTTTCTTTTATGATGTATACGTCGAATAAGAAAAGATTTTTCGAAATGTTACTTCTAAGGACTTCAAAAAGGACATACACAGAATTTTTTCTTTGCCCAGGCTAAACCCTTAGATCTAAAAAGGTGAAATTTTGCACGGAGGCTTCTTTTATGATGTATACAAGGGAGAAAAAAGGACTTTTCAAAAGTTTTATTTCCAAGGACTTCAAAAAGGATAAACACATAACTCTTTTGTTAGCCATCAAACATAGATTTTATTTTTTAACGAAAACATCCCGCGTATAAATACCTAAAAACCATTTACAGGATTTTTCAAAATTCATCCTCTAAAGGTCAAAAAAGGACATAATTTGGTAAAAGTACACCCAATGACATAATAAAATAAAACGAAGCATGAATATTTTGTACAAAGGTTTCTTTGATGATGTATACAAGGGCGAAGAAAGGATTTTTCGAAATTTTACTTCTAAGGACTTCAAAAAGGACAAACACATAACTCTTTTGTTAGCCATCAAATATGGATTTTCTTTTCTCACGAAAACATCCCGCGTAGAAATGCCTTAAAACCATTTTCAGGATTTTTCAAAATTCATCCTCTAAAGGAAAATTCATCTTCCAAAAAAGGACATAATTTGGTAAAAATACACATAATAAAATAAAACGAAGCACGTTATGAATTCTTGTCATGTACCAAAGAATATATGTATTACAATATATTATTACAATATTCAAAACAGAATGCTACGCCCAAGAGAGATTGTACATTAACCCATTAAATCCCAAGCAGTCCAATTTTGCGAATTCTGCAGTGATATTCAAAACTCTGTTTTTTAATGCAACTGAAATTAAGAGTCTTGGAGAAAAAAAAAATATTTTCATTTAGAAGTTAGTTTTTGAAGCTGTCCTATAAATAGGACGATGGAGGTTCGAGGTAATAAAATAAGACGACACATTTTTTACTGGATACATTTTATTTCAGAATAAATATTGTAATTACATTTCGAATGCGTGTATGCAATGCTTACTCCGTGTGATAAGGCACAAAACAATCAGTGCACAATGTTTTGTGACATTTGGCACAAAAAGTAATAGGTTTATTTTTGCAGTTTTCTCCCTGACACCGCCTTTGCTTCTGTCTTTTCACCATATAATGACTCTTATTGCCATACCTTGTAGGATTTAAAAGATTTGCAAAGGGTCCCGAAAATGGTTTGGATATGCGGATGATATGAGGAGAAAATTAATATTGGTTACATTTCCGTCCAAATTATGTTTGTAGGAACTGGATTCATTTATGCATTCCAAATATGTAGGGTGACACTTACGCCAATGAAACCTTCTTTGCGCACGCGATTCCACTCCAGGCGATTAATTTTCATTGTTTTGTAGGCTATTTACTGTAGCAGAAAATTCAATCTGACCGGCTACATCTGTTACTGGTACAATATCCATTTTGTCATCGTTTCCTTCGTCTATATCGCTGACTTCATCGAAAAGATCAGGAGGTAATATAGCTATTTCAATATTGTCCAAGTCCTCATCGCTTAAGTCCTCCTCCTCTATTTCCTGCAGATATTCCGCTATTTCTGAGATCGTCAAAGCCTTTTTATATTTCATCTTTACAGGTTACATAATCCACAGAGTACGAAAATCTTCAGCTTCGCGGCAAATTACATAAATATAAACGTTATTGATTTTGAGCTTACCTTCGAAATAATTTACTACAATTAGAATTTAAATAAACGTTTTCAAATTAGGTAACACTATACACTGCAACTGTTACTATTGAAAAGATTTTATATTATTTATTACTGTTGTAGGTCAGAATCATTGCTTTGGTAATAACAACGCTTAACGTTGTTATGAACACATACCTTTCGGCCCAGTAGTTAACAATGCTTAACTTGTGGTAACACATACTTCTAGGCTGCACTTTAATTGTGGAGCTCGAAAGTACAGGTGAATCACACACCACTGTGGCCTAGATAAAAGCCGAACTTGATCGCATTCCAATAAGTGGAACAGCGCGCTCAATTCAGAAGAGCAAAAGTCACAACTTGTTGTCAAGAATTATTGTCAAAAATAATTCTTGAGATAGTTGCAAAAACGACGCGGAAATGATTCTGTCCAACAACGAATCTCAGAAGAGATATAAACCCATCTTTCGGATTGAAAGAAAGCAGTTGTAATTTAGCAGCAAAAGCTAAGCAGGCGAAGTATAGAGTAAAAGTCAAAAGTTGTAATTGAAAACAGAATTCCATTAGAAGACCCAAAACAAATAGAAACAGTGATTAAAGACTTTCACAATTCACCACTGGGAGGACATCAGGGTGCAGTGAAAACGTATTTGAGAATCCGGAAACAATTCAGATGGCCAGGAATGCAAAAGCAAGTAAAGGAATTCATAAAAAACTGTCCGAAATGCCAAGCTAATAAAAGCTCGAAATTAACAAAAATGCCGATGGTACTAACAGATACACCAACGCGGCCATTCGACAAAGTTTACATGGATATAGTAGGTATTCTACCAGAAACTGTGTCCGGAAATAAGTACATTCTGACTTTTCAGGATGACTTTTCAAAATTTATGGCATGTACAGCTATCCCAGACGCGGAAGAAAGTACTGTCGCCAGGGCTTTTTATGACGAAGTAATTACGCGTTACGGAATTCCTAGAATTCTAATTACAGACAACGGAACTAATTTCATTTCGAAATTGTTCACAGATACATGCAAATTATTAGGCATACAAAAATTACACATAACGCCTTACCATCCGCAGGCGAATGGCTCATTAGAGAGAAGCCACAGACCATTAGCGGAATATTTACGTAGTTTTGCTAAAGAAGATGGTTCGAATTGGGATCAATGGTTAACTGCAGCAATGCACGTTCACAACCACACACCCCACATTACGACCAAGCAAACTCCGTTTCGTACCTTATTCGGATTCGACATAGAAATGCCGACTAATTTAAAAAGGAAGTGTAGTCCGGTATATAATGCCGAAGATCCGAATAAAGTTTTGAAATTCCAAATTCAAAGAGCTCACGAAATAGTGAGGAGAAATCAGGAAATGGCTAAAAGGGTGGCCAAAAATCAGTATGACAATAAATTAAATTTAGTGGAATTTAGGGTGGAGATAGGGTGTTAATTAAGAACCAAACTAGGAAAAATAAATTTTCTCCCATATGGATAGGGCCATATAGGGTAGAAAGAATTAAAAGTCCAATTACGACAGTCTTAAATATTAAGGGAAGAGAAAAACCATTCCACAATAATTTACTTAAGTTATATAATAGCGATTAAGTAGAAATTAGGGTTAACTAGACCATAACGTAGGAATCAGAATCACTTAAACCAAGAAAACAGGTTAATAGGTTAGGAGACATTAAATTAAGTTATTCACAATAATCACGTTATTAGGAGTAGGACAAAATAAATTAATATAGAATATGATAGAATAAATAGATATGAATGAGTTGCAAACTATAAATAAGACAGATACAAAAATATTAGGTACACTAAGAACAAAAGAAAAAAAAAATAAGAACAACAAGAGAACAAAACGATAAAGTGAATAAAACCGTGAATAAATTAACCAACAAAGCAAAGGGGACAATAGAAATAGGAGCAGAGTTTTACTAATCACCTTGCTACTCACGCAGTTAGCATGTTCTTCGATTATAAAAAGATTGTGTCTCAATTGTCCACGATACAAAGCAGGGAGCATTAGTCTTAATATAGCAGTATATATTACAGATATAAAAGCACTTGCAAGGAACGTAAAATCAAAAGTATTAGCGAAATTTTAAATTTTAATTTCAGACTTAGGACAGGAAATCAAGACAAATTCAAAACGAAGGTCACAAAGAAAATCAGAATAACGTTTCAATAAGCAACAATTTGTTTATTTAAGCGTAAAAATATAGGAAAAGAAAACTTATGTATATAGTGATAAAATAACTTTGTACTTAATATTTGAGCCATTTCTTTTGTAAATTTGGAATTGACCTTTTTAGATTGTAGTTATTTGAATTGGTAATATACGGTATGTGAAAAATAGCTGTTTCCGTTTTAAATAAACAGCCATTACTATTGCATTTGCATTTATTATAGGAATAAATGCACATGAAAGCTATGCATAAAGAGTTAGTTTATGCATAACCATAATTTACACATCATAAATACATCTAGTTGCAATCGTTGCAATAGAAAATGTAATATAAATAAATCTAAAATAAGAAAGATCTTTGTTTCTTATAAATATTCTATAAATATATAAATAAATATATCTAGCAAATATCTTACATATCTTACAAATACAAAACAATATCTTACAAATATATAAACATATCATATAAAATGTAGTACATAAATATTCAATGTAAAATATTAACGAATTCGCGAAAACAACAAACAAACAAGCAAGAATTGAGCGTTTAGTGCAAAAGCAGTAAATTGGCATATCGAAATCTGCATTACCAAGCACTCTATTACATGTGAACAAAATACAGTTTGTTTGTATCTGATATGCTGATAATATTTTCTCCTTCCATAAATAAATTCTGCATAGGGACGCTACAATCGACTGGGAAATCGCGTTCGCTTTGAATCATCCCAACGCTGTATAAAGGGATATGCATTCAAAGCAAAAACACAGAAACTCAGCACCAAACAAACCAAAAAGTGTTATTTGGTTTCATTTATAAAAATCAAGACATGAGCTAGGGGTACGCGTTCTGACCGCGAGCTTGGTGGATACGGAAGAGCAAATGAACGCGAACTTTGCTTGCGTGTCATATCCACTAAAAACATTTGCACGTCTATAAAATGCGTGCTGTTCGCGTACATGTTTTTTTCGTGAGAATACTTGGCGTACTGTTCGCCTTCTGCACGCGTTCTGAAATCCGACTGTTCGTTTGCTGTCCATTTCTGTACTCGTTCTGAAATTTTGTTGTTTGACCAAATTCAGAAGAATATGGAAAAGAAGAAGACGTGCAAGTTTGCGCTGATTTGTCTACTCCATAATTGAATACCAACAAAATCACACTAATTTGTTCGCCGGTTGTTCGTTTGCTTTCCATTTCAAATGGATAGCAAAACAGCAGATCGCAAACAGAACGCGAACAGAAATTCAAGAATTTGGTTGTATCCACCGAAAAACGAAACAAAAAGCGACGTGCAGCTTTCATTCGTGCACTCGTATTTTGGTGGATACGACGCACAAACATTTCCGAAAGCTGTTCGCGTTCAGCGCGCGAGCTGCGCGCGATCAGATCGCGAGCAGCTTTTGTGTTGATTTTTGGTGGATACAAAAGAACGCGGTCAGAACGCAAACAGTTCGCGTGCTGAATTTTTAGTGGATGCCTGCCTTAAAACGCATGTGGTGTGAGGGAGTTGTCCCGATATCAGCATTGCACTCATTCACACGTGTAGCTGCGAAACCAAAGGCTTTGCTGCCGTTTGTTTTCATTCCTTTTGTTTGGTTTGCAGCAGCGGCCGCAGTCAGCATCGGTTTTCTCTGTCGACCCAAGTTCGTGCACGATATCATGTCGCCTTCGACGAGTTGCTTGCGTTGAAATCTCTTTATAATATATACTCGTTGGTATATGTCGTTTCGTTAAACGTTAACGTCAGAGATATCAAACCTTGAACAAAATTTTGTCAACACCACGTGAATTCACGACGCAGTCTAGCAAAACAGATGTACGCACACACAAACGTTTTCTGCTTGCTCTCTCGTTGTTTCTCTTTGTTCGTGATTGCTTTTCTCTGTTCACGTTTGCTGTCTCATAGTTTGATCTCCCCTCAGTTGTTCCGACCGCACCATTAAGTTAAAAGATATGGCAGGCCGAGATTCAACTTCTGTATATGTACTATTTAAGCCGAAACCACAATGGCGCGTTAGGTCGGTCGCGCTTTGACAGATATTATTGAACACACGGAATCTTACGAGGCAATTCACAACAAGACCTCAGGCGTTATATCGTAAATTTTTCCGTATCACGTAAATCTCGTTCAAACGCACTAGTTGGTTCTACTTCAACTAGGTCTGGCGTTTGACATTTCAATTTTAAAAAAATGTAATGAAGAAATAATAAAATATAGAAATGCTAATTAAGATAGATAGTTTTAATTGCTCAAGTGTTCATTTCGTCATTTTCGTCATGAATATCCACGTTTTTTAGTGCAGTACGCATCGTCATTTAGCTTTATAAAGTTGTGCAATATAACTGCAACTTTTACAACGCGCTCTACACTAGTTGGAGCCATAACCAAGGTATTTTGAAGTGTTCAACAGTGCTTAGTAGAATTCGAGCACGACGTATCTAACGCGCCATTGTGTTTTAGAAAATGAAACTCTAGCGTCGTGGAAGATTTTATCGTAAAGTTTTTGTAAAGTCTATGAAACGCCGATCAAAGCGCGACCGACCTAACGCGCCATAGTAAGCATCAATCCCGATAGATTTAAACGAAACAAATAAATTAATAATCACGTTTTGTATCCTAGATTACAGTCCTTTTTTTATTCATTGATATTTATTGGAACTATATATGAATTTTATTTAATATTTAACAAATTTGCATAATCAACAAGTAACTATGAATTTTTTATACCAATGAAGGTTTTTATTTGAAATCTGTAATTGATTTACGGGTAATTTGATATCTAAAACATGACTTGTGCACGGTAGTGATGTTGCAACTTGTTAGCACGAACACCGAGCTTCATCGCACTTTTAGCGCAGCAGCCTTCTGTTGCGTAGCGGACCAGCCAAGTGAACGGTATTGCCACAAGACTTTGTGCAACTTGCGATCGGATTTCTTCGGACGCATAGCCCGTTCTGGATTTAAATGTTGTTTATAGTAACGCAGCAGTGAACGATGACCAACTACAGCTCCGGAGGGCAATACCAACTGATACTCATCTCTATCCAGTAGGTCTGGTGTAGCTTCCTCGTCAATATCCATGCCTTCTTGCTATTTGTAAAAAAAAAACGTAACGAATGTCTGGCTCGACCAGAACTAAGCACTTCACACTTACATGATCGGGGTAACTACTACTGTAGTCATAGTATTGGGCATATTCTGCGAGCGACAGACCCTCGTGCAAGAGCTGACAGTGTCCCTTATCGTTCATGTGCTTACGCACAGCATCTAATGAATAGAAAGTTTTGCCACGATCGTTGCACCAAAGACAGATGAAGTAGTTGGCCACCTTTTCGCCCAAATAGTAGAGTAAGCCTTTGAGATCAACGCAGTAATCTGCATCAGGAATAAAGAAAGAATGTGCCACAGACATGTGCTTGAAGTTTTCGACCATGTCTTCGCTGCGGTGCGTGCAAAAGAGACAATCTTTTTCGGTGAGCGGATTTTCTTCAATATCTTCCGACTCATCAGAGCCATCCTAGGTTGAGCGAACGATTGAGTGAACGATTTTCTAAACATAGTAAAACACATTTTAAAGAAAGAGAAAAACTTACAACTACTACCTCGCCAGAGATATCTTTAAAGTTCTCATCACCATCGTCCTCATAAATCATATTTTCCTCTGCGCTCGCTGCTTGTGCTGCTGCCATTGCTGGATGTGGTCTCGCTTTTACTTTGCTCTTTATGAGTACTTCTAGCTGTTCGCCTTCCTTTAGCCCTGCTTTAAACTTTATCAAGCATTCTTTGTGCTTCTTGCTGTTTAGATGATTATCGTGAGCCTTCTGATTGCCGAATTGCTTATGACATGCACGACAGTAAAGACCAATCTCTTTCTCTTCGTTGGTGATAGCGTCTGTATCCCGGATCTTCAAAAGACGCATTTGAAATTCATCCGCGGTAACTGATGGTAGGTGCGTAACACGACGTTTCAGATTATATCGGTGCCAATCGGTCTTATAGTGAAGCCGCTGCAAATCCGCATTGGCATATTTGACACTGCAATTGATGCATGTGAAGGCATACGATTTTGCTTCCATTCGAAATATTCTATATCACAAATTTGAAAATTTCTACAAATTTTAATCAGTCATAAAATAGAAACACGTTTAATGCACGACTCAATAGTTTTTTCACAGCGAACTGTCAAAAGTTTATAATACATATTTACAATCCATAGCAACAAAGGTTATCAACAATTTAGGTTGGTTTATATCAAGGTGTATAAACCAACCAATAGAATAGAAGGTTGCGCCAGTAACAAAAAAGTGGTCTCGTTCTGCGCAACCACGTCAATAAGTATTTCTAAAATCACTAGGGTCACAACATACGGTACAAATGCCACAGGTGAAAAGTGATATGAAGAAAAGTTCGAACAGGTTAAATGTTACTCGAACTCTCCGATTTTGTTGTTGCTTTTTTGTTTTTGTAGTTTTATACCGCAACTCCAACAAAAGCAACAGAGATTCATTTTAAACAGGAGTCATTTTGACTCCTTCTGCAAATTTTACATCTCCTTCTCATATATTGTATATTTTAAAGAGTTTTATCTGCATGTGATCTCCATAGCTTACCTCATACGTAAATATTTATGTTTAGTTATAGAAAATTTTAGTTTTCCTAAGAGTTTTAAACATTTGCTAATAAACTCTGTTATAGGTTTGGATTAAGTAAAGTAAACCAATTATCTATAGTGACATCCTTGCCTATCCCATCCTACCCTTGTTCATATATGGATCCATTAATTTCACAACCACGTGATCAGCAACCGTTCTTTGTGAGGCCTACATTCATTTTTTCCTAAATATGGAAAGCTATTTACTGAGTACTTGCTTTCCTTGTCAACAGCAAACCAGAACTCCTGCCCATATTTATCAGACTTAGATGCTATAAATTGTGTTAATGGACACCGACATTTACTCGGAAACAATTGTTCATCGATGGTTATAAACGAGCCTGGTTGATAGCACGATATGCAGTTTTCAATAAAGCGGTTCCATATTGTCGAGTATAGAGCGAATTTATGTCTTTAGCCTTTCAGATCGTGTAGATTTTTCATCAAATCGAATGAATCTGAAAATTTCATTAAATCGTTTGCGCGAAATTGCCGTTTTGCAAAACAAATTGCCCCATGAGTTGGACCATATTGAATAAAAACGTAAATCCTTTGTTCCGCTGACTCCTCGGAGATAAAATATATCAATGAAGGACTGAAGTTCTGGTACGGACATATGCCAATCTTCATTTGATGTCTCACTCTTAGCCTCAGCTACTGTATACTTTTGAATATGCTTCAGTATATAATTGTCAAAAAATAAAAGGAAAGCACTTAGCGGGCTGCCTAAGGTAACATACTTTTTAACATGAGCAGTTACACCGGGCATATCTTTTAAAATATTCTGTTGAGGAATTCGACCAGAAAAATTTAAATTAGGATGTATTTCATTCCAAATTGTACCTTCAGGAACAGTAAACTCCGCACAACTATACGGCGATTGAACTTCTAACTGTTGATCTAGTTCCTCTTTATTCAGTTGCTCTTCACTCGATTGACGCAAAACGAGACGACGGCTGCTAGTCGACGGTTCACAAGAACCATCTACTTTCACGTGTTTTATTTTATGTGACTCTAAGTAGATGCAAAAAACATATATAACAAATTAATTGAAATAACCTTATTTTAAAAGCGAACTTATTTCATTTAACATTGCAGAATGCCAAAATTTGTTCGTTCACGTTCTGAAAAATTCAAAAATGTTTAAAACAATCATAACAATAACCAGTTATATTCGGCCTGGCCGAATCTTAGATACCCTACACCTTAAAAGTTTTTAGGAATTTTTAGGAATTTTAGGAATTAAGGTTTTATTCCAATGCATTTTTTTATAAATTGATTCTATATTTATATGTCTTATATTCGTTTTATTTGCTCGTTTACAAATCCGAACAAAGAATATTTATACAAAATTCCATATTAATTAATAACATATTATAAAATTACAGACTTATATAAGGATTTATGTAGGACGATTGTGCCATATTACCCTTTCGTCCATGTAACCTAAAAGTATGCGCGCCACGCCCACTTTCTGCAACGTAAAATATAATAATGTCGCTTGATATTGAAATTTTATTGTAATATCTTAAAAACTAGAAGAAATATGTGGTTATAAGGAAAGCTATCTTATAATCACATTTAATCACAGACGGGTATAAATAGTAGGCGTGGTCGTTACCCGTTTTCAAAACAAAATAATGGGCTTAGTATTTTTATTATTGTGTTCAAATTTAAGCTTTATTTCCTTTAAGCTTTATTTATTATTCACGAAGCATGTTGTGAATATTTTGCACAGAGGTTTCTTTTATGATGTATACAAGGGAGAAGAAAGGATTTTTCAAAATTTTACTTCTAAGGACTTCAAAAAGGACAAACACATAACTCTTTTGTTAGCCATCAAATATGGATTTTCTTTTCTCACGAAAACATCCCGCGTAGAAATGCCTAAAAACCATTTTCAGGATTTTTCAAAATTCATCTTCTAAAGGTCCAAAAAAGGACATCATTTGGTAAAAGTACACCCAATGACATAATAAAATAAAATGAAGCATGAATATTTTGCACAAAGGTTTCTTTGATGATTTATACAAGGGAGAAGAAAGGATTTTTCGAAATTTTACTTCTAAGGACTTCAAAAAGGACAAACACATAACTCTTTTGTTAGCCATCAAATATGGATTTTTCTTTTTTCACGAAAACATCCTGCGTATAATGCCTAAAAACCATTTTCAGGATTTTTCAAAATTCATCCTCTAAAGGAAAATTCATCTTCCAAAAAAGGACATAATTTGGTTAAAATACACCCAATCACATAATAAAATAAAACGAAGCACGTTATGAATTTTTGTCATGTACCAAAGAATAGTATAGTATGTATTACAATATTCAAAACAGAATGCTACGCCCAAGAGAGATTGTACATTAATAGTTTGAGATGAAAGAAATGATACATAAAAGCAGCTTCTAAGCACTCTGAAAGATATTACAGTGAACGATGACATGATGGCTGGACTCACTGTACTATTAGCTGGAGACTTTTGCCGGACTCCTCCGTCTATAGTGCCGAGAGGAACTTGGGCTGACGAAGTTCAGGCATCAAATCTTTGGCACTTAATATAAAAACTGCACCTTAAGAAAACCAATTCTCCAAACTACTCCTGCAAATAGGAAACGGAGAATATCCGGAAACTGATGGCGAAATTCAAATTCAACCAAATCTTGCCTCAGTTGTGTCGACCGTTGAGGAGCCAATAGAACGAATATATCTGGATGTCCAAAACCTACACCATAAAACAACAGAGTGGTTGTGCGAACGTGCGATTCTTAAACCTAAGAACGATCAGGCATCAACCATTAATGACACATTGCTGAAGTCATTTGAAGAAACAGAATAATTGTACAAATCGGTGGACACAGTATTGCACATAGATAACGCTATACACTATCCTGCGGAGTACATAAATACACTTAACCCACCTGGTCTACCGTCTCACAAACTGAAAATAGCAGGATTTGATCTTAGGCAAGACTGCTTTTCACATGGGCAGTTTTACGTCGCCTGCTCAAGAGTTAGCTCACCTAACATTTTGGTCGTGCTAGCAACTGATGGCAAAAACTCCATTTCTTTGTATAAAGAGGTACATTAATTAAAACTAAACAGCAAGAAGATTAAACAAAACATTTATAATATTGTACAATAAAAAATTTTAAAATTAAAATAAACACATAAAAAAACATATGTATATATTAAAAAATAATATTTTATTTCCCGAGCAACGTCGGGTAGTATTTATATAAAATTTCATATTAATTGATAACACATTATAAAATTACTACTTATATAAGGATTTATGTAGGATGATTGTGCCATATTACCCCTCCGTCCATGTAACCTAAAAGTATGAGCGCCACGCCCATTTTCTGCAACGTAAAATATAATAATGTCGCTCGATATTGAAATTTTACTGTCATATCTTAAAACTAGAAGAAATATGTGGTCGTTACCCGTTTTCAAAACAAAATAATTGGCTTAGTAGTTTTATTATTGTGTTCAGATTTAAGCTTTATTTCCGTGCCCAGTTTTTCTGTAATAATGTTTTATTAGAAAAGAAGTTGTTATGTAAAGTTTGATTGAGGAAGACTACATATTTTATAATATAACCATTTAAGACCCTCTTTTGCCTTGTTGTAGTGTATTTTTTTTTGGGTGGTCTTCTTTCTTTTTCGTTGTGCAAAGAATAAAACGTCTTGTTTTAAGCTTCTTATTGATTTTTATTTAAAGTTTCTTGTTCCGACACTAAAACACTAATTTGATTATGTACGCTTATATTATATTATTATTAATTATAATTTAAAACTAACTCGCGACTTGATACGCGATTAACGACGACTTCTTCACAAGATTCACAAGACTTTTAATTATTTTCGGTAGGGCAATACAACACTCCGTGCAATTACTGTTACACTTGCAACAGAAATTTGCACGTGTTTGAAGATAGTACAGAGTTTTTGCAAAATCTTTAGTTTCAGTGCTTTAACAAAATTTATTATTGAAGTGAGATGAAATTGAAAAAAATACAGGTAAGTAGGATAATGTTTCTTCTTTCAAGTGGTATATCAATTGTTATGGGAAAATTATATTCAAAGTGTTTACGTAAACTTTAAATAAGTCCGCCTAAAGACGTACCTGGGTACTGTCAACTCGTGGTCGACCGCCTTTGTACACGCCTATACCAGAGTCAATAAAGGTCTACATATGACATACGGTATGATCAAGTAGGTCATTGGTGCGAGTTTCTCGATAGATCGGGCAAGAAAATGTACAAAATGGCTGGTTGCAAATCAGAGACACAAGCTTTCTGTGTAAAATGGAAGCTCAACTTATGTAACTCATCCACTAAAAAATGTTTTTACACATTTCATAATAATTAATACTATCAAACAAAAGTAACTCCAAACAAATTTCGCTAAATAAACTATCATAATAAGCAATGCCTCATTAAAAAATATGTTTTTTTCCTAAAAATCTAAATCTCATTTTTTATATTATTTTGTTCATAAATGCCCAGGTCTGCCATTAGGCGTGGTAACCACTTTTACTTGTAGCAGCTAAACAAATAATCAAAACTTAAAACTGACTTCATATTCGTTTTTCTCCACCCTAAATTACCTTAAATTAATTTTTTGAGGTCAAATACAAATTGTGGCATTTGAGGGTAAACAAAATTGTTCCTAAATCCTTTCTTCCTATGCTAAACTAATAATAAATATATATATAAAACAAAAAGAAAGAACAGTTATTTTCCCAAAAATGCAGTTGGCTTCGCGAAATTGGCATATCGAAATCTGCATTACCAAGCACTCCATTACATGTGAACAAAATACAGTTTCTTTGTATCTGATATGCTGATAATATTTTCTCCTTCCATAAATAAATTCTGCATAGGGACGCTACAATCGAGTGGGAAATCGCGTTCGCTTTGAATCATCCCAACGCTGTATAAAGGGATATGCATTCAAAGCAAAAACACAGAAACTCAGCACCAAACAAACCAAAAAGTGTTATTTGGTTTAATTTATAAAAATCAAGACATGAGCTAGGGGTACGCGTTCTGACCGCGAGCTTGGTGGATACGGAAGAGCAAATGAACGCGAACTGAGCGCGTTCTGAACGCGAACTTTGCTTGCGTGTCATATCCACTAAAAACATTTGCACGTCTATAAAATGTGTGATGTTCGCGTACATGTTTTTTTAGTGAGAATACTTGGCGTACTGTTCGCGGTCGACGGTCGGCGGTCGACCACGAGTTGACACTACCCAGGTACGTCTTTAGGCGGACTTATTTAAAGTTTACGTAAACACTTTGAATATAATTTTCCCATAACAATTGATATACCACTTGAAAGAAGAAACATTATCCTACTTACCTGTATTTTTTTCAATTTCATCTCACTTCAATAATAAATTTTGTTAAAACACTGAAACTAAAGATTTTGCAAAAAATCTGTACTATCTTCAAACACGTGCAAATTTCTGTTGCAAGTGTAACAGTAATTGCACGGAGTGTTGTATTGCCCTACCGAAAATAATTAAAAGTCTTGTGAATCTTGTGAGAATTCCCAGTTGAAGAAGTCGTCGTTAATCGCGTATCAAGTCGCGAGTTACTTTTAAATTATAATTAATAATAATATAATATAAGCGTACATAATCAAATTAGTGTTTTAGTGTCGGAACAAGAAACTTTAAATAAAAATCAATAAGAAGCTTAAAACAAGGCGTTTTATTCTTTGCACAACGTAAAAGAAAGAAGACCACCCAAAAAAAATACACTACAACAAGGCAAAAAAGTGTCTTAAATGGTTATATTATAAAATATGTAGTCTTCCTCAATCAAACTTTACATAACAACTTCTTTTCTAATAAAACATTATTACAGAAAAACTGGGCACGGAAATAAAGCTTAAATCTGAACACAATAATAAAACTATTAAGCCAATTATTTTGTTCTGCACGCGTTCTGAAATCCGACTGTTCGTTTGCTGTCCATTTCTGTACTCGTTCTGAAATTTTGTTGTTTGACCAAATTCAGAAGAATATGGAAAAGAAGAAGACGTGCAAGTTTGCGCTGATTTGTCTACTCCATAATTGAATACCAACAAAATCACACTAATTTGTTCTCCGGTTGTTCGTTTGCCATTTCAAATGGATAGCAAAACAGCAGATCGCAAACAGGACGCGAACAGAAATTCAAGAATTTGGTTGTATCCACCGAAAAACGAAACAAAAAGCGACGTGCAGCTTTCATTCGTGCACTCGTATTTTGGTGGATACGACGCACAAACATTTCCGAAAGCTGTTCGCGTTCAGCGCGCGATCAGATCGCGAGCAGCTTTTGTGTTGATTTTTGGTGGATACAAAAGAACGCGGTCAGAACGCAAACAGTTCGCGTGCTGAATTTTTAGTGGATGCCTGCCTTAAAACGCATGTGGTGTGAGGGAGTTGTCCCGATATCAGCATTGCACTCATTCACACGTGTAGCTGCGAAACCAAAGGCTTTGCTGCCGTTTGTTTTCATTCCTTTTGTTTGGTTTGCAGCAGCGGCCGCAGTCAGCATCGGTTTTCTCTGTCGACCCAAGTTCGTGCACGATATCATGTCGCCTTCGACGAGTTGCTTGCGTTGAAATCTCTTTATAATATATACTCGTTGGTATATGTCGTTTCGTTAAACGTTAACGTCAGAGATATCAAACCTTGAACAAAATTTTGTCAACACCACGTGAATTCACGACGCAGTCGCAAAACAGATGTACGCACACACAAACGTTTTCTGCTTGCTCTCTCGTTGTTTCTCTTTGTTCGTGATTGCTTTTCTCTGTTCACGTTTGCTGTCTCATAGTTTGATCTCCCCTCAGTTGTTCCGACCGCACCATTAAGTTAAAAGATATGGCAGGCCGAGATTCAACTTCTGTATATGTACTATTTAAGCCGAAACCACAATGGCGCGTTAGGTCGGTCGCGCTTTGACAGATATTAAGCGGAACCCCAATGGCGCGTTAAGTCGGTCGCGCTTTGACAGATATTATTGAACACACGGAATCTTACGAGGCAATTCACAACAAGACCTCAGGCGTTATATCGTAAATTTTTCCGTATCACGTAAATCTCGTTCAAACGCACTAGTTGGTTCTACTTCAACTAGGTCTGGCGTTTGACATTTCAATTTTAAAAAAATGTAATGAAGAAATAATAAAATATAGAAATGCTAATTAAGATAGATAGTTTTAATTGCTCAAGTGTTCATTTCGTCATTTTCGTCATGAATATCCACGTTTTTTAGTGCAGTACGCATCGTCATTTAGCTTTATAAAGTTGTGCAATATAACTGCAACTTTTACAACGCTCTCTACACTAGTTGGAGCCATAACCAAGGTATTTTGAAGAGTTCAACAGTGCTTAGCAGAATTCGAGCACGACCTATCTAACGCGCCATTGTGTTTTAGAAAATGAAACTCGAGCGTCGTGGAAGATTTTATCGTAAAGTTTTTGTAAAGTCTATCAAACGCCGATCAAAGCGCGACCGACCTAACGCGCCATTGTGGTTTCGACTTTATTGAACACACGGAATCTTACGAGGCAATTCACAACAAGACCTCAGGCGTTATATCGTAAATTTTTCCGTATCACGTAAATCTCGTTCAAACGCACTAGTTGGTTCTACTTCAACTAGGTCTGGCGTTTGACATTTCAATTTTAAAAAAATGTAATGAAGAAATAATAAAATATAGAAATGCTAATTAAGATAGATAGTTTTAATTGCTCAAGTGTTCATTTCGTCATTTTCGTCATGAATATCCACGTTTTTTACTGCAGTACGCATCGTCATTTAGCTTTATAAAGTTGTGCAATATAACTGCAACTTTTACAACGCGCTCTACACTAGTTGGAGCCATAACCAAGGTGTTTTGAAGAGTTCAACAGTGCTTAGTAGTATTCGAGCACGACCTAACGCGCCATTGTGTTTTAGGAAATGAAACTCTAGCGTCGTGGAAGATTTTATCGTAAAGTTTTTGTAAAGTCTATGAAACGCCGATCAAAGCGCGACCGACCTAACGCGCCATAGTAAGCATCAATCCCGATAGATTTAAACAAAACAAATAAATTAATAATCACGTTTTGTATCCTAGATTACAGTCCTTTTTTTATTCATTGATATTTATTGGAACTATATATGAATTTTATTTAATATTTAACAAATTTGCATAATCAACAAGTAACTATGAATTTTTTATACCAATGAAGGTTTTTATTTGAAATCTGTAATTGATTTACAGGTAATTTGATATCTAAAACATGACTTGTGCACGGTAGTGATGTTGCAACTTGTTAGCACGAACACCGAGCTTCATCGCACTTTTAGCGCAGCAGCCTTCTGTTGCGTAGCGGATCAGCCAAGTGAACGGTATTGCCACAAGACTTTGTGCAACTTGCGATCGGATTTTTTCGGACGCATAGCCCGTTCTGGATTTAAGTGTTGTTTATAGTAACGCAGCAGTGAACGATGACCAACTACAGCTCCGGAGGGCAATACCAACTGATACTCATCTCTATCCAGTAGATCTGGTGTAGCTTCCTCGTCAATATCCACGCCTTCTTGCTATTTGTAAAAAAAACGTAACGAATGTCTGGCTCGACCAGAACTAAGCACTTCACTCTTACATGATCGGGGTAACTACTACTGTAGTCATAGTATTGGGCATATTCTGCGAGCGACAGACCCTCGTGCAAGAGCTGACAGTGTCCCTTATCGTTCATGTGCTTACGCACAGCATCTAATGAATAGAAAGTTTTGCCACGATCGTTGCACCAAAGACAGATGAAGTAGTTGGCCACCTTTTCGCCCAAATAGTAGAGTAAGCCTTTGAGATCAACGCAGTAATCTGCATCAGGAATAAAGAAAGAATGTGCCACAGACATGTGCTTGAAGTTTTCGACCATGTCTTCGCTGCGGTGCGTGCAAAAGAGGCAATCTTTTTCGGTGAGCGGATTTTCTTCAATATCTTCCCACTCATCAGAGCCATCCTAGGTTGAGCGAACGATTGAGTGAACGATTTTCTAAACATAGTAAAACACATTTTAAAGAAAGAGAAAAACTTACAACTACTACCTCGCCAGAGATATCTTTAAAGTTCTCATCACCATCGTCCTCATAAATCATATTTTCCTCTGCGCTCGTTGCTTGTGCTGCTGCCATTGCTGGATGTGGTCTCGCTTTTACTTTGCTCTTTATGAGTACTTCTAGCTGTTCGCCTTCCTTTAGCCCTGCTTTAAACTTTATCAAGCATTCTTTGTGCTTCTTGCTGTTTAGATGATTATCGTGAGCCTTCTGATTGCCGAATTGCTTATGACATGCACGACAGTAAAGACTAATCTCTTTCTCTTCGTTGGTGATAGCGTTTGTATCCCGGATCTTCAAAAGACGCATTTGAAATTCATCCGCGGTAACTGATGGTAGGTGCGTAACACGACGTTTCAGATTATATCGGTGCCAATCGGTCTTATAGTGAAGCCGCTGCAAATCCGCATTGGCATATTTGATACTGCAATTGATGCATGTGAAGGCATACGATTTTGCTTCCATTCGAAATATTCTATATCACAACAAATTTGAAAATTTCTACAAATTTTAATCAGTCATATAAAATAGAAACACGTTTAATGCACGACTCAATAGTTTTTTCACAGCGAACTGTCAAAAGTTTATAATACATATTTACAATCCATAGCAACAAAGGTTATCAACAATTTAGGTTGGTTTATATCAAGGTGTATAGAATAGAAGGTTGCGCCAGTAACAAAAAAAGTGGTCTCGTTCTGCGCAACTACGTCAATAAGTATTTCTAAAAAAACTAGGGTCACAACATACGGTACAAATGCCACAGGTGAAAACGGATATGAAGAAAAGTTCGAACAGGTTAAATGTTACTCGAACTCTCCGATTTTGTTGTTGCTTTTTTGTTTTTGTAGTTTTATACCGCAACTCCAACAAAAGCAACAGAGATTCATTTTGAACAGGAGTCATTTTGACTCCTTCTGCAAATTTTACATCTCCTTCTCATATATTGTATATTTTAAAGAGTTTTATCTGCATGTGATCTCCATAGCTTACCTCATACGTAAATATTTATGTTTAGTTATAGAAAATTTTAGTTTTCCTAAGAGTTTTAAACATTTGCTAATAAACTCTGTTATAGGTTTGGATTAAGTAAAGTAAAACAATTATCTATAGTGACATCCTTGCCTATCCCATCCTACCCCTGTTCATATATGGATCCATTAATTTCACAACCACGTGAAACAGAATGCCAAAATTTGTTCGTTCACCTTCTGAAAAATTCAAAAATGTTTAAAACAATCATAACAATAACCAGTTATATTCGGCCTGGCCGAATCTTAGATACCCTACACCTTAAAAGTTTTTAGGAATTTTTAGGAATTTTAGGAATTAAGGTTTTATTCCAATGCATTTTTTTATAAATTGATTCTATATTTATATGTCTTATATTCGTTTTATTTGCTCGTTTACAAATCCGAACAAAGAATATTTATACAAAATTCCATATTAATTAATAACATATTATAAAATTACAGACTTATATAAGGATTTATGTAGGACGATTGTGCCATATTACCCTTTCGTCCATGTAACCTAAAAGTATGCGCGCCACGCCCACTTTCTGCAACGTAAAATATAATAATGTCGCTTGATATTGAAATTTTATTGTAATATCTTAAAAACTAGAAGAAATATGTGGTTATAAGGAAAGCTATCTTATAATCACATTTAATCACAGACGGGTATAAATAGTAGGCGTGGTCGTTACCCGTTTTCAAAACAAAATAATGGGCTTAGTATTTTTATTATTGTGTTCAAATTTAAGCTTTATTTCCGTGGTAATAAATTTGCTTTCATGAGCTATACTGTATAAGCAGTGTGAAAGTGGGCGGACCGCGCCCACTTTTGCTGTAATAATTTTTATTAGAAAATAAGTTGTTATGTAAAGGTTGATTCAGGATGTTTATATATTTAACAATATAACCATTTGAGAACCTCTTTTACCTGTATAACCTAAAAGTGGGCGGATCACGCCCATATTTGGAATATCAACGGATGAAGTTACTTTATACCCAGAAATGAAATTTTGTTGACATAACTAAAAAATAACGGCTGATACCACATTTTTACTAAAAAATAGGCGTGGTCGTGGACCGATTTAGCCCATTTTCAATACCAACCTGCACACCCTAAGAAACAATATTTCTGTAAAATTTCATCATGATATCTTCACCGGTGCTCCTGTGATCGTGATTTCAACAGACAGACAGACAGACAGACAGACAGACGGACGGACAAGGCTAAATCGACTCAGGAGGTCACGCTGATCAAGAATATCAAGAATAAGAATACACATTTCGTGACAAAGGGAATATACCCTTAACCTTAAGGTGTAGGATATAAAAAGAGTTTGGTTGAACATGAATTTTATTTGGAAACCAAAATCTGTACTGGGGCTTATTATCTTAATTACACACAAAACCCAAAATTTCGAACCAGGAGTCATAATAACTCCATCGGTATACAAAGGCAAAAAAAATTTTTATAATCAATTTTTTAATGTAGGGCCATTTCCACTATCACGACTTATTTCAATATAAGAATCATTAAAAGTCACCAAATTGCAAGCTTATCGGTGAATAATTACGTGATTGACAACGATAAGTAAACCCAAAAGGAGTCAAAATTACTCCATCGGTACATCTAGTGGTAACCGAATAATTCCTTTCTCTCTGCTTAACAAACCATTGATACAGGCGCTTTTCCATTTTCGGCAACTCTGATGCTTTTAATGTTTTTTTTTCCGGGACCGGAAAGTGTGTTATTAACACAGTGCAAAATTTTATTTTTTTTCATTTTTATCTTGCTAATTGTTGATTTTGAGATACCATATTGCTTTGCTAAAGCTACCGCACTTGCACCCTTTTCTAATAAATCCAAAATGTTTGCCTTTTCTTGTAATTTAAGCACTTTCGGTTGTTTTGAGCACATTTTGGTAAAGATTCGGCCTGGCCGAATCTTAGATACCCTACACCTTAAAAGTTTTTAGGAATTTTTAGGAATTTTAGGAATTAATGTTTTATACCGATGCATTTTTTTATAAATTGATTCTATATTTATATGTCTTATATTCGTTTTATTTGCTCGTTTATAAATCCGAATAAAGAATTCTCAACCGAAAAAACAACCCTGATGACATCTGTCAAAAGAAATAAAAAGAAACGAGAGTGCGATAACTTTTTCCTGGCGTACGGACGTGCCTCGGTATTTTGATAATCAATTAATGTGTCTTTGTAATCTTTTCATTATATATTCTTCTTGAAATTATCCTGACGAAATTAAAAACCAGTCAATTAAATTAAACAATCTGAAGTTTTCTTTACTTGACAGAATCTATATATATAAAAATGAAAGGCCTGACTGACTTCCGATCAACGCACAGGCTAAACCCTTGGACCTAGAACGGTGAAATTTTGCACATAGGTTTCTTTTATGATGTATACGTCGAATAAGAAAAGATTTTTCGAAATGTTACTTCTAAGGACTTCAAAAAGGACATACACAGAATTTTTTCTTTGCCCAGGCTAAACCCTTAGATCTAAAAAGGTGAAATTTTGCGCGGAGGTTTCTTTTATGATGTATACGTCGAATAAGAAAAGATTTTTCGAAATGTTACTTCTAAGGACTTCAAAAAGGACATACACAGAATTTTTTCTTTGCCCAGGCTAAACCCTTAGATCTAAAAAGGTGAAATTTTGCACGGAGGCTTCTTTTATGATGTATACAAGGGAGAAAAAAGGACTTTTCAAAAGTTTTATTTCCAAGGACTTCAAAAAGGATAAACACATAACTCTTTTGTTAGCCATCAAACATAGATTTTATTTTTTAACGAAAACATCCCGCGTATAAATACCTAAAAACCATTTACAGGATTTTTCAAAATTCATCCTCTAAAGGTCAAAAAAGGACATAATTTGGTAAAAGTACACCCAATGACATAATAAAATAAAACGAAGCATGAATATTTTGTACAAAGGTTTCTTTGATGATGTATACAAGGGCGAAGAAAGGATTTTTCGAAATTTTACTTCTAAGGACTTCAAAAAGGACAAACACATAACTCTTTTGTTAGCCATCAAATATGGATTTTCTTTTCTCACGAAAACATCCCGCGTAGAAATGCCTTAAAACCATTTTCAGGATTTTTCAAAATTCATCCTCTAAAGGAAAATTCATCTTCCAAAAAAGGACATAATTTGGTAAAAATACACATAATAAAATAAAACGAAGCACGTTATGAATTCTTGTCATGTACCAAAGAATATATGTATTACAATATATTATTACAATATTCAAAACAGAATGCTACGCCCAAGAGAGATTGTACATTAACCCATTAAATCCCAAGCAGTCCAATTTTGCGAATTCTGCAGTGATATTCAAAACTCTGTTTTTTAATGCAACTGAAATTAAGAGTCTTGGAGAAAAAAAAAATAAGTTCATTTAGAAGTTAGTTTTTGAAGCTGTCCTATAAATAGGACGATGGAGGTTCGAGGTAATAAAATAAGACGACACATTTTTTACTGGATACATTTTATTTCAGAATAAATATTGTAATTACATTTCGAATGCGTGTATGCAATGCTTACTCCGTGTGATAAGGCACAAAACAATCAGTGCACAATGTTTTGTGACATTTGGCACAAAAAGTAATAGGTTTATTTTTGCAGTTTTCTCCCTGACACCGCCTTTGCTTCTGTCTTTTCACCATATAATGACTCTTATTGCCATACCTTGTAGGATTTAAAAGATTTGCAAAGGGTCCCGAAAATGGTTTGGATATGCGGATGATATGAGGAGAAAATTAATATTGGTTACATTTCCGTCCAAATTATGTTTGTAGGAACTGGATTCATTTATGCATTCCAAATATGTAGGGTGACACTTACGCCAATGAAACCTTCTTTGCGCACGCGATTCCACTCCAGGCGATTAATTTTCATTGTTTTGTAGGCTATTTACTGTAGCAGAAAATTCAATCTGACCGGCTACATCTGTTACTGGTACAATATCCATTTTGTCATCGTTTCCTTCGTCTATATCGCTGACTTCATCGAAAAGATCAGGAGGTAATATAGCTATTTCAATATTGTCCAAGTCCTCATCGCTTAAGTCCTCCTCCTCTATTTCCTGCAGATATTCCGCTATTTCTGAGATCGTCAAAGCCTTTTTATATTTCATCTTTACAGTTTACATAATCCACAGAGTACGAAAATCTTCAGCTTCGCGGCAAATTACATAAATATAAACGTTATTGATTTTGAGCTTACCTTCGAAATAATTTACTACAATTAGAATTTAAATAAACGTTTTCAAATTAGGTAACACTATACACTGCAACTGTTACTATTGAAAAGATTTTATATTATTTATTACTGTTGTAGGTCAGAATCATTGCTTTGGTAATAACAACGCTTAACGTTGTTATGAACACATACCTTTCGGCCCAGTAGTTAACAATGCTTAACTTGTGGTAACACATACTTCTAGGCTGCACTTTAATTGTGGAGCTCGAAAGTACAGGTGAATCACACACCACTGTGGCCTAGATAAAAGCCGAACTTGATCGCATTCCAATAAGTGGAACAGCGCGCTCAATTCAGAAGAGCAAAAGTCACAACTTGTTGTCAAGAATTATTGTCAAAAATAATTCTTGAGATAGTTGCAAAAACGACGCGGAAATGATTCTGTCCAACAACGAATCTCAGAAGAGATATAAACCCATCTTTCGGATTGAAAGAAAGCAGTTGTAATTTAGCAGCAAAAGCTAAGCAGGCGAAGTATAGAGTAAAAGTCAAAAGTTGTAATTGAAAACAGAATTCCATTAGAAGACCCAAAACAAATAGAAACAGTGATTAACCCTTAACTACAGACGTCCGATTATAGGAACGTTATAACAGACCACCGGTATTTTTTACCTGTTATACCAAATTAAAAAAAATATGTATATAGCAACTGGAAAATAAATATATTATATGCTTTTACATATTTCTAGGGTTTCTAGATCTAGTCAAAGCTGTAAAATTATTGAGTTACACACAAGTTACACAAGTTTTATGGGAAATATATATTTAATGAAATATATATTTCCAAAAATATTTCGCAAAATTGAAACACTAACCGGTAAAAAATACCGGTCGTCTGTAGTTAAGGGTTAAAGACTTTCACAATTCACCACTGGGAGGACATCAGGGTGCAGTGAAAACGTATTTGAGAATCCGGAAACAATTCAGATGGCCAGGAATGCAAAAGCAAGTAAAGGAATTCATAAAAAACTGTCCGAAATGCCAAGCTAATAAAAGCTCGAAATTAACAAAAATGCCGATGGTACTAACAGATACACCAACGCGGCCATTCGACAAAGTTTACATGGATATAGTAGGTATTCTACCAGAAACTGTGTCCGGAAATAAGTACATTCTGACTTTTCAGGATGACTTTTCAAAATTTATGGCATGTACAGCTATCCCAGACGCGGAAGAAAGTACTGTCGCCAGGGCTTTTTATGACGAAGTAATTACGCGTTACGGAATTCCTAGAATTCTAATTACAGACAACGGAACTAATTTCATTTCGAAATTGTTCACAGATACATGCAAATTATTAGGCATACAAAAATTACACATAACGCCTTACCATCCGCAGGCGAATGGCTCATTAGAGAGAAGCCACAGACCATTAGCGGAATATTTACGTAGTTTTGCTAAAGAAGATGGTTCGAATTGGGATCAATGGTTAACTGCAGCAATGCACGTTCACAACCACACACCCCACATTACGACCAAGCAAACTCCGTTTCGTACCTTATTCGGATTCGACATAGAAATGCCGACTAATTTAAAAAGGAAGTGTAGTCCGGTATATAATGCCGAAGATCCGAATAAAGTTTTGAAATTCCAAATTCAAAGAGCTCACGAAATAGTGAGGAGAAATCAGGAAATGGCTAAAAGGGTGGCCAAAAATCAGTATGACAATAAATTAAATTTAGTGGAATTTAGGGTGGAGATAGGGTGTTAATTAAGAACCAAACTAGGAAAAATAAATTTTCTCCCATATGGATAGGGCCATATAGGGTAGAAAGAATTAAAAGTCCAATTACGACAGTCTTAAATATTAAGGGAAGAGAAAAACCATTCCACAATAATTTACTTAAGTTATATAATAGCGATTAAGTAGAAATTAGGGTTAACTAGACCATAACGTAGGAATCAGAATCACTTAAACCAAGAAAACAGGTTAATAGGTTAGGAGACATTAAATTAAGTTATTCACAATAATCACGTTATTAGGAGTAGGACAAAATAAATTAATATAGAATATGATAGAATAAATAGATATGAATGAGTTGCAAACTATAAATAAGACAGATACAAAAATATTAGGTACACTAAGAACAAAAGAAAAAAAAAATAAGAACAACAAGAGAACAAAACGATAAAGTGAATAAAACCGTGAATAAATTAACCAACAAAGCAAAGGGGACAATAGAAATAGGAGCAGAGTTTTACTAATCACCTTGCTACTCACGCAGTTAGCATGTTCTTCGATTATAAAAAGATTGTGTCTCAATTGTCCACGATACAAAGCAGGGAGCATTAGTCTTAATATAGCAGTATATATTACAGATATAAAAGCACTTGCAAGGAACGTAAAATCAAAAGTATTAGAGAAATTTTAAATTTTAATTTCAGACTTAGGACAGGAAATCAAGACAAATTCAAAACGAAGGTCACAAAGAAAATCAGAATAACGTTTCAATAAGCAACAATTTGTTTATTTAAGCGTAAAAATATAGGAAAAGAAAACTTATGTATATAGTGATAAAATAACTTTGTACTTAATATTTGAGCCATTTCTTTTGTAAATTTGGAATTGACCTTTTTAGATTGTAGTTATTTGAATTGGTAATATACGGTATGTGAAAAATAGCTGTTTCCGTTTTAAATAAACAGCCATTACTATTGCATTTGCATTTATTATAGGAATAAATGCACATGAAAGCTATGCATAAAGAGTTAGTTTATGCATAACCATAATTTACACATCATAAATACATCTAGTTGCAATCGTTGCAATAGAAAATGTAATATAAATAAATCTAAAATAAGAAAGATCTTTGTTTCTTATAAATATTCTATAAATATATAAATAAATATATCTAGCAAATATCTTACATATCTTACAAATACAAAACAATATCTTACAAATATATAAACATATCATATAAAATGTAGTACATAAATATTCAATGTAAAATATTAACGAATTCGCGAAAACAACAAACAAACAAGCAAGAATTGAGCGTTTAGTGCAAAAGCAGGTGTAAAAGTAGAACAACTGAACGCGAGCAAAATGCAGCGTCAGTTTAAAATAACACGAAAAAAAAAACACAGAACAATAATGAACAAAATCAAACATAATCAAAACAATAAGGAAAAGAATTAAGAAACTAATAATAAAAATAATAGTAAAACAAAGACATAATGTAACCGTTGTTATACACATAAATATATAGACAAGAGTTAAAGTACATTTACAAATGTACACATATAGAAATAATTTAAAAACTTGTAATTCAGAATATGATATGTACATACAATAAGAAATTAAGGAAATTAAAAGAAATAGGAAAGAATATATAATTATTAAGGAGAAGGAAAAAGATTTGCACTTAACTTTTACAAAATAACATAATTAGGTATTGATTAAAAAGAAGAATAAAATCGTACATTAAAATAAGAAAGAAATTACATAAATATTGTAATTGCATGAAAAATAATGTTATTAAAATACATTAATTAAATTTTAATTGAAATTCAACACATTCTGAATTTATTAGAAACACTTACAGTACAACTAATAATATTTGAAACTTAATTTAATTTAGAAGCAAATATGTATGTACAGTTAAATAATGAAAAAAAGGCATAAGAAAAGGAAAGAAATAAGAAAATTAAAAGGAACAAAGAATATAATTATAATAAAAGTAGGAAGAGAATTGTACTTAAAATCCTAAATATTAAAGTAAATATATATTAAGATACTTGTACAAAATATATTAAGATACTTGTACAAAAATTTTTTTTTAAGATACACATATATTTATAACGTAACAAATCATATTCAACTAGAATAACGTCGATTGTGTTGAATTAAATAAATATTAGAAATTATGTAATGGAATTCAATCAAGATAAAATATTGTTAAATACTTAATATTCCTACTACTACTACTAAGGTTACTACTAACTAATATAATTACTAATTATTAATATTAGTTAGTTACTACTAACTAATATAATATAAGCTACGAAAATTACTTTAAATCTTTATAATTGCGAACAAATTAAATAAGAATACATTGTAAAAAGAAGGAAAAAAGAATATAGATAAAAATTAATAGTACTTGTAATAACGTTTAAAGAAGAATCCAGCATGCAGAGAAGCTGACCTGAATGCCGATGTACACCCATCACAACAGCGAAAGTGAAACAACACACCACAACATGTCGACAACAGGGCAACGATAAGCGCCCAGCCAACTCGAAGGGGGAAGGGTAGCTGGAACAGCTGATCAGCGTAGCGACAACAACCATCGCAACCAAAGATGGAATAGTTGCAAACAAGCAAACTAATACAACAAGGCAACAACAGTCGACAATAAACACGAAATTACCTTTCAAGAGGTCTAACAACATAACCAGAAGATAGTCGCTGAAGAAAAACAGCCAATCGTCAGTATTATGAGTTTTGCAATTAATGCCTGCGAGTGAACTGCTTGCCTTTTAAGCGGAAGTCCACGTTTAAGCGGAAGTTACGTCACGCGTATGCGACAGCAAAATCACGACCCAATAGAAGCAAGTAGACAAGCCGCTAATGCAGCCAGATGTTCACCAGTTGAATTTACGGCGACATTTTGAAGTTTACGGTTTTATGACGTCTACAACATTACCTCAAGTGGCAGCGATCGAAAAACGCATCACCACTAGCTACAAGCGAAGATATTGAAGACGATGAAGCAAGACGTTAAAACGATGATCCACTACAGTTCAAGCAAACAACAATTGATCCCAATTGTGGGACAACCAACACTATAACCGACGAACAACCGAATAGTACCAGCAGAACAACAGGAACTAAGGTCGATAGCTAACAACGGCCGTTCCAAGTATAGTCACTACAACACAGCAACAACCACGCCAGCTACCCAGCAGCTACAAAATTCCCACAACACACCGAGAAGAAGACATCAATTCAACGGGGTGTACATCAACAACAACGTCAACAGTCACATCAACAGTTACATCAACAACAACATCAACAGCTACGTCAAGGTCAACACCAACATCAAATCATCATCAACCTACACACAGACGACACCGAAGAAGTGCAGTTACCACTTGTATTATTGTATTACTATTGTAATTGTTTTTATTGTAAGCATTGTTAATAATTAATTGTATTGTAATTATTCTAATTATTACTAATAATTAATCATTATTGTTCGCAAAGAAAGAAAAACACGAACATACATAATTATACACTAAGTAAAGTCATAATAAGCATACGCCCACCCATAATTCAACAAAATATAAATGTACAAGAAAAATTTAATATCGTTTTACGATACTAAATTTTTCTTCCCCGAGGGTGGAGGGATGTTGTAGGTCAGAATCATTGCTTTGGTAATAACAACGCTTAACGTTGTTATGAACACATACCTTTCGGCCCAGTAGTTAACAATGCTTAACTTGTGGTAACACATACTTCTAGGCTGCACTTTAATTGTGGAGCTCGAAAGTACAGGTGAATCACACACCACTGTGGCCCAGATAAAAGCCGAACTTGATCGCATTCCAATAAGTGGAACAGCGCGCTCAATTCAGAAGAGCAAAAGTCGCAACTTGTTGTCAAGAATTATTGTCAAAAATAATTCTTGAGATAGTTGCAAAAACGACGCGGAAATGATTCTGTCCAACAACGAATCTCAGAAGAGATATAAACCCATCTTTCGGATTGAAAGAAAGCAGTTGTAATTTAGCAGCAAAAGCTAAGCAGGCGAAGTATAGAGTAAAAGTCAAAAGTTGTAATTAAGCCGTAAAAGAGAACAGATCAAGTGGCAGTAATTGTGAACAGTTAAAGAAAACATTGTCAAATACAACCAGAAGTCGAGGAAGGACATCCCCCGAATAAATAAAAGTAAGAACCATAATCCAAGTCTTTATTTTCAGCACCTGTCGAAAGACGGCAGTATTGCCCGACAGGTTAAAGGACCACAAGGGCGGCACCTTGGTGCCCGTGGTAACTAGGCGAGGGGATCCACTACGGCAGGTTGCCGGATCCCAATGGTAAGACCACAAAGTCGGCAGATCCTTGCCCGTGGCACAAGCGTCCGTGGTCCTCACATCGAAGGACTAACGACAACAACCCCTATCTTTGTCAGTGATCCTTCTCGAGGGAGGATCTACGACATTACGTTTGTTCTGGTGTCATACTGGAGGATACTAGATACAACATTACACGCTATCGCTCAAACGCGACTACTCAAATCAAATTTCCAGATACATATATGTATATGAAACGTCGTTTTTTGAGCTTATCCAATTCTTTATGCGGTACTGTGTTATCACAGTTCCAAAAATTTGATTCTCTTAGTTGATTCTCGTAGCAGACTTGAACAAGCATGCATTATTCGATATGCACCAATATCGCCACCAGAACTATCTCATCTTCCCATTGTCATATTTATAGGACAGCACTTTTTAAAAGCACGTACAATCCCTTCAAACTTTTATTTTATTAGGAAATCATAGTCTTTCATTACTTTATAATATTTTATACCTCTTGTAAACAAAATTTGTAAAATTTTATATTGATTATAGCAAAATATACACAAGACCACAAGACAATAAAAGTTGATAGAAAACATAACTTTTTTAAGAGATTTATTAAATATTACTTATTGATAAAAAAAATTTTTAAAAAATTCTATACGCAAGAGAATTGATGTAAAATATGATATTATATATAAAATAGTATTATATTTACGATATATCACAAGAAAAAATTAGCCAAATATGGTGTCATATATATAGGACGATGGTAAGTAATGGGTTAATAGTTTGAGATGAAAGAAATGGTACATAAAAGCAGCTTCTAAGCACTCTGAAAGATATTACAGTGAACGATGACATGATAGCTGGACTCACTGTACTATTAGCTGGAGACTTTTGCCGGACTCCTCCGTCTATAGTGCCGAGAGGAACTTGGGCTGACGAAGTTCAGGCATCAAATCTTTGGCACTTAATATAAAAACTGCACCTTAAGAAAAACATGCGGGTGCATTTAAAGGGAGATGTTTTTGCTGACCAATTCTCCAAACTACTCCTGCAAATAGGAAACGGAAATAATCCGGAAACTGATGGCGAAATTCAAATTCAACCAAATCTTGCCTCAGTTGTGTCGACCGTTGACGAGCCAATAGAACGAATATACCTGGATGTCCAAAACCTACACCATAAAACAACAGAGTGGTTGGGCGAACGTGCGATTCTTAAACCTAAGAACGATCAGGCATCAACCATTAATGACACATTGCTGAAGTCATTTGAAGAAACAGAATAATTGTACAAATCGGTGGACACAGTATTGCACATAGATAACGCTATACACTATCCTGCGGAGTACATAAATACACTTAACCCACCTGGTCTACCGTCTCACAAACTTAACTGAAAATAGTAGGATTTGGTCTTAGGCAAGACTGCTTTTCACATGGGCAGTTTTACGTCGCCTGCTCGAGAGTTAGCTCACCTAACAGTTTGGTTGTGCTAGCAACTGATTGCAAAAACTCTATTTCTTTGTATAAAGAGGTACATTAATTAAAACTAAACAGCAAGAAGAATATTGTACAATAAAAAATTTTAAAATTAAAATAAACACATAAAAAAACATATGTATATAAAAACATACCAAATTAAAAAAACAATGTAGTATTAAAAAATAATATTTTATTTCCCGAGCAACGTCGGGTAGTATTTATATAAAATTTCATATTAATTGATAACACATTATAAAATTACTACTTATATAAGGATTTATGTAGGATGATTGTGCCATATTACCCCTCCGTCCATGTAACCTAAAAGTATGAGCGCCACGCCCATTTTCTGCAACGTAAAATATAATAATGTCACTCGAATTTGAAATTTTACTGTCATATCTTAAAACTAGAAGAAATATGTGGTTATAAGGAAAGCTATCTTATAATCGCATTTAATCACAGACGGGTATAAATAGTAGGCGTGGTCGTTACCCGTTTTCAAAACAAAATAATTGGCTTAGTAGTTTTATTATTGTGTTCAGATTTAAGCTATATTTCCGTGCCCAGTTTTTCTGTAATAATGTTTTATTAGAAAAGAAGTTGTTTTGTAAAGTTTGATTGAGGAAGACTACATATTTTATAATATAACCATTTAAGACCCTCTGCTTTGATTATGTACGCTTATATTATATTATTATTAATTATAATTTAAAACTAACTCGCGACTTGATACGCGATTAACGACGACTTCTTCAACTGGGAATTCTCACAAGACTCACAAGACTTTTAATTATTTTCGGTAGGGCAATACAACACTCCGTGCAATTACTGTTACACTTGCAACAGAAATTTGCACGTGTTTGAAGATAGTACAGAGTTTTTGCAAAATCTTTAGTTTCAGTGCTTTAACAAAATTTATTATTGAAGTGAGATGAAATTGAAAAAAATACAGGTAAGTACGATAATGTTTCTTCTTTCAAGTGGTATATCAATTGTTATGGAAAAATTATATTCAAAGTGTTTACGTAAACTTTAAATAAGTCCGCCTAAAGACGTACCTGGGTCTTTAAGCAAATATTTTTTAGAGACACATAATCTTTTCTTCTTTTTATGCCAAGTATGAATTTGTGCATTTATCTATTTATGACCAGTATTGTTCACGTATTTCATTAGCAATGCCTCGTAATGCGTTTACATTTGCTAAAATGTCGCAAGAACTGTCAACTCGTGGTCGACCGCCTTTGTACACGCCTATACCAGAGTCAATAAAGGTTGTAACACAAAATTTGTGTCACAGTGCCTTATGTTAAATATTCATATGTTAATCGTAGCATCACCATTGAGCGACACTCGGCCAATGCATATTAGTAACCACCGCATAACTAGGAGTCATTACAACCAAGAAAAGATAGATTGTAAACATTTGGGTTATAATTCTTAGTTTTAAGAAAACACGATAGCGAGCAACCCTGCTCCACTGAACATCACCGTGGTAGCCCTGATAATTTTTTGAGTGACAAAATTTGCGCTGGCGCGATCATACCACGCATCAATATAATTCGTGCGAACTTTGCAACAGCGGGTCCATATAAGGCAAAGACTACAAGACTGGAAACTCCTCTTATTTCGTGAGAGAGCTCAAAAAAATGTCCGTCCGCGTGTTCACATACAGTGTATGTGAATTTTATGGTGAAATTGTTGACTTCTTACAAGCTAAAACAGGCCATCTCAAATCATGATATCTGACAAGGTAAATCGTTTTGCTTTGTTACCACACCGCCACAAAATGTTGGGGTGAGTTAGTGGCAGGGATACCAATGACACAACTTTATTACTAATTATTTTTTTGGTTTTTAAGTAAACATTAATAGAAAAACTATTTTTCATTTATGAGTTCTCGAGGTTCTGACGAATTCTAAGCTGTTTAGAAATATTAAAAAGTATATATATATAAGTATACATTTATTTGTTTTTGTAATTCTTTATTTTTTCTTTTATTTAAATTAAAATGTGTTAACACAAAGAAATTTACTGTTCATTTATTTAAATTAAAATTAGTTAAACATAAACAAATTCTCAATTCATGCATTTAAAATTAAATTCATTTAAATTAAAGATCAAAATAACTAGAATCACAATTAACTAAATATTAAACCACTTCACACATTAATATTCAACAAAACATGTTGAATACGTTGGCATCTCTTTCGGCAAAAAATACGCATGGTAGGTTAAAAACAGCTGATTAAATTTGTGAAATGAGCAATTTTTATGAATTTTAACTTCGTTTTACTTGCAAAATATTCAAGATTGTGCAACTATAAGACTTAAAAAAGGTTTCATGTACATTTCTAGAAGCGTGCATTGGTTTTAAAACTATCTCCTGGGTCTGTTTTACGTATTTGAAAAATCATATTTCTGGCTTATTTCTATGAAGAAGAACAAGAGTTCATTCCTCTCTCAAAATATTTTGTAAACAAATTCCCGAACTGTCAAAATTCGTTCCCGAACTGTCAAAATTACATGCGTTTTGTTTTTGTAATCTACGACACCCAAGCCTGATTTCACCAATACATTTAAAGCGAAAAAAGAGTTTCCAGTCTTGTAGTCTTTGATATAAGGGACGGCGATTGCAAAATCGATTCAGTCTAAAAGCGTTGACGGTCAGTGGCGGGTGCGTTAAGACACCTGCTCAGCCGAACTTTTTGACTCTTTTTTTTTGCACTCGTGCTATCTATTCCTACCTTCTTTTCTTTCTTTTCTTTCTCTCCTTTCTAAACTCTTCCTCCCGACTACGGTCACCCGGTTTCGGCCTTTCCCGACTACGGTCACCCGGCTTCGGCCTTTCCCGACTACAGTCACCCGGCTTCGGCCTTTCCCGACTACGGTCACCCGGCTTCGGCCTTTCCCCCGGCACCGGCCGAACCAACCACTGGTGGTTCACTTGCCGAGTTGTAAGCAGGTAAGCCCTTAGTGGCTGCGCGACTACCGCATACCGAACACTCGGTACCCGAATCGCAGCGAATTGGTCGCATACCTGTAAGCTACCATCTCCCTGCCTTCGGCCATACCAGTGTATGACATTTTATGTCTACCGCCACTTTGACCAGTTACGCAAACCGTAGCGTAACGTAACGTCAGTAGCAAACCGAGACGCAGTGACGCCAGTAACCGAGCCCGCAATCCGTAGCGCACATTAAACTTGTCTACCGGACTTCAACCGAATACGCAAACCGTAGCGTAACTCAGCCACCGCGGCTTCAACCGAATACGCAAACCGTAGCGTAACTCCAGCAGCTTCGCTAGTACACTTGTACACTAGCGGCGCTGTTGCGCGATTATTGTAGGAGTAATTATTGTAACGTATCTGTAAGTAAATAAATAATAAACGATTTTCCGTCCGAGCCAAATCCTTCGTGATTGGTGAATTTTGCTGGCACTAACAAGCCAGCATTGCATAATTCGGCAGTAAAATCAACTGAGGGTTACGAGACCCCTTGGTGAACCCTGGAATCGCTGAGTTTTATCCCAGCCCACGAATAAAACTCGTTACAAATGGCGCCCGAACAGGGACTTCCAGAAAATGGAAGTACCACAACAACCGAAGAATTATTACCCGACAATACCACTTGGATCTACGCACTGAAGAAGGAGGAGTTAGAAGCCGAACTCGAAAAGCATGGTCTGCCGACAGAAGGAACCGTAGCAGAAATGAGACAACGAATGAGCGCCTTGATTAAAGCAACCCGAACGCGAAGATCAACCGAGCAACTCGACAAGTGCGGCGACTCCCTCGCACCACCCAAAAGCACGAGCACACGAAGTCCGAGTCCACGGCCAGACAATCACCATCATGCAGCCAGCACGTCAGCAGCAGCGACAGCAACGGCAAGAGGGGCCCTTCCGCGACAAATTAATCCCCCTTATGACATCGATGTGATGAACACCGTACGAAATTTAAAAATAGCACTAACCGCCGCCCCTGTCTTGTGCTGCCCAAACTTTGATCTACCTTTCACCCTACAGACCGATGCCAGTGACACTGGACTGGGTGCCGTATTATCACAAAAATACGAAGGAGACGTAAAGATAATAGCCTACGCCAGCGGTACCTTGACGGAATTAGAAAGGAAATATTCCGCAACGGAAAAAGAATGTCTGGCGATTCTGTGGAGCATACGTAAAATGCGACCATACCTAGAAGGGTATACTTTCACCGTCATTACCGATCATCATTCATTACGATGGCTCCATACGCTACAGAATCCGTCCGGCCGCCTCGTTCGCTGGGCATTAGAGTTGCAGCAATACAACTTCAGTGTGGAATACCGAAAAGGCTCACAGAATGCGGTAGCCGACGCATTATCACGCGACACACAATCCCTACTCGAGACCAACTATTGTCTCTCCACCACCGACTGGTACACAAAAACAAAGACAGGAGTAAAGAATAAGTCAATAAGAGCGGCTCACAAGTTTCGAATAGTAGAGGACAAACTATACAAGCAAATCAACCGCAACTCCATACACTCCGAGTGGAAGTTATGCCTACCCAGCGATCAGCAACAACAGGCACTAGTCGAAACACATGATAGTGTTACAGCTGGCCATCTGGGAGTAGCAAAAACGCTCCGCAGGCTACAAGAACACTACTACTGGCCCGGTATGCATCATAGCGTAAAGCAATACGTCAACAGCTGCCCAACATGTGCAGGTTACAAAACAGCACGTGGACCCCCGGCCGTTAAAATGAATACGCTAGTGGCGAACCGACCCTGGCAAGTAGTTTGCTCCGATTTTATGGGGCCATTCCCCCGCTCACGAAAAGGTAACACAGCGCTTCTAGTCTTTACTGATAAATTCACAAAATGGGTGGAAGTGATTCCAGTACCGAAAGCTACCACCGCGGCAGTCATTCGACACCTACGCGAGAGAGTGATCTTCCGATTTGGATGTCCAGAAACCCTAATCTCCGACAATGGCGTGCAATATACCAGTAAGCTCCTGAAAGAATTGACTGAAAAATATGGCATCACACACCGATTCACCGCCACGTACACACCGCACGAAAACCCTACTGAAGGAGTAAATCGGGTTCTGAAAACGATAATGGCCATCTATATGGCCACCCGGGAAGACCACCGGAATTGGGATTCCAAGCTACCAGAAATCTCATTCGCTATAAATACCGCCTACCACGACTCCACGAAAATGTCACCCGCCGAGTTAAACTTCGGACGCAACCCCGCTGCGCCCAAAATCCTAGCGCTCAACGAGCCTGACTCCCAACGACGACCAGTCAACTTCGAACAGCTATACAACAAAGCACTCCAAGCCAACCAGAAAGCCACCGCGCAACAAAGAAAATATTACGACACACGGCGACGCCACTGGAAACCGGCAGTGAATAGTCTCGTACTACGCAAAACACACGTATTATCCTCAGCGGCGAAACAATTCACGGAAAAGCTAGCGCCGAAATACGAAGGTCCTTTCCGCATCCTCCGATATCCCTCTCCCAGTCTGGCCCAACTGGGTGACCCTGACGATCCAACCAAAACATGGATCATCCATCTCCAAAATTTAAAAAAATATATAGCTCTGCCAAATAATAATGCAGCATCCTCTTCTTCTCTAACTCTACAACCAGACAATGCAGCGGAAGGCCACACAACCCAGACGCCCCGGCTTCGTCCGAGCCGAAGACATAATCCCGGTGCGGGCATACCAACCGCCCCCGGAGGCCACTCCGAAGAGGAAGCCAAAGTCAGCCCCCCTCATGATAGCGGCCCGCCGACTACGCGACCAAGTGGCGCAACGATGGCGGACGCTGGGGCCAGCCGGAACAACACCAAACAACAACAAAAGTCGACAACAAAGCCAACCAACAACAAAAACCAACAACACCAAAACCCAGAACAAAACACAACCGATAAAAAACCCAACCAACAACAATAACCCAGCAAACAACAAGAGGAAACAGCCACAACCAAACCACAGCCAACACAAACAACAAAGAACAGACAACAACAACCTACCACCACAACCGGCCAACCAAAATACTCCATCTACCAGCGCCCACGCCCACGCCCGGTTAGGCGAAATCCACATCCCACCGCAGGTGGACCGGACGAAGCGGCGATGGGCAATCCACCGACCGTGGGGGACGGTACACGTCACCACTCAGGATGGCTGGGCCCACCTAACCATGGGGACATGTCCACCACGAATAGAGTCATCACCACAAATGAGGACCACGCCCCCGTGGCGCCACATCACTGGGTATAATAACAAAAAAAAAAAAAAAAAAAAAAAAAAAAAAATGAATTCCTTAATTTCTATAATATTATATTATATATTATATATTATATATTATATATTATATATTATTAGTACATTATTATATTTAAAAAAAAAAAAAAAAAAAAAATGAATGAATAACTTTTTTTAGCATGAAGCTTGTGATTGTGATTGTGATTGTGATGTCATTGTGAGTGGACGTGTTTTCTGGCGGTCGCGATCTTAGCTCTATTCAGTTGCGTTTGTCAGATTTTATATTTGTAAATTCTTGCGCCTTGTGACCTGTTGCTGATAACGTTCGACTTGTAAACTTTCTCTATTCTATTCACGATGTCTAAACCTATTAAGAATACCAGAAGTGTAACTAACTTGCGGCATACTTCTACTCCCTCTTCACCTCTTGGCGCCAATTCCTTGGGTGTTGATGTGTCATCCTCTGCTGCTGCATCCGTACTCTCTAGCCCTATGCTTAACTCTAAGCTGAATTCTTTCAAGGAGAGTATCATTGATCACCTGACTGCTGCGCTAACTGCATCGGAGGAGAGAGTGCTGCAGCGAATTGGTGAGGTATCGGCCGAGCTGACGAACATCAAGTCATCTTTAAGAAACGTGATGGAGAGGGTTTCTGTGGTTGAGGCCGCTTGTGCTGATATGCGTGCATTTAAAGAGCAACTCACTGGTGGTGACTCTCATGCTATGAAGCTTAATGCTGACATCGTCGAGTTGAGATCAACTTTGGAGAGGTATGAGAGCAGTTGTGTGTCTGCTGATGTGGTACTCACTGGTATTCCATTTGCCTCTGGTGAGAATCTTCCTGTTATTTTTAAGAAAATTTGCTCATCGGTAAAATTAAACTCGCTCGATCTTCGAAATATATTTCGTGTAAGAGCCAAAACGAACACCAGAAATTCTGCTATAATTGCAAAACTGTCTGTGGCGACTGAGCGCAACGTACTCTTCAAAGCCATCGCTGCATTTCGTGGAGTGAATAAACGTCAGTTGCAGCTCAATGACATTGGCATGGGCGGTGAGCAGAAAATTTACTTACACGAAGGCCTTACAAAAAAGAATCGTGAATTACTTCAGTATGCAAATGTGAAGAAAAGAGAGAAGTTGCTTTTCACTGCTTTCTCGTTTCGTGGGAAAGTTTTTGTCAAAGCATCAGCTGGCGGGGAGGCGAAACTGGTGATAGACAAGGAGAGCGTTGACTGCGCCGCTGGAACTTAGCATTGATTATTTTAATGTTATTGATTATTTTAATGTTAACCTGCAAATATTTTTCTAACTATATTTCTCTATCTATTCTCTATAACTTTCTCTATCTCCTCCTAACTCTATCTCTTCTATTTCATGTCGAACACCATTTAATATGTTTATGTGCTCTGTTAATGTTAATGTGCTCTGGAATGCTTGGAGCTGGCTCTGGGGTTGAGATTTTTGTCTTGGTATGATAATAAGTCTAATGGTGCTATCGGTTGTTATAAGGCCCTAATACATATTTTTTGTGCTAAATCGGATGGTCTGAACGTTGTTCACTTCAATGCTAGGAGTCTGAATGGTTTAAAACTTGATTACGTGAGATATATTTTTGGGAATTCTGCTGTTGACGTTATCTGCATCTCGGAGACCTGGTTTAAGAATGAGATTTCGGACTCTTTGTATAATATTGAAGGCTACAAACTCTATCGTAATGATAGATGTGGCAGAAAGGGCGGGGGTGTTGCTGTGTATTGCAAGTGTAATCTTAAGTCTAGGTTCGTGAGTAAAGGTGATATATCTTGTGAGTTCTTGAATGTCGAAATAATTGACGTCGGTACTAAAATACTAATTTCTTGTGTGTATAATCCGCGGCGTAGCCTTTATCTCGGTCCATTCTTTAGTGACCTGTCTGACAAACTTATTGCCTACGATTTTCTAGTTGTATGTGGTGATTTTAACGTGAATCTGTTGTCCTGTGATTCTGTTTCTGAGAGTTTTCTGTACTATGTATCAATGTGTGGTTTGTGTCTTACTAATACCGACACGCCTACTAGGTACGCTCCTGCTTGTGAACCCAGTCTACTTGATGTCTGTCTTGTCTCTGATCTATCTCTTTTATTAACTCTTGACCACATGACCTTTATTTCTGACCATGATCTTATTTTTTGTTGCTTTGATATTCATCTGTGTAAGAGTGAGGTGGTTAGTTTTACCTATTATGACTTTAATACAATTGATTATGATGCTTTGTTTAGAGAATTATCTATGGTGTGCTGGAATGACGTTTGGTTCGTTAACTCAGTCGATGAAAAACTTAGAGTTTTACTGTCTCATTTAAACACTGCTTTCATTAATCATGTACCTTTGCGCTCTGTAAGTGCTCTGAGCAGTAGTTGTCCCTGGTTTACCCAGAGTGTCCTACTTGCTGTCAAAAAGAGAAATAGACTTCATGCTAAATGGAAAAGAAGTAAAACCGCTGTGGCTTGGGAGGAGTATAGGAGGGCGCGTAATGAAGCAACGCTTTCACTGAGAAGGGAAAAGCAGAGGTACTATGGCTCTAAACTTAACCCCAACTTGAGTGCTAAGCAGTTGTGGCTAAACTTAAAGAAGCTGCGAGTTATCGACAGGGTCTCAGTTGAATGTAGCTTGGATCCAGAGGAACTTAATGATAAATTCTTGGCTAATGGTAATTATGATCGTACTAGTATGCCTTCTCGCACGACATTACCGGTACAGACATATTTGTCATCTTTCCCTCCTTTTGAATTTGCTACTGTGAGTGAAGTTGAGATTGGGTACTGCGTATCTAAGCTAACCTCCAATGCGGTAGGAGCTGATGGTGTCTCTATTAGATTTATAAGGATAGTTTTACCGTTTATCTTAGCTCCACTGACGCACATAATCAATCACAGCTTAACCTGCTCCAAGTTCCCTGATTTATGGAAAACTGCTATTGTAGTTCCCATTGCCAAATCTCCTTCTGCATCTGATCCTGGTGACTTTAGACCTATAAGTATTTTGCCAGCATTGGGAAAGGTCCTCGAAAGGATTATGTATGTGCAAATGTCCGCATTTTTAACCTTGAATAATCTTTTATCCCCATTGCAATCAGGTTTCAGGGCTGGCCATAGCTGTTCAACCGCAATACTGAAAATTACTGATGATATCAGAATACCTTATGATCAAAATTTCTTAACATTTCTGTGCCTTATCGACTTTGCAAAAGCCTTCGACTCTGTGGATCACTCTTTGCTCTGTGATAAGCTTAGAATTAGTTTTAATTTTAGTGGTAGAGCTGTTCGTTTACTATCAAGTTACCTTGAGGGTAGAATGCAGTGTGTAAGAGTTGGTAGCAGATTCTCCACAATGAAAATGGTCACCACAGGAGTTCCGCAGGGGTCAATTTTGGGTCCCCTGCTGTTCTCTATATTTATCAATGATATTTTCTTGGTTTGTAAGCATGCCTCAATACATGCTTATGCCGATGACATACAAATTTATTTGTCTAGACCTCTAAATCTTATTGAGGATCTGAGTAATAAACTTAATCTGGATCTCGCCGCACTTAACAATTGGGCTGCTTCTAATTTGCTGCGCATAAATCCTGCCAAGTCTAAGGTTCTGCCAATTATGAGGAAGGTCAGTGGGTTTGATAATTTTCCCCCCTTGTTTGTTGGCTCCACTCAGTTGGAGTTTGTAAGCAGGATAAAAAACCTTGGTTTTACTCTAAATTCTAAGTTTACATGTACTGACCATATTAATGGCTCTGTCAGAAAGATCTACGGAATTTTAAGGTGCTTGCGTTCTTCTGCGAGTTACACTCCTCTTGAAACTAGACTAAGGCTTGTTAAGCAATTGATTGTACCCCACTTTACGTTTTCTTGCACTGTTTTTAGTCGTCTTGATTCTCAATCGCAGCACAAGGTCCTGGTGGCATTTAACAATGCTGCAAGGTATGCTTATGCTGTCCGGCGTTTTGATCACATCTCGTTGATGAGTAACGGTATACTTGGGTGTGGTTTGATTGAGTATTTAAATGTTCAGAATATTATGTTTTTGTATAAGCTTGTGCATACTAAAAGCCCTCGATACCTTTATGAAAAACTCCAGCACTTTCATTCGACCAGGTCCCTTAATTTTATTGTTCCCAGGTGCACTTTTCTCAACAGCAGTAGATTCTTTTTCGTTAGCACCATTAGGCTTTGGAATTCTCTGCCGCTACACTTAAGACAGATGTCGTTGGGGGGCCGCTTCAAGCAAGCTATAGTGCAGTATTTTTCTACGTCCTAATTGCATGGTGTTCGAACATTCTTTTCTTTTATCCTTCACTATCATTCGTTGCTCTCTATCTTCTCCTACTTTCTTATTAACTCTTGTTTCTAATTGCTGTTTTAAGTTAAGTTAAGTTATAGTTATAATTGTATAATTTTAAGTTACATATATTTAAGTTTTTTTTTGTTACGTGTAATATATGTTGCTAGTACTAAAAAAGACATAGGTCTTAGCGTACATTTAATATTGTGAATAAATTGAAATTGAAATTGAAATTGAAATTGAAGCTGAGCTGAACCAGCTCTCGCAGCAAAAGTGAACAAGTCGCTTTCAACCTAAAACCTTATTCCCTTTTCATTTCCAAAGAAGGGATGAAACTGTAACACAAAATTTGTGTCGCAGTGCCTTATGTTAAGTATTCATATGTTAATTATGCATTACCATTGAGCGACACTCGGCCAATGCATATTAGTAACCACCGCATAACTACGAGTCATTACAACCAAGAAAAGATAGATTGTAAACATTTGGGTTACATTATCCCAAGTAATAATTCTTAGTTTTAAGAAAATACGATAGCGAGCAACCCTGCTCCACTGAACATCACCGTGGTAGCCCTGATCATTTTTTGAGTGACAAAATTTGCGCTGGCGCGATCATACCACGCATCAATATAATTCGTGCGAACTTTGCAACCGCGGGTCCATATAAGGGACGGCGATTGCAAAATCGATTCAGTCTAAAAGCGTTGATGGTCAGTGGCGGGTGCGTTAAGACACCTGCTCAACCGAACTTTTTGACTCTTTTTTTTGCACTCGTGCTATCTATTCCTACCTTCTTTTCTTTCTCTCCTTTCTAAACTCTTCCTCCAGACTACGGTCACCCGGTTTCGGCCTTTCCCGACTACGGTCACCCGGCTTCGGCCTTTCCCGACTACGGTCACCCGGCTTCGGCCTTTCCCGACTACGGTCACCCGGCTTCGGCCTTTCCCGACCTCGGTCACCCGGTTTCGGCCTTTCCCGACTACGGTCACCCGGCTTCGGCCTTTCCCGACTACGGTCACCCGGCTTCGGCCTTTCCCCCGGCACCGGACGAACCAACCACTGGTGGTTTACTTGCCGAGTTGTAAGCAGGTAAGCCCTTAGTGGCTGCGCGACTACCGCGTACCGAACACTCGGTACCCGAATCGCAGCGAATTGGTCGCATACCTGTAAGCTACCAACTCCCTGCCTTCGGCCATACCAGTGTATGACATTTTATGTCTACCGCGACTTTGACCAGTTACGCAAACCGTAGCGTAACGTAACGTCAGTAGCAAACCGAGACGCAATGACGTCAGTAACCGAGACCGCGATCCGTAGCGCACATTAAACTTGTCTACCGCGACTTTGACCGATTACGCAAACCGTAACGTAACGTCATTAGTCAACCGAGACGCAGCGACGTCAGTAACCGAGCACGCAACCCGTAGCGCGCAGTAAACGTATCCACCCCGACTTCAACCGAATACGCAAACCGTAGCGTAACTCAGCCACCGCGGCTTCAACCGAATACGCAAACCGTAGCGTAACTCCAGCAGCTTCGCTAGTACACTTGTACACTAGCGGCGCTGTTGCGCGATTATTGTAGGAGTAATTATTGTAACGTATCTGTAAGTAAATAAATAATAAACGATTTTCCGTCCGAGCCAAATCCTTCGTGATTGGTGAATTTTGCTGGCACTAACAAGCCAGCAGTGCATAATTCGGCAGTAAAATCAACTGAGGGTTACGAGACCCCTTGGTGAACCCTGGAATCGCTGAGTTTTATCCCAGCCCACGAATAAAACTCGTTACAAGGCCTACATTCCACCATATGACATACGGTATGATCAAGTAGGTCATTGGTGCGAGTTTCTCGATAGATCGGGCAAGAAAATGTACAAAATGGCTGGTTGCAAATCAGAGACACAAGCTTTCTGTGTAAAATGGAAGCTCAACTTATGTAACTCATCCACTAAAAAATGTTTTTACACATTTCATAATAATTAATACTATCAAACAAAAGTAACTCCAAACATATTTCGCTAAATAAACTATCATAATAAGCAATGCCTCATTAAAAAATATGTTTTTTTCCTAAAAATCGAAATCTCATTTTTTATATTATTTTGTTCATAAATGCCCAGGTCCGCCATTAGGCGTGGTAACCACTTTTACTTGTAGCAGCTAAACAAATAATCAAAACTTAAAACTGACTTCATATTCGTTTTTCTCCACCCTAAATTACCTTAAATTAATTTTTTGAGGTCAAATAAAAATTGTGGCATTTGAGGGTTAAACAAAATTGTTCCTAAATCCTTTCTTCCTATGCTAAACTAATAATAAATACATATATAAAACAAAAATAAAGAACAATTATTTTCCCAAAAATGCAGTTGGCTTCGCGAAATTGGCATAGCGAAATCTGCATTACCAAGCACTCCATTACATGTGAACAAAATACAGTTTCTTTGTATCTGATATGCTTATAATATTTTCTCCTTCCATAAATAAATTCTGCATAGGGACGCTACAATCGACTGGGAAATCGCGTTCGCTTTGAATCAGCCCAACGCTGTATAAGGGATATTTATTCAAAGCAAAAACACAGAAACTCAGCACCAAACAAACCAAAAACTGTTATTTGGTTTCATTTATAAAAATCAAGACATGAGCTTCTTGGCCAGGGGTACGCAAAGGTAGGAAACAGATTTATAAGGAAAGCAACAAAAAAGTACAAATCTATGTGCGTAAAGGTGCGCATCCACCACGGCACGCGTGCTGAACGCGTTCTGACCGCAAGCTTGGTGGATACGGAAGAGCAAATGAACGCGAACTGAGCGCGTTCTGAACGCGAACTTTGCTTGCGTGTCATATCCACTAAAAACATTTGCACGTCTATAAAATGCGTAATGTTCGCGTACATGTTTTTTAGTGAGAATACTTGGCGTACTGTTCGCGTTCTGCACGCGCTCTGAATTCCGACTGTTCGTTTGCTGTCCATTTCTGTACTCGTTCTGAAATTTTGTTGTTTGACCAAATTCAGAAGAATATGGAAAAGAAGAAGACGTGCAAGTTTGCGCTGATTTGTCTACTCCATGATTGAATACCAACAAAATCACACTAATTTGTTCGCCGATTGTTCGTTTGCCATTTCAAATGGATAGCAAAACAGCAGATCGCAAACAGAACGCGAACAGAAATTCAAGAATTTGGTTGTATCCACCGAAAAACGAAACAAAAAGCGACGTGCAGCTTTCATTCGTGCACTCGTATTTTGGTGGATACGACGCACAAACATTTCGGAAAGCTGTTCGGGTTCAGCGCGCGAGCTGCGCGCGATCAGATCGCGAGCAGCTTTTGTGTTGATTTTTGTTGGATACAAAAGAACGCGGTCAGAACGCAAACAGTTCGCGTGCTGAATTTTTGGTGGATGCCTGCCTTAAAACGCATGTGGTGTGAGGGAGTTGTCCCGATATCAGCATTGCACCCATTCGCACGTGTAGCTGCGAAACAAAAGGCTTTGCTGCCGTTTGTTTTCATTCCTTTTGTTTGGTTTGCAGCAGCGGCCGCAGCCAGCGTCGGTTTTCTCTGTCGACCCTTGTTCGTGCACGATATCATGTCGTCTTCAACGAGTTGCTTGCGTTGAAATCTCTTTATAATATATACTCGTTGGTATATGTCGTTTCGTTAAACGTTAACGTCAGAGATATCAAACCTTGAACAAAATTTTGTCAACACCACGTGAATTCACGACGCAGTCTAGCAAAACAGATGTACGCACACACAAATGTTTTCTGCTTGCTCTCTCGTTGTTTCTCTTTGTTCGTGATTGCTTTTCTCTGTTCACGTTTGCTGTCTCGTAGTTTCATCTCCCCTCAGTTGTTCCGACCGCACCATAAAGTGAAAAGATATGGCAGGCCGAGATGCAACTTCTGTATATGTACTATTTAAGCCGAAACCACAATGGCGCGTTAGGTCGGTCGCGCTTTGACAGATATTAAGCGGAACCCCAATGGCGCGTTAAGTCGGTCGCGCTTTGACAGATATTATTGAACACACGGAATCTTACGAGGCAATTCACAACAAGACCTCAGGCGTTATATCGTAAATTTTTCCGTATCACGTAAATCTCGTTCAAACGCACTAGTTGGTTCTACTTCAACTAGGTCTGGCGTTTGACATTTCAATTTTAAAAAAATGTAATGAAGAAATAATAAAATATAGAAATGCTAATTAAGATAGATAGTTTTAATTGCTCAAGTGTTCATTTCGTCATTTTCGTCATGAATATCCACGTTTTTTAGTGCAGTACGCATCGTCATTTAGCTTTATAAAGTTGTGCAATATAACTGCAACTTTTACAACGCTCTCTACACTAGTTGGAGCCATAACCAAGGTATTTTGAAGAGTTCAACAGTGCTTAGCAGAATTCGAGCACGACCTATCTAACGCGCCATTGTGTTTTAGTAAATGAAACTCGAGCGTCGTGGAAGATTTTATCGTAAAGTTTTTGTAAAGTCTATCAAACGCCGATCAAAGCGCGACCGACCTAACGCGCCATTGTGGTTTCGACTTTATTGAACACACGGAATCTTACGAGGCAATTCACAACAAGACCTCAGGCGTTATATCGTAAATTTTTCCGTATCACGTAAATCTCGTTCAAACGCACTAGTTGGTTCTACTTCAACTAGGTCTGGCGTTTGACATTTCAATTTTAAAAAAATGTAATGAAGAAATAATAAAATATAGAAATGCTAATTAAGATAGATAGTTTTAATTGCTCAAGTGTTCATTTCGTCATTTTCGTCATGAATATCTACGTTTTTTTAGTGCAGTACGCATCGTCATTTAGCTTTATAAAGTTGTGCAATATAACTGCAACTTTTACAACGCGCTCTACACTAGTTGGAGCCATAACCAAGGTATTTTGAAGTGTTCAACAGTGCTTAGTAGAATTCGAGCACGACCTATCTAATGCGCCATTGTGTTTTAGAAAATGAAACTCTAGCGTCGTGGAAGATTTTATCGTAAAGTTTTTGTAAAGTCTATGAAACGCCGATCAAAGCGCGACCGACCTAACGCGCCATAGTAAGCATCAATCCCGATAGATTTAAACGAAACAAATAAATTAATAATCACGTTTTGTATCCTAGATTACAGTCCTTTTTTTATTCATTGATATTTATTGGAACTATATATGAATTTTATTTAATATTTAACAAATTTGCATAATCAACAAGTAACTATGAATTTTTTATACCAATGAAGGTTTTTATTTGAAATCTGTAATTGATTTACGGGTAATTTGATATCTAAAACATGACTTGTGCACGGTAGTGATGTTGCAACTTGTTAGCACGAACACCGAGCTTCATCGCACTTTTAGCGCAGCAGCCTTCTGTTGCGTAGCGGACCAGCCAAGTGAACGGTATTGCCACAAGACTTTGTGCAACTTGCGATCGGATTTCTTCGGACGCATAGCCCGTTCTGGATTTAAATGTTGTTTATAGTAACGCAGCAGTGAACGATGACCAACTACAGCTCCGGAGGGCAATACCAGCTGATACTCATCTCTATCCAGTAGGTCTGGTGTAGCTTCCTCGTCAATATCCATGCCTTCTTGCTATTTGTAAAAAAAAAAACGTAACGAATGTCTGGCTCGACCAGAACTAAGCACTTCACACTTACATGATCGGGGTAACTACTACTGTAGTCATAGTATTGGGCATATTCTGCGAGCGACAGACCCTCGTGCAAGAGCTGACAGTGTCCCTTATCGTTCATGTGCTTACGCACAGCATCTAATGAATAGAAAGTTTTGCCACGATCGTTGCACCAAAGACAGATGAAGTAGTTGGCCACCTTTTCGCCCAAATAGTAGAGTAAGCCTTTGAGATCAACGCAGTAATCTGCATCAGGAATAAAGAAAGAATGTGCCACAGACATGTGCTTGAAGTTTTCGACCATGTCTTCGCTGCGGTGCGTGCAAAAGAGACAATCTTTTTCGGTGAGCTGATTTTCTTCAATATCTTCCCACTCATCAGAGCCATCCTAGGTTGAGCGAACGATTGAGTGAACGATTTTCTAAACATAGTAAAAGACATTTTCAAAAAAGAGAAAAACTTACAACTACTACCTCGCCAGAGATATCTTTAAAGTTCTCATCACCATCGTCGTCATAAATCACATTTTCCTCTGCGCTCGCTGCTTGTGCACATGCCATTGCTGGATGTGGTCTCGCTTTTACTTTGCTCTTTATGAGTACTTCTAGCTGTTCGCCTTCCTTTAGCCCTGCTTTCAACTTTATCAAGCATTCTTTGTGCTTCTTGCTGTTTAGGTGATTATCGTGAGCCTTCTGATTGCCGAATTGCTTATGACATGCACGACAGTAAAGACTAATCTCTTTCTCTTCGTTGGCGATAGCGTCTGTATCACGGATCTTCAAAAGACGCATTTGAAATTCATCCGCGGTAACTGATGGTAGGTGCGTAACCCGACGTTTCTGATTATATCGGTGCCAATCGGCCTTATAGTGAAGCCGCTGCAAATCCGCATTGGCAGATTTGACACTGCAATTGATGCATGTGAAGGCAGACGATTTTGCTTCCATTCGAAATATTCTATATCACAACAAATTTGAAAATTTCTACAAATTTTAATCAGTCATATAAAATAGAAACACGTTTAATTTTTAATTAATGCACGACTCAATACTTTTTTCACAGCGAACTGTCAAAAGTTTATAATACATATTTACAATCCATAGCAACAAAGGTAGTGGTGTGTATAAGGGGAATTCTGGAACAACGTATCGACTGCGCTGCCGTGTGGAGCGTGTGGTGAGCTATGTGTATGAGTGAGATAGCGCTATATGGATGTGTGTGAGTGAGTGAGAAGGAGATAGCTTCTGCCGGTAGACTGAAGCGCTGTTCTGAATGGGCCATGACACACTAGTAATCATGATGTGTGCATCACTCTCGTTGATTGGTAAATTTAGGGGCATGTGTTAAATGGCTCATTGTGGGAAAAGTGGGCGTAGAAAAGTGGGCGTGGCAAAACGGGCATTTAGACGGACATACATACAAACAGGCGGACATATATTTTTTTCTCTCCTCAACCAAATTTTCTGCTTTATGCTTAGCGAATGCTATTATATTCTAAATTGAAAAGAAGAATGTATTTTTTTTTGTTTCATAAATTATATGTTTATTTTATTTATTCATCCAAAATTTTATAATACAATATTTTTCACATTTAATAATACATTGCTTGTGTTAAGGGAAAGTCAACCAGAACCTCCAAGCGAAAGTCGTCGGTATCTTCTTTCATTACTGTCTATACGTATCAAAATATGTATATATGTAAACGAATAAATGCTAATGGCTCGTGTTATACTTTGTGAAGCTCGAAATTAATCATTTCACACGCCTTTAATAATTCAATGTTTAATTAACTCAGCATTTAATTTTCTCACAGTCAAAACGGATTATTTCCCACGCGTCGCGCAAACAGAATGCAACACGAGCCATCCGCATTTTTCCGTTACCTGCACTATTTGCATTTGGTTGCATTTTTGGGGCTTTTGCAATGCTTGCATTTAGTTAGCCATGTGTATGTGCTTTGTAAATTATTATTATTTTCTGTATTAGTGTTAAGTTATTATAAAAAGATGAATCAATTGGTAATAAAGTGCAGTCTTTCTGCAGCCAATAACCAAAGTTGTTCTGATTTGTGTTTTAAAACGATATTCTGGTTCAAGTGCCAGCAATATCAAGATTATATTCTGGTTCAAGTGCCAGCAATATAAAAACAGCTAAGAAAAACGCTTCTTGGCTCAACATTTGGTGACCCCGACGTGATTTTAATCACGCTCAATTCGAATTAACACACAACAAATCAAAACAACTCATCCATGGAAGATTTAGGCAAGTCACAGTTGCAACTAGGCAACGAAATTCAACAGATAATCACGAATTTCAAGAAGGACTCAAGAGAACGCAAGAAGACTAAAGGTTACATTGAGGAGAGGCTACGACGGTTAGAGGACTCATGGGAAAGGTTCGAGAATAACGACAACCAGATCAGGATTTTGGATCCAGCACCGCTCAATCATGATTATTTCGTTGAAAATTACTACAGTAAAATCGCATCATTGACGGAACAATATCGTAATGAATTCCGTAAGCTCATGGACTCAAAAGGGTTAGATACTCCGTCAGTGGAAGATAATCCAGATCATCAATCACTTAGTTCTGCCACAACGAGTATGCAGGGTAATCCAGATCATCAACCACTTAGTTCTGCCACAAGGACTATGCAGGGTAAACCAGATCATCATCCACTTAGTTCCGCCAAAGGGAAAACAACAGTCAAGGATATCGATCCAATGAACGAAACATCCAACGATTTCTCTAAACTTTTGCGGAGACAATCTGCCATGATCAGTTCGGTACAACGATTCATATCCTCACTATCATCAGTCAATGAAAATCAACCGTCACAATATTATGAGGTCAAACTCTCAAAATTGACGCAACTTTGGCAGCAAATTGAAGACATCAACTTTACTATATTGGAAGACTATGACACAATCAACGGATTGGGATATGATCAAAACGGATATTTTGAGATGGAAGACTTGGTACAAGACACCATAGTCAACTTAGCAATTAAATCGAAGGTACAAGTCAACCACTCAACAACATTCCCAACTGCCGCTATCCCTGCAGAAATTTCCTCACCATTACCAAAGGTGAACATTCCAAAGTTTGATGGAAATTACGCAACATGGCGTCAATTTTTCGACTTATTCTCCCAAATGATCCACAGCAAACCAATACCAAACATTCAAAAATTTTGGTATTTAAAGACCAGCTTGAGTGGAGAAGCTGAAAGATTGATTCGCCATCTGAGTCTTTCAAGCGAGAATTATGAGGCCGCATGGAGCACGCTTCAACAAAGATACGAAAATAAAAGGATATTGACATCAACAATAATTCAAAGGATTTTAGGACAGCAATGCATTCCTGAGAACAATGTCACAGCAAATACTATAAAAAACATGTATGACGTTACACAGGAAAATCTATTTGCTTTAGAAAATCTGGGCGTATCAACCTCTACCTGGGACCCAATGCTGCTTCATATATTGGTAAAGAAATTAGACAAGCAAAGTCACATTTTGTATGAACAATCATTGCAAAACCCTAAAGAGAATCAGAAAATTCAACCTTTTCTAAAATTCCTGGAAAACCGTTTCCAAACATTAGAAGTACTTGGACAAAAGGAAAGGAGTGTGGCACGAGCTCTTGCATCCATTGTACCAAAACAAGGAACAGTCAATTGGTGCAACTTTTGCCGATCAGGAAATCACCCACTTTATGCATGTAAGCAGTTTCTACAAGCAACGGTACAACAGAGGTTTACCTTTGTTCAACAAAATTTACGCTGCTTGAATTGTTTAAAACCAGGACACAAATCCAACAATTGTTCAATGCGAGGTTGTACCAAGTGCCCTCAAAAACACAACAGCCTTTTGCATATGGACAAAACCTCAGTTCAAGAAGGAGATAGACAACAAACAAACAATTCCACAGAGTCTGTAACATTGATGTCTTCAAGCAAAAATGTCAAAGGAAATTATGTTTTACTCGCAACTGCAAGAATCAAAATCAGCAACACCAACGGTCAATATACTGAGTGCAGAGCCATTCTGGACTCAGGATCCCAAGTTAATTTGATAACCGCAAAACTCGTTAAGGCTTTGGGATTAACAACTAAGTACAGTTCAATATGGATTGAAGGCATTGGAGAAGGTACAAAAGGTACAACACTTCGAATTAATACCAATATTCAGTCAAGAATAAATGGTTTTACAGTTCCACTTGAAGCATTTGTGTTACAAAAAATCGTATCTATGCAACCAACACAATACATAGAGACATCGACATGGCCTTTACCAAAAAACATTCAATTGGCAGACCCTGATTTTCAACGACCAGATAATATCGATATTCTACTAGGCGCTGAGCATTACCACCAGCTTCTCTCTATTGGACTAATTAAGATGGACTCCAATCTTCCAATCTTACAAAACACCGTCTTTGGATGGATACTTTCTGGAAGGATAAATAAAAATTGCAAAGGATCTGTTACATGCGGTGTATGCAGTGAAGACGAAGACACAACAGACCAAATTCTGGAAAAATTTTGGAAATTGGACACTATAATCGAAGACAAACCAACTTTTAGTGAGGGAGAAAAGCAATGCGAACTACATTTCGCTCAGCATACTCGTCGCAGGTCTGATGGTCGGTTCGTGGTCAGGATTCCATTTTCAAAGGAACCAACCTCGCTTGGGGAATCTCTTAACGTCTGTCAAAACAGGTTCCTTGCACTCGAGAGGCGTCTATCTAAGGACGCGGAACTTAAAACAAAATATATTGAGTTTATGGACGAATATGAATCATTGGGACACATGAAGGAGATAAATGTCGAAAATATACTAACACCACATTACTTTATCCCACACCATTCTGTAATAAAACTGGATAGCAGCACCACAAAACTTAGAGTGGTTTTCGACGCATCTTGCAAAACGTCGTCTGGATGTTCTCTTAACGATATAATGCACAATGGACCAGTTGTCCAAAATGACATCTTTTCCATATTGCTCCGTTTCCGTTTTCCAAGATTCGTGTTTACTACAGATGTGGAAAAAATGTATAGACAAATATTAGTCGATCCAGAAGATGAGAGATTTCAACTTATTGTTTGGCGAAAAAATCCTAATGATGTTTTGAGATACTACAGTCTTCGTACAGTTACGTATGGAATGCGTGCTGCTCCTTATTTAGCGACGAAATGTTTACAGCAGCTTGCCAAGGATAACGAGTATCAGTTTCCTTCAGGAGCAAAATCACTTCAGAGAGATTTTTATGTAGATGATGGCTTATCCGGAGCCAATAGCCTGTATGAAGCCATAAATACACAAAGGCAGTTATCCACCATCTTAGATACAGCAGGTCTCAAATTACGCAAATGGTGTGCCAATCATCCTCAACTATTGCAAAACATTCCAGTTTCAGACCAAGAAGTGGACTTAGATTTTTCAAGCAATGCTGATGCCACTGTCAAAACTCTTGGACTAGTATGGACACCAAAAACCGACACTTTCCATATCAAGGCAAGCTCGCAAGTCATTAATCGAATTACTAAGAGGACAGTCACCTCAGATCTAGCCAGAATCTATGACCCACTAGGAATATTAGCACCAGTCGTAGTTTCTGCAAAAATATTCATTCAGCAATTGTGGCAGTTGAAATTGGACTGGGATGAAGCCTTGCCGCTGGAAATGTATACTAGATGGTTGAATTTCCGCAACAACATCCAAGAATTGAATAACGCAAAGATTCCGAGACACGTCTTCAATCACAATCAGCCTAAATCTATACAACTTCATGCCTTTGCTGATGCGTCCGAAAAGGCCTATGGAACTGTAATCTATGTCCGATCAACATGTCAGGATGGAACAATTTTAGTGCGACTTCTCTGTGCCAAATCAAGAGTATCTCCACTGAAGACGCAATCCATTCCTCGTCTGGAATTATGCGCTGCGCTGCTAAGCGCACAGCTGATGAACAGAGTGAGATCGGAATTGAATTATAAAGATCAACCCAATTACTTCTGGACAGACTCGGAAATAGTTTTAAATTGGATCAATTCTTGTTCTTCCTCTTATCAGACTTTCGTTGCCCACCGAATTTCAAAAATACAAGCAATATCATTGCGTGAACAATGGCGACATGTGAGATCAAGAGACAATCCTGCCGACATCTTGTCACGAGGATTGCGACCAAAAGAAATAATATCGTCAAATATGTGGTTCTATGGACCATCATTTCTTCATGGGAGAGAGTCTGTTTGGCCCTCTCCATTTTCTAAAGAACACGCACTAATTAATGACACAGAAATCAAAAAAAATGCTGTTGTTGCAACCGTCAGTAAAGTTGAGTCAGAAGACATACTTTACACCATTAACTCTCACAACTCCTTTTTAACACTACAAAGAATTGTGGGCTATATGCTAAGATTCGCCACCCATGGAAAAGCAAACAGATTGGCTCGCCCTCAACATATTGCCCTCACTCCAAAGGAACTCAATGAATCACTTGTGGTGATCATTCGTGTAATACAACAAATAGACTTCAAGGAGGAGATCAGTCAGTTAAGCAAGCATAAGAACGTAGCAAAAACTAGTTGTTTGTACCATTTATCTCCATTCCTTGATGAAAGAGGATTAGTGAGAGTTGGAGGCCGACTCACGAACTCATTTTTGGCTTATGATGCAAAACACCCAATGTTAATTCCGTATAACGATCCGATTGTCAAATTGCTGATGGAATCTATTCACATAGATCAACGCCATTGTGGCCCACAGGCACTACTAGCGGCAACAAGACAGCGATTCTGGCCCGTAAAGGGAAAGAGCATGGCACGATCCATTGTCCAACATTGTGTACGATGCAATAGGGCAAAACCAATTTTATACAACCAAATTATGGGGAATTTGCCAGCAACCCGTGTGCAACCTTCACGACCGTTTTTAAATACGGGCGTTGACTATTGTGGACCATTTTTGATCCACTTCAAATGTAGAGGTAAAAGGCCTCAAAAGGCTTACATAGCTGTGTTTTGCTGCTTTGCGACAAAGGCTGTCCATCTAGAAGTAGTCAGCGATTTAACAACTGATGCTTTTTTGGGAGCGTTGAAGCGCTTCACTGCTCGAAGAGGTTATTGTAAAAACATTTACTGTGATAATGCGACAAACTTTGTGGGAGCCAAAAATCAATTGGCTGAATTGTCAGATGCAATCTTCAACAACAAATCTCAAGACATCATCCGAAATACATGTAATACTAAAGGAATAGCATTTAAATTTGTGCCTCCGCGAGCTCCACATTTTGGAGGTTTATGGGAGGCAGCCGTCAAATCTGCCAAGCATCTTCTTGTGCGCAGTACAGCAACAGCATCTCTTACTTACGAAGAACTAGGGACGGTCATTGCGGAAATCGAAGCCATTTTAAACTCAAGACCATTAACTCCAATGTCAAACGACCCAAACGATTTGACAGCATTAACTCCCGGTCACTTCCTAATTGGGGAACCCTTAACTGCTTCACCGGACGTAAACGCAACAGCAGCTAAAACAAGTCTTCTGACCAGATGGAAATTGGTGTCTCATATGAAGGCAGAATTTTGGAGACGTTGGTCAAAGGAATATCTGAATGAACTACAATATCGAACCAAATGGAAGGATTCATCACCTAATATCGAAGTAGGAACTATGGTAATCATCAAAGAAGACAACAGTCCTGTTCTGCATTGGCCTTTAGGTCGAATTGTTAAAACATACACTGGAGAAGATGGCTTCGTGAGAGTAGCGGATGTAAAAACCGCGAAGGGAATCTGGAAAAGGCCAATACATCGTTTGGCTGCACTGTTTTCAACTGAACATAATGATGATCAACAATTTAAGTTACCTATTCATGACAATGATGAAATACCGTCTAGCTCAACAAAACTAACAACTAATCAGCCACGCGAAAAACGACCTGCGAAAAACGAAGACAAGGCATCTAAGCGACAACGAGGATTGTCACCAATCACAGTCTTGTCTGTCATTCTAGCGTTAATTGGATCAGCTTTTGCCAACCCCAGCGTGCAGATGAAAACGTTTGAAGCTCAACCAGGACTTTATTTTGAGTCATTAGGATTGGCTTACTTGACCAGTACAGACTGGAATATGGTTGTTTATTTCAACATGACCTCGTACTGGAAGGAATATGAAAATATCGTGACTGGTGTAAATGCAGCTAGTAAGTTCTGTCAGCCGTTAAACCACCTCATCTCATGCGCAGATACAATATCCCAGTTTAACGCAAAATTGAAAGAAATTGATCAACTCAATGTTTTATTAACACCGACATACAATTTAAGAGGGAAAAGAGCAGCTCCATTCGCAATTATTGGATCCCTGACGAATGCTTTATTTGGAATATTGGACTCTGAGTATGCAGAGAAAATGTCTGATATAATCAATAACATTGATCAAAAGGAAAATCACCTGCTGAATCTGTTGAAAAATCAAACTTCAGTCATTGACGCTACTGCAAATATCATGAAACAAGGCTATGAAGAACTACAGAACTTACAAGCAGGTCTCACTGATGTGCAAGGTCAAATCAAAGAACTGGTTTCCTGGTCACAAGAACACAAACGAGCAGAAGTTTTTAACGCCCTATCGTTAAGAATTTTTATGGTAATCAATAGCTACCAGAAAACGCAATCATTGTTGTTTGAAGTCCTTACTGATGCTCATCACAGCAAGGTTCATCCAGAGCTATTAAAGCCATCTCAACTAAAGGACCAAATTAATATTATAAAAAGCCAAATTCCAGCATACCTAACGGTTCCTAGCAGTAACCTGGACAGCATAGAGTTATATAAACTTCTCTCAATCGAAGGAAGAATAATGAAAACTCAAATAATATTTAGATTACAATTACCATTATTCGATCACGAACCATTCCAGCTAATCCACGTAATTTCGATTCCTACAAGGCTCAGCAATGATACGTTTGTAATAATTGAGGACCACGCTGAATTTTTAGGCATCAACTTACATCAGGATCAATACTACCCTCTAACTACACAAGAATTAACTGGATGCTCCATAGTATCACCCATTGGATATATCTGTAAATTGCGACATCCAATTTACAGACTAGGATCAAGTGCCAGCTCTTGTGAAATGAGTTTCTTCATCCAAAAACCCAAGTTAGCAAAATGTACAATTAAAAGGCTTTTAAGATTGCCACATTGGATACAACTTTTAGAAACCAATGCAATACTGTATTTCTGCGAACATCCACGAACTGTGAATGTTCTATGCAATTCTTCAGTCACTGTACTAAGATTAACAGGAATTGGACACATTACTATTCCTCCAGGATGTGTGTTAAAGGACGAATCAAGCACGATAATGGCCCACACAACATTCACGACTACATCAGCAATTTCATTAGCAACCACCATAGATCTTGCAGTATTACTACAAAACGATACATCTATAACTATGACTACATTATCACCACTTCACATTTATGGCAACCTTACATCTAAATTAGATGATCTTCAAACAAGAGTCCAGCAGCTAAAGGAACAAGAAGATCAAGGGATTCATCAAGAGATTCATCATTACAGCATTAGTTATGTCAGCTTACTCGTCACCCTAGCCATCGTGGTCTACCTCTACTTCAAGTATCATCAACTCCGAGCAAGAAGAACAGCAGCACAAAATCCGATTCCGGTTCCCAGAATCTCAGAGTTTCAGTTAAATGTCAATACAGAAGAAGTTTAAGTTGAGGTGGTCCTCAACTGGGGGGAGGATGTCTATACGTATCAAAATATGTATATATGTAAACGAATAAATGCTAATGGCTCGTGTTATACTTTGTGAAGCTCGAAATTAATCATTTCACACGCCTTTAATAATTCAATGTTTAATTAACTCAGCATTTAATTTTCTCACAGTCAAAACGGATTATTTCCCACGCGTCGCGCAAACAGAATGCAACACGAGCCATCCGCATTTTTCCGTTACCTGCACTATTTGCATTTGGTTGCATTTTTGGGGCTTTTGCAATGCTTGCATTTAGTTAGCCATGTGTATGTGCTTTGTAAATTATTATTATTTTCTGTATTAGTGTTAAGTTATTATAAAAAGATGAATCAATTGGTAATAAAGTGCAGTCTTTCTGCAGCCAATAACCAAAGTTGTTCTGATTTGTGTTTTAAAACGATATTCTGGTTCAAGTGCCAGCAATATCAAGATTATATTCTGGTTCAAGTGCCAGCAATATAAAAACAGCTAAGAAAAACGCTTCTTGGCTCAACAATTACTTTACACAAATAGTAAGCTCCGTTTGAAAATTCTTCTATTGTCTCATCGCTGATGTTGTTAAATCTTTGTGGCAGAAAAACGATATTGTCTTCCAACTCCATTAAAACTCGGTCTCCATACTTTGTTTTCGTTTTACGTACATTTTTAATTGAATATGATTTATTCGGCTCCATATCTTTAATTGATAATATGGTTTTTTGAACACTGTTGTTTTTATTGAAATCTTCCATAGCAGCGATAGAAAAAGTTGATGATCCTTGACGTTCTTTTCGATTCATTTTCGAATTTGTTTTTTTTTTTTTTTCCTTAATTTTCTTGATAGGTGATTAATTTTCTTACTAACTGAAGAGCTCTTAACTGCACCGATCGAAAGGTGAACTAAAACTGTATAGATGCAACCGAAGAAAATAGTATTTATAACAAGAAATTTAAATTTTTTAGTTTAGTTTGTACCTAGAATTTGGGGATCAAGAGAGAAAGAGAAAGAAAGGAAGAAAGAGAGAATTCCAAAATCACAACAAAATGGATAAGAAGAAAGATATTACAATGGAAGAATCTTGGAAAACGAAGCTGGAGCTTGTGGTTAAAAAAAAAACCATTTAAATCAGACAAGGAGTGGAATAGCTTTTTATCATCATCATCATCATCAGTAGTAAAACCAACATCATCATCATCATCATCATCATCATCACCATCATCAAAATCAAAATATACCTTAAACTAAATACAAATAAATCACAATTTGATTTAATTTTAATAAACTAAAAGAGTAAACTTTATTCGTTGTTTCTCTTCAAAAAAAAGTTAAATTATAAAGAAATTTTAGACATAAATGACCGCAGTTAAATGAATTATAATCTTGATGCTGAGTATAGTTTTAACGTATTCCATCACCCAAGTATTGGATTATTTCATACGGTGGTTGCAAGTTTCCAAAACTATCAAAATATTCCTTTTGATTCTTGTTTTTATAATATGCTACCCAATGAGTACCAGGTCCCTCCGATCTATCAAGATTAACGATCCCACATTCTTGTTGATGAGGATGCTTTGGTAAGGTATCTAGCATAAAAATACCTCGAAAGTGTGGTAGATTCGTTGTATATTTCATTAGGTCGATATTTGTGAGGGCTCTGTTGGGTAGCTTCTTCAAAAGTTTTTTGGTTGAGGGCTATAATATAATCCCAATCCTTTTTTGTAGGGTTTAAGATACAAGCCTTTACCAATAGCAATAGCTTCCATAGTTTGATTATGTCGATTTGCTTCTTTCAATTGTTTTCTTGCAGAGTTGGCTTCATTAATTGCTTTTGCGATTGCAGCACTACCAGATGCTAAACCACCAACGGCTCCAAGAACTGTTAAATTGGCACTAGTGGTAGAAAACCTCCTACTTTGGGAATAGGTATAGCACGTGGAATATCTATCATGGATTTTTTACGTCCAAAAGACGTTTTGATTACACCTTGTGCCATTTTAATAGCTTTGGGGATATCTTCTGGTTTTCGTTGCTTGATAATTTTCAGTGCATTTTTAACAGTTTTTGTAAAAATGTTCTTTGGACAGCATCTTTTCAACTTTTTCTTTATTTTCTTAAGCTTCTTATTTAGCTTGTTTCCCATACCGAATTTGACTTTAGCTTTCATTGCGTTGGCTATTAACCATGCGGTTATTCCCTCACTATATTTACTATCTTTTGATTTTGCTCTTTGCCACGCCTTTTCAGCTAATATTTTATCTGCTTCGTGACGCTCATCCAAATTTTGTGTATTACTATAAGCAATGTCGTGCTCTCTACATGCAGTGTCCAGTGGATTGATTCCTTTAAAACCTCTTTCTAAACGTTTTTTTAATTTAGTTCCTAGGCCACAAAATTGATAGCCTGGTAAATGAAGTTCAACTGGTAGAGAATTTATAGCTTTATTTAAAAGACCTCTTCCAATTACTGGTTGATCAAGACTGAAATTATTTTGGTAAACGATGGCCATTTATACATCTTTCCAATTGAACTGTTTCGATATAAATAAATATAAAGGTGTGATTATTACGTATTTATATCATAAGCTAAAATGCGGTTCATCAAGCAAGACAAAAATATTACTGTTTCGAGCTTAACTACCTTTTCTTTGTTATTCACTACTTTCGATCTTATATACATTTTATTTTTCAATCCTAACAACCTGGAGAAAAAATGACAGTCCAGCATCTTGTTTAGAAAACTTAATAGAAAATAAATTAAGCAAGAAATATAAAAATATAAAAAAAGGGTTTTTCTTAAGATTTCGCATTCATCACAACATTTTTTGGTCCCTTCGAGGCGGATTTAAGAAAAATAATCAAATGGCTCAATTGGAGGCGCTAAAGCGCAGTCGGCAGATAACAAAAGCGGCCGTGACACGAATATTCACCTTTTGCAACGATCCACATGCTCAATTCGATGAAGTGCGAGTCCGAGTTGAAAAGGTAGAAGAGGTGTTCAAGCGTTATGAACAAGTGCAAGATGAAATCGACCTATTGACAGCAGAGGAGCAATTGGGAGAGGAAGATAAGTATCGTGCTGAAGTCGAAAACAAATATTTTGCTATCAAAACAATATTTAATCGTCTAAATGAAGAAAGGGCAAGTGAACAAACTGTTATTGATACACAAAGTACAAGCGACATTACAACAGCAATGCAGACGCTACTGGAGCACCAGAGCACTATGAGTGGTCTGATCGAGAGATTTGCCAACAATGGTATTGGGTACATGTCAACATCATCATCACAACAACAGCAACAACATCATGACCACGCACAGCAACCGATGCAGCGATCTCAGCACCACGAGCATGAGCTGCGGCTTCCTAGGATTCAAATTCCGGATTTTGATGGGAATTGTCTAGAATGGTTGCGATTTAGAGATTTATTTGAAGCAATGGTTGATTCGAGGGCAAACATATCAAACGTCGAAAAGATTGAATACTTGCAGACAAAACTCAAAGGTGAAGCCTTGTCGTTGATAAAGCATTTGAAGCCGACTAACGCCAATTACGTGACGGCTTGGCAAATGCTCAAAAGAAAGTACGACAACTCCGACAAAATTAAAAATTCTTATTTGGAGCTTTTGCTTGAGCAACCTACCATTAAGTCTGACACAGTTGCAGACGTTAGACGGTTCTACAACAACATCAACGAAAGCTACAATGCGCTGAAAGTCATAGATGAAGCAGTTATCCAATGGGACGTCATATTGCTGTTTAATTTAGAGAAAAAGCTTGATGACAACTCAGCTTCTTTATGGTTTAGAGAGAAGAAACCAAACGAGTCAACAACATTTCAGCAGTTCCTGGAGTTCTTCGAACGACGAGTCTATGAGCTTGACAATACTCACAAAAGTACACCATGTAATGTAAGTACTCGAAACAGAGGACATCAACGCAGTCAATTGAGTACGTATGCAGCAACAGTTCAAACATGTCCAGTTTGTGCTAAAGTTCATTACATTTATCAATGCGACAAGTTTAAGCAAATGAACGTTGAAATGCGACGCAGCATCGTTCAACAACACAGCATTTGCTTCAATTGTTTGCAAGGAAATCACTTGGCAAGAGAGTGCAAGAAATCATCTTGTAGAAAATGTGGCAAAAGGCACAATACTTTGCTCCATCCAGCTACATTAGCATCACAAGCGTTGTGTGAGAATCAACAACAGAACGCACAGTTCAGACACCATCAACAATCGTCATCAGCATCGGAAAGTGGAAACACTCACACTGAGCATTCAGGTAATCAATCGAATTGTGTGAGCATCAACATTGTTCAACGTTATCAACGATCATACATCCTGTTACCAACGGCAATCGTATTACTGCGTGGTAGTGATGGGGAGTTCCAACAGTGCCGAGCGCTATTGGACTCAGGTTCACAGAGTACTCTTGTGTCAGAAGCGTGCATGCTGCGGCTGGGCTTGACACGCACATATGATAAAACAATGTTGTTCGGTGTCGGTACGGGTAACGGCAGTCACACAAGAGGTAAGGTCCAGTTGTGCATCAGGTCTCAAACGAACGAGAGAGCGGAATTTCATACAGATGCTTTCTGCTTAGCCAAGTTAACACAAAATCTACCAGCTGACAGAATAGCAGGTGAGAGACTGGATTTCTTCAAAGATCTAAAGTTAGCAGATCCGACCCTGTTTGCTCCTGGACAAATTCAGCTTATTTTGTGTGCAGATGTGTTCACTGAATGTTTGCTACCACAAAAAATAGTACATCCCAGTGGCGCACCTACGGCAATCAATACAGTGTTTGGGTGGGTCCTGATGGGGAAAATTAAAGAAGCAGCAATGGCAGGAGTTGTATCTGCGCACGTAAGCATCGATCTTGATACGCAACTTCGACGTTTTTGGGAAGTAGACGAACTACATTCATCATCACAGATTTTGACTCCAGAGGAAAAACAAGCTGAGTTCCATTACCAACAAAACACATACCGCAATCGGGATGGTCGTTACGTCGTGAGACTGCCGATAAAAGACAACATCAATATCGGTGAGTCTAAAAGGAATGCGTTGAATCGTTTATATGCAATGGAACGCCGGTTCACAAATAATAAGGAGCTGCAGGAGCAATACTGCAAATTCATGCATGATTATGAGAAGTTGGGCCACATGAAATTGGCATCAGATACAACAACATTAAGAACGTGTTATCGTCCACATCATGCAGTGTTGAAACAAACAAGTACAACGACTAAACTTCGTGTCGTCTTTGATGCTTCATGCAAGACAACAAATGGCCTTTCGCTCAATGACAATCTGCTTGTCGGCCCAACTGTGCAAAGCGATTTATTTGACATTGACATCAAATTCCGCAAATATAAGATCGGGTTCACATCTGACATTGAGAAGATGTACCGTCAGGTCTTGCTGCATCCAGATGATTGTTCGTTGCAGAGAATCTTATGGAGGACTTCCAGCTCAGAACCAGTCAAGGAATATGACCTCAAAACTGTGACATACGGAACGTCAGCAGCACCATTTTTGGCAACACGAACCTTGCAACAGATTGCCATTGACAACACCCAAGCATAACCTTTGGCGGCCGATGCTATTAAGGAAAACTTCTACGTGGATGATTTAATGTGTTGCGCTTCAGATTTACAACAAGCCACACAACTGAAAGAGGAGTTGTGTAAAATTTTGGAGTACTCAGGACTTCATTTACGCAAATGGTCTTCAAACTCATCAAGCTTGTTGAATACTGTGAAACCAGAAGACAGAGCCACATCTGTAGATACAATTATCGACCAGTCAGCGACAGTGAACACTTTAGGTTTGCTTTGGGACACAGACAGCGATGAATTCAAGTACAGTGTTTCATTACCATCAATAACGCAGAGTCAGATTACGAAACGAGAAGTACTATCGGATATTGCCAGGGTTTTCGATCCTATGGGGTGGATTGCACCAGTAGTGGTGCACATGAAAATCTTCATGCAGAAACTGTGGCTAAAAGGCATCAGTTGGGATGAGTCGCTCCCACCAAAACTACACGAGAAATGGATTAGATACCGAGAAAATGTAAGAGATATTTCAAGGATAAAAATTCCGAGGTGGCTACAGTACGCTGATGATAACACTGCTGAATTGCACGGGTTCTCTGATGCATCGGAGTTAGCATACTCAGCAACAATCTAATTGCGCGTACGACGTGAAAATGGAGAAGTTCACATAAACTTAATTGCAGCAAAAACGCGAGTGTCACCAGTTAAACAAATAACTCTGCCACGACTTGAGCTGTGCGCAGCTCACCTGATGGTTAAACTGATGGCCAAGGTTAAAAGGGCATTATGTATTCAAAAGGCCAAATCTTTTGGATGGACTGATTCAACTGTGGTACTTGCATGGATATCAGATCATCCACGCAGATGGAAGTCATTCATCGCAAATCGAACTTCTCAAATAATCAGCCAGATTCCAGGACAACAATGGCGACATGTGTCATCGCAGAATAATCCTGCAGATCTGGCCACTAGGGGTATGTGGCCTGCCAATTTGATTAACAACGACCTGTGGTGGCACGGTCCTACAGCGTTACAACAAGCAACGGTGAACGTTGAGACCTGCCCACAAGTTCCTGATGACATCGACATGGAGGAGCGAAAAGAGGTACTCATCAACAGTGCAACAACAGTTGACTGCGACATATTCAACCGATATTCTGATCTAACAAAATTGCTCAGAGTGACCGCTTTGATTTTGCGCTTTAAAAGCAATTGTAAGAGTAACACATGCAGCACCACCGGATGTTTGACTACAGCTGAATTACGAAATGCACATGACACCTTAATACGAAAAGCACAACAAGAAATGTATAAGGAAGAGATCAACGTTTTATTAGCTGGAAAGCAACTTTCATCAAACCATAAACTGACGCCACTTGCTTTATTTATAGATGAGAAAGGGTTGCTTAGGGTAGGTGGTAGATTAATGAATGCAACCGTCCCATATGATCAGCAACATCCCATGTTACTCAACAAGCAACATCAGCTGACAAAGCTCATTGTTCAATATAATCACCTTAAACATCTACATGCTGGAAGACGATTATTGCAGTACACGTTGAGCCTGAGATATTGGATCCCATCTGCACCACTTATAATCAAGCAATGCATCTATAAGTGCATACGCTGCATGCGACACAGAGGGAAACCATACGAACAGCAAATGGGCAACCTGCCGAAACATCGTTTGGAACCTGGTTCAGCATTTCTCAATACTGCAACTGATTTTGGCGGGCCAGTACAAGTACGTTCCTGGAAGGGCAGAGGTTCGAAGAAGTATAAATGCTGGATTGCACTGTTTATGTGCATGGTCACCAAGGCTGTTCACATTGAACTGGTAACAGAGCTGACAACAGCAGCATTTATTGCATCATTGCGTCGTTTTGTCGCACGACGGGGAAGACCAGCCCACATATATTCCGACAACGGAACTAATTTTGTTGGCGCCAACCAATATCTTCATGATTTATACACCTTTCTAAAGTCACAATCAACCCAAGAAACGATCACAAGAGAGTTGACAGATCAACAAATCCAATGGCATTTCTCACCTCCAGCAGGGCCTCACTTTGGCGGCATTTGGGAGGCTGGCATCAAATCAATCAAGTACCATCTCAGACGCGTTCTTACTAACACTTCAACGACGTACGAAGAATTGCTAACAGTGCTATGTCAGATTGAAGGTTGCCTAAATTCAAGACCTATTTGCATTAAATTTGAAGGCGATACATATCCCTTAACTCCAGCACATTTTCTCATAATGCGTCCCATGACGTCGGTTCTAGATGAAGATGTCAGTCATCTTAAGGAGAACTACTTAACTCGTTGGCAATACCTGCAACGGTTGGTACGACAATTTTGGAGAAAATGGTCCGTTGAATATTTAGTTCAATTGCAACAACGACCTAAATGGAAACATAAGCTGCAGAATATTAGTATCAATGACATTGTACTTGTAAAAGAAGACAATCTAACTCCATCATATTGGCTCATTGGCAAAATTATTCAGTTACATCCTGGTGCAGATGGACTGGTTAGAGTAGCAACCTTGATAACGTCCAAGGGAACCTTTAAACGACCACTTGCTAAACTTTGTCCCCTTTTTTTGGATATTTGAAAGCAGTGCTTTCAAGGTGGGCCGAGATGTTTGGAGCTTAACTACCTTTTCTTTGTTATTCACTACTTTCGATCTTATATACATTTTATTTTTCAATCCTAACAACCTGGAGAAAAAATGACAGTCCACCATCTTGCTTAGAAAACTTAATAGAAAATAAATTAAGCAACAAATATAAAAATATAAAAAAGGGTTTTTCTTAAGATTTCGCATTCATCACAACAATTACTGTGAAAAATATGGACCTTGTTACTAATAATGTTACTAATAAAAAATTCAGACACAGTTCCCTTCTACCGAATTCAATTCGATGTCTTATTGTGGGACCATCAAATTGCGGAAAGACTAATGTCATGTTGAGTTTGATAGAAAGTCCAAATGGACTAAAGTTTGCTAACATATATTTGTACTCAAAATCATTATATCAACCTAAATATGAATATCTAAAACGGTTAATAAAACCAATTCAAAATATGGGATTCTTTACATTTTCCGAGAACGAAGAAGTGCTCAAGCCGGATGAAGCAAAAACCAACTCAATAATGATATTCGATGACGTAGCTTGTGAGAAGCAAAACAACATTCGAGAATACTTTTATATGGGCAGACACAAATCTATTGATTGCTTTTACTTATGCCAAACATATACAAGAATTCCAAAGCATTTGGTGCGCGATAATGCCAACATGATTATTATGTTTAAGCAAGATGAGATGAACATAAAGCACATATATAATGATCATGTCGGAACAGATATGGCTTATAAAAAATTTATAAATACATATATGTGGAGAATGTTGGAAAAATAAATATGGATTTCTTGTAAGAAGCAAAGACGATCCAATTGATGGTGGACGTTATAGAAAGGGATTTGATACATACATTCACCTATAATATGGCTGGTTACCATAATATTCATATTAGTATGCTACCAAAGAATATCTAATAATATAGAAGACGCATGACTCAAATTTTGAAATTTTTCAAAACATGCGGTCGGTCGCAGGCAGCGGGTGTAAGCAAATGAGTGAAAACAGCTTCACTACTCGCGAAGCAAAGAGTATAAATAGTAAAGAGATATTATGACTCAAAATTTTCGACTAACGGCAGATTTTCATGTGCCATTATTACAATGCAGTCGAGAGCGCTGCTACGGCGAATAGCAGCAGAGAAATTCGTGGTGAACTTCGTTTTACTTGGTAAATGATTATGCGTAAGAAGAGTTGATCGATGCAGCAATCATATGCTAGATGAGGAGTGAGAGAAATAATTGATGAATTCCAATAACAATTCAGTTGCTTACGTATGTCGGTCTTTTGATTTACTTCGCTCTCTTGCCTTTGTTTACCATCCTTTGTGTTATTTGCTTCTCATTGCCATTGCTTTGTTGTTGTATAAATACAAATCGGATTTGCTTATTTTCGTTCATAAATGATTATGCGTTAGAAGAGTTGAGCGATGGAATTTTGTATGTCAAAGGAGTTGAAAACGAAACGATCGAATTGTGGGTAACAGCAGGGGTTGAGGGAACAGGGGAATTAGACTTCTTTTTGGTTTCTTTACAATAAAAAATCAAGTGCTTACGTCTGTCGGTCTATCAAGCTTGGATTTTTTTTTTCGATTTATTATTTTTCGTTTATTAAAGGAATTTGGTTTTTTGCAACGTTTTGCCGGCATAATATTATTATTATTAGTATTTTAAATTAGGTTTATTATTAAATTAGGTTATTGTTTATTGTTATTTTATATGTATAAAATTATAATATAATTGTGTTACCAATATGTGTTATTGGTAATTCGATACACTGAGCTCAATGCAGGGTTGATTTCGTTTTATTGCCAGCCCATAGGCAATGCTTCCTTAATAGAACTAAAATCATAAATATTAAAAAGTTTAGTCTTTAATTTAATTTTAATAATAGTTTTGGACACTACAATAACTACAGGAAAATACATAGACGGTCAGACAGCAGCACTACAGTTGTTAGTAGAAAATAACAAATAAAAGTCGAAGAAGAATATAATATTTTCTCTGAAATATTTCCATTCTTTCATTTTTCATTTTTGCTTTCATTAACTTTTTATTTTTACTCGTATAAGTTATTAAACATCCAGATATGCCGTCTAAAGTCTTTTTCTTCTTAAATCTTCTGCCTATACGAATTCTTCAAGAGCACGCTATGCTCGGAACGTAGATTAGCATGAATACACACCACTCTGCCGCTATCGAAAGGCAGCGCAGCATGGTGAATGTGGTCCAATATTTACACTAAAACATAATTTTCACCATATTATTATTGATAAATTGTTGGTAACTTTTGCTTCGCTTTCGGCGGAAAGTACGGAAGCACTTCAAATTTGTTTTTGTTCTACTAGAAAAGTAACAAAAAAGTGTACAACAACAAAATGCTTCTGTATTCCCTGAATCCCTTGATGGTTGTTGTTATAAAGTCCAACTCAGCGGTCTTCTCAGTGCTCGTAACAAAGCAAAATTGAATGATCTCCTAATGAGTGAGAGGTTCGGAAGATCTTCTTAATGAGTATGAAGGGAGCGGAAGATCGACTTTGCTTTTGTTAGTTTGCACTAACAATGCAAGCGAATATGCGTAAGAAGCGATCGATCCAGAACTCGCATGCCAAGTAAAGTGTGAAAGAAAGACACGACCAATTTCTGGAGTACAGCGGGTGATGAGAAGAACGGTGCGATTCGTCTGGATTTGTTTTAAATTTTGCATTTTAAGGTTTTTGAAAGAAATTTTGCTTTTCGTAGCTTTGTTCTGCTGCTTAATCGGTGTCCAAGCTATGTAAAGCGCTGGCACGATCTACGTTCCGAGCATAGCGTGCTCTTGAAGAATTCGTATAGGCAGAAGATTTAAAAAGAAGAAGACTTTAGTCGGCATATCTGTATATTTAATAACTTATACGAGTAAAAATAAAAAGTTAATGAAAGCAAAAATAAAAAATTAAAGAATGGAAATATTTCAGAGAAAATATTTATATTATGTAGGAATTCGATTTTTTATGAGTACGAACGAATCGGAAGATCGACTTTGTACTTGTTATTTTGTAGTAACAACTGAAGTGCTTCTGTCTGACCGTCTATAAATTTACCATGTTATTGTAGTGTCCAAAACCATTATTAAAATTAAATTAAAGACTAAAATTTTTAAAATTTATGATTTTAGTTCTATTAAGGAAGCATTGCCTATGGGCTGGCAATAAAACAAAATCAACCCTGCATTGAGCTCAGTGTATCGAATTACCAATAACACATACATATTGGTACAACAATTATATCATAATTTTATACATATAAAATAACAATAAACAATAACCTAATTTAATAATAAACCTAATTTAAAATACTAATAATAATAATATTATGCCGGCAAAACGTTGCAAAAAACCAAATTCCTTTAATAAACGAAAAATAATAAAGCGAAAAAAAATCCAAGCTTGATAGACCGACAGACGTAACCACTTGATTTTTTATTGTAAAGAAACCAAAAAGAAGTCTAATTCCCCTGTTCCCTCAACCCCTGATGTTACCCATAATTCGATCGTTTCGTTTTCAACTCTTTTGACATACAAGATTCCATCGCTCAACTCTTCTTACGCATAATCATTTATGAACGAAAATAAGTAAATCCGATTTGTATTTATACAACAACAAAGCAATGGCAATGAGAAGCAAGGAACACAAAGGATGGTAAACAATGGCAAGAGAGCGAAGTAGATCAAAAGACCGACAGACGTAAGCAACTGAATTGTTATTGGAATTCATCAATTATTTCTCTCACTCCTCATCTAGCATACGATTGCTGCATGGATCAACTCTTCTTACGCATAATCATTTACCAAGTAAAACGAAGTTCACCACGAATTTCTCTGCTGCTATTTGCCGTAGCAGCGCTCTCGACTGAATTGTAATAATGGCACATGAAAATCTGCCGTTAGTCGAAAATTTTGAGTCATAATATCTCTTTACTATTTATACTCTTTGCTTTGCGCACCACTGATTTATACTCTTTGCGCGAAGTTACTCTCTTTGCCATGCTTCGGTTTTCTCAGCGCTGATAACAAAGCAAAATTGAATGATCTCCTAATGAGTGATGGGTACGGAAAATCTTTTTAATGAGTATGAAGGGAGCGGAAGATCAACTTTGCTTCTGTTATTTTGCACTAACAATGCAAGGGAATATGCGTAAAAAGAGATCGATCCAGCCAAAGAAAGAAACGATCAATTTGTGGAGTACAGCGGGCGATGAGAAGAACGGTGCGATTCGTCTGGATTTGTTTTAAATTTTGCATTTTAAGGTTTTTGAAAGAAAGTTTGCTTTTCGTAGCTTTGTTCTGCTTCTTATTCGATGTCCAAGCTATGTAAAGCGCTGGCACGATCTACGTTCCGAGGATAGCGTGCTCTTGAAGAATTCGTATAGGCAGAAGATTTAAGAAGAAGAATACTTTAGTCGGCATATCTGTATATTTAATACCTTATACGAGTAAAAATAAAGTTAATGGAAGCAAAAATAAAAAATGAAAGAATGGAAATATTTCAGAGAAAATATTTATATTATGTAGGAATTGGATTTTTTATGAGTACGAACGAATCGTAAGATCGACTTTGTGCTTATTATTTTGTAGTAACAACTGAAGTGCTTCTGTCTGACCGTCTATAAATTGACCATCTTATTGTAGTGTCCAAAACCATTATTAAAATTAAATTAAAGGCTAAAATTTTTAAAATTTATGATTTTACTTCTATTAAGGAAGCATTATCAATAAAACGTAATATTGGTACAACAATTATATTATAATTTTATATGTACATAAAAAATAACAATTAACAATAACCTAATTTAATAATAAACCTAATTTAAAATACTAAACAGTTTATTAAGCCGGCAAAATGTTACAAAAAACAAAATTGCTTTGCTTAATAACTTAACTTCCCTTACTTAAGCGAAAAAAAATCCAAATCAAAAAACCGACAGACGTAAACACCTGAATTGTTATTGCAAAGGAACCAAAAAGAAGTCAAATTCCCTTCTTCCCTCAACCGCTGCTTTTACCAACAATTTCATCATTTCATTCTCACCTCCTTTGACATACAAGATTCCATCGCTCAGCTCTTCTTACGCATAATCATTTATGAAGGAATACAAGCGAACCCGATTTGTATTTATACAAAAACAAAACAATGGCAATGAGAAGCAAATAACACGAAATTGCGGCGAAGTTATCAAACAATGAGAGGAGAATAGAGAGAATGCGTAGCAACACAAAAAACTACTCAATGTTGCGCAACATGGACGTACGTCCACAGCACAAATTTTGCTGTTCAAAAGTTCGTATGAGATGCGCCTTCTATATATTGTATATTCTTTGATATAACTAAAACTGTTCAAAGCTGTTCAAAAGCTGTTCAGAGCTGTTCATAAGCTGTTCAAAAGTTGATCATAAGCTGTTCTAAAGGTGTTCAGAGGTGTTCGAAAGCTGTTCAAAAGGTGTTCAGACCTGATCGTAAGCTGTTCAAAGGTGTTCGAAAGCTGTTCATAAGCTGTTCAAAAGGTGTTCAGAGCTGATCATAAGCTGTTCAAAAGGTGTTCGAAAGCTGTTCAAAAGGTGTTCAGAGCTGATCATAAGCTGTTCAAAAGCTGATCAAAAGTTGATCTGATATATTATATATTGTTGCTAAAATGGATGAGAAAATATTAAATACACTTACAGGGCTATTCTCGTTGTCATATTTTAGTTGACAACCATGTTTTTTGACAAGTTGTCAATATTGCTATTCTGACTGTCACATAAAAGCTCTTTTCTTTACAAATTTGTCACGAGCCAAATAGCTGTTGACAACATTTTCAGAACAAAACAGCAAATTAACAGAAGAGAAACAGCAAATTTTTTTGTTATTTTTAATTTATTTATTGTTATTTATTTAAATTGTTATTTAATTTATATATTATTTGTTTAAAGTTTAAAGATACAGCTCCGATAATAGTGGTGGATGTAACACATCAAAACGAAGCGATAAAAACTGGACCAATTGGTATTCGAATTGAATTTAAAACATCAAAGAACATTCCAGCCAATACATCAGCTTATTGTATACTTATACACGATAAATTGATAGAATACACTCCAGTGACTGGCGAAATTAAAAAAGTTGTCTAAGTGCAATGGAGCACCGAAAATTTGTAACCTTGGGCTTCAAAGGAAATTTTTGAAGAAAACAGTTTCGATGTTTTCTGAACGATATTTTATTGAAGACAGAGAAAAATAATTTCATATACAATATTCAATGATACAATAAATCTAGGGCAACTACATTTATTATGAACAAGTAACTACAAGTAAATTGTAGTGAGAGTTGTAGATTGAGATATTTCCAACACTTCCCCTCAAGCTAAATCTCACACTACTGGATATTTATGTTATGTGTAATGAAAAATAAATTACATATATCTGAATTAAACCAATATTATTTAAACAATTATTAATTTTAATTGCTGGTACACCTTTCGTTAGAAAATCAGCAGGCATTTCTTTCGTTGATAAATACATAATTTCAATATCGCCTCTCTCTATGGATTCTCTTACGAAATGGTGTCGGATGTCAATATGCTTTGTTCTGCTATGGAATACAGGATTCTTACTAAGAAGTCCTGCACCTTGATTATCATTAAAAATTTTTGTTTTCCGTTGTGGACCCAAAATTTCTGCTACGAAACGTCTCAAGTGAATAGCTTCCTTTGTTGACTCGGAAATTGACATATATTCAGCTTCAGTACTGGACATGGCGACTGTTCTTTGCTTTCGCGATTCCCAACTAATGGCTGCGTTGGCAAAGATAAATATATATCCTGTGTACGATCTTCTGTCATCTAAATTTGAACCCCAATCAGCATCCACGTAACCTGTTAGCTGCTTTCCTGTCTTTCTATATACTAAACCAAAATCTTGTGTACCTTTTAAATATCTTAACACTCTTTTAGCGGCAATCCAATGCTGTTTTCCGTAATTTGTGTTAAATTGGCTTAGAGCACTAAGAGCATGTGCAATATCAGGTCTCGTTGAAACAGCTAAGTACATCAGAGAACCAATTAAATTCTGGTATGGCAGTTTTTCGACTTCTTTTCGTTCTTCCTCGGTTGCTGGACACATTTCTTTCGACAATTTTATACTGCAATCCATTGGTGTAGAAACTGTTTTGCATGATTCCATATTAAAACGATTCAGAATTTGCTGAGTGTACTTTCTTTGAGACATGGCGATTTCATTGTTTTTCATATTTTGCTTGAACTGGATTCCAAGACAAAAATTGAGAAGTCCAAGATCCTTCATCTCGAAAGACTTTACAAAATCTTTCTTGACTGCTTGTAACCACTTTCGCTCATTTGATGTCAGTATTTTTTCTTCTCTATTTAGTTCTTAGCACCCATTTTGATTCGATTAATTTTTGACCATTTTGACGATCAATGACTTCCCAGGTATTATTATGGATTAAAGCATCATACTCGGTTCGCATTGCTATCTTCCATTCGCCAGCTTCGGGTGTTTGAAATGCTTTTGATGGTGTTTGAGGATCATCTTCTTGTGATAAACCAGCAAAATTGTTGCTACCTTCCCTTCTGCTTTCAGCTTTTTCTTGTTGCAGATGATATAATTTCTTTGGCCGTCCTACTTTTCCAGTTAGAAGTCGTTTAGGTCTTCCCCGGCCCCTCTTCCAAATGATTGGTGTAGAAAATACTTCAGCTTCTTCGCTTTCAGATTCTACATGTTCGATTGCTGGTTCTTCGTATTCAGGCTCGGGAGTTTCTTCGTGAATTTCGATGTTTGACAATTCGTTTGATGTTTTGATTTCAATATGGCTTTCGATATATCCTTCCTGTCCTTTCCGGTACTCGTCAGCAATAAATTCGGTAAAGTTTTCTTCATATGCATATGCATTTGTAAAAACTACATCTCTGCTTCGCAGTATCCGTCGCCCGACAGGATCCCAAAGTCGATATGCCTTTGACTGGATTGAATATCCGATGAAAGTGCACTTGGTCGACTTCGATTCGAACTTTCCCTTTCCTTTCTTCTTGTTTAGCATATAAGCTATTGTACCAAACTTTCGGAAATAGCTTACAACTGGGGTCCTTTGCGCCCATATCTTAAATGGGGTTTCGCCATTTAAACTACGCGATGGGCATCTATTTCGTATATGATTCGCCGTTAGTACTGCTTCAGCCCAAAACTTTGCAGATAAGCCAGATTGAATCAGCATACATCGAGCCATTTCAACAAGTGTTCGATTTTTTCTTTCAGCTGTTCCGTTCTGTTGTGGTGTATACCGTAAGTTCATGTCGAATACCTTCTTCTTTGAGGAACTTTTCGAAATTTCTGTTAGTATTCCGTTCCATTGTCTGATCTCAAATTTTAGATTTTCCGACCAGTCGTCTTTTCCACAAAATTCTTATATTCCATGAACATCTCTAGAACTTCGCTTTTATTTTTGATAAAATGCACTTCACACCACCTTGATTTGTCATCAATAAACGTCAGGAAGTAGCGCGATCCACCTATGGAGTTGACCCGCATTGGGCTACATACATCCGTATGGACTAACTCTAGAAGGTGAGTGGATTTCGTAGATGAATTGGGGAAAGGCTTTTGAGCTTGCTTTCCCTTGACGCATACTTCGCAAACAGGTAAGTTTTCGTATTTAGTCACTTTTACACCAAGTACTTTTCCATTTTTGACGATGTCCTTCAGGTCCCTTTCGTTTAAGTGTCCAAATCGTTCGCGCCACTCCTTTAATGTAGATACTTGGGCACTTTTACACTCTTCAGAGGATTCTTCTACATGGTATAGGTCTTTACTTCGATGGGCAGTTAGTAATTTTTCTCCCGATTTTGGATTTATTACTACAGCTTCTTCATTTGTGAAAATTACTTTAAAACCGGCCTGAGTCATTTTTGCTACTGACAGTAGATTTGATCAAAGATCTGGAACATACAGTGTGTTTTCCAATCTTATGGTATAGCCGTCCTTTGTGTTGATTTTGACGACGCCACTTCCCTCGATCTTCGTGCTTTCATTGTTGGTTAAATTTAGGACGGTTGCCTTCGCAGGTTCCAGATCCTCAAATTTAGTATACCTTGCGTACATATGTGATGAGGCTCCTGAGTCCAAACACCATACTTCGGACTTCATTGTAGTTTGCATTGCAATTTCAGCTTTTCGAGATGATTCGTGGCATTTCGAGTTGTGTTTCTTCGGTTTGTTGCTTACAAAATGCTTAGATTTGCACTCTCTAGCTTTAGGTTCTATTTTTCCGCATGCATGGCACGTAAATTTGAAGCGTTCTTGGTTTTTCTTAGCTGATGAGCGCTGACTATTTGGCCCTCTTCCCAATTCTCTTTCGTTGTCGCTCTTAAACTTGCTTTGAATGGTATTTCCTTTAACAAACATTGCTTCGGTTGTAGTATCGGCTTGATACCGTTTTCGGGATTCAAATTCTTCTAGCAGCTTTATTTTAAGGGCTACAGGAGAGAGCAATTTTTCCTGAGATTCAATTGCGATACGAAAAGATTCGTATTCATCGGGAATGCTATATAGGAGCAGGATTGTAAGTAAATCATCCATTACTTTCATATCCATTTCGTTTATCTTGTCCACTATATTGAAAAAGTTCTGTATGTGGTTTCGCATGTCGTCTCCGTTTTTCATTTTTAGCAAAATAAGCGATTTTAGGATACTTGCTTTTCGTGCTGGACCTGTAGACTGATATATATCATGCAGCTTCTTCCAGATGTCCTTGGATGTCTCGCAGTTCTTGATTTGTCTCAATTCGGCTGGAGAAATGGACAGGATTAAATCCGATTTGGCTTGTGCTGTCCTCGATTGTCCTCAAATTCCCATTTTTCGATTGCATCTGCGGACGATGTAGGTTTGGGCAATGCTCCGCAGACATATTTCCAAGTGTTGGTCTTCACAAGCAGCGCCTGGACTTGTATCTTCCATGTGTCGAAATTGTCCTTTCCTAGTGGATCAATTCGAACACTGTTGAAACTCATTTTTATGCGCAAAATATTCCGCCGTTTATATTCGTGTTCAAATTCGCGTGTTTCTCCTTTTTTCTATTGGCGCAGTGGAAGCGTGCTGGGCCCATAATCTTTTGAAGAAAAGAGTTTCGATGTTTTCTGAACGATTTTTTATTGAAGACAGAGAAAAATAATTTCATATACAATATTGAATGATACAATAAATGATTTATTGTGATTATTGATGCGGTTTTCACCATTCTGCTCGAAATTATGAATTATTCGTATTTGTAAGGAAATATTTAATTATTTTGTGACTCTAATTTTGCATCTCAAATGGGATGATATTTATTAGACCTTTGGGCCGCTATTTCTCTCAAGGACAAATAAGGTTTCGCCTATGAGTGCATCTATTGTACGATTTATTGGCGTCAGGTAGAGACATTGCATTCCAAGAGACGAAACTAACTAATAATGCCTTTGCCGCTGATATTTTGTTGCTGCTTCTCACTTTCAAAGTTTATTTTGTAAAAGAAATGCAATTAACGGTGGGAATTTCCATTTGCCGTAACCCTTTAAGCATTCAAAATACAGAGAACGTTGCAGGACAACAAAAACATTCAGATTTGTCCTGACCAGTTACGAGAATCGAATGACTGATGCACTGTTGTGATGTCATTCAAGTTTTATGATGATTCTTACCTATTCTTATTTATTCTTATTTTGATTACAAATACGAATAATTCATAGTTTCGAGCAGAATGGTGAAAACCGCATCAAAATCGGTGCAGCCGTTTAAGAGTTAACTAACTTTCAATTGACATGCGACTAACTCGACTTTGATACAAATAATATATTTTCTATCTAAATAATTGCGTCTGCATTTCTGCTTTAATTCTTTATAACCGCTCAACGAAAACAACAAACAACAACAACACAGTCATTCACACACAAGCGGAACGATGAGTTGTTGTTGTTTCAAAGCATTGTCGCCGCTGTACTGTACCTGCTGATGATAAGGGCTACGGTCGACGTAATGCTAGATACACACACACTGCGATCAATGAATAAACAACAAATCTCAGCGGCACACAGTTTCTTAAACTAACTATTTTCACTCTCAAGCAGCTTATTCCAAACCTAACCACATATTCATGCTTCTCCGCACTTATTCAAAATAACTCTTAAAATAACTCTTATTTCAAAAAAGTCAGCAGAAAAAGTCATCAGAAAAACTTTTATCGATGACTTTTAAAATAAGAGTTAAACTTTTAACTTTTATTTTTAAAATAAAAGTTAAGAGTTAAACTTTTAACTTTTATTTTCAAAATAAAAGTTATGAGAAAAACTTTTAACTTTTATTTTCAAAATAAATGTTAAAAGTCTATCTTTTATGAGGAAGATAATTGGAATAAGAGTTATTTTCAGGCTCTGAATAAATCTAGGGCAACTACATTTATTATGAACAAGTAACTACAAGTAAATTGTAGTGAGAGTTGTAGATTGAGATATTTCCAACAGAAATTTTAATGAGTTTATAGTTAAAGAGCTGACAGTAACCTTCAGTTTTAGTGAATATCAAAACTTTGTTATAAAACCACAATTTGGTACATTTCTTGAGACTAAATATTAAACACCAACTTGTATATATAAAAAGAGTTGAAAAATCGAAATGGATTGAAGAAATTTTGGGAAAACCTGTATTGAATGTTGAAGAAATGGGGTGTCAAAATCTTCAATCACTTAGAGATACATACTTACTACAAAGAATATGCCATTCCCATAATGAACACTGCGCGCTGGAAAATGCAATGTTACTCCGAAATTTCATCGATAATATTGCAATGTATGCAATGTAAATATACAATTTTATTGATTTAAAATAAATATTTTTCTTAAATCTATTTACAAACTTGTTTTTCTTATTTATTTTTTTTTTATTTTTTTTATAAAATAGTTATAATTAATATTCTATATTTCTATATTATATCCATAAACATATTTTCATCTATATCTAAGTCCTGCTCTAAATCTATTCTATAATGTCCCCACGCATATGTATGTACACCATCATCCCTAATAAAACGCTTATCATCTAATGGACTTAAAGCTACCTTATGAACTAGTTGGGTGTATATTTGATGGAGCTTAGATCTAAATATATACATATCTCCATAAATAATTTTCTTATGAACTAAACAGTCTTTATAATCATTTAAACTTAATGTATCTAAAACTGTGGCCTTGACACCTTTGGCCTTTTTCTTTTCTCTACAGCCAGCAACTTTAATTGTATACATTTTAGATCGAAGGCCAATAAACTCTTCCATAATTTTACCTTTGTTTTCGTCTTTCATCATACCAAGAACTTTAGCATTTTTGAGCAGTATATTGTAAGGATTGTTAGGTGAATACTCTGATGTATCGAACTTGGAATCAATATCATCACGAATATCATCATAGAAATCCTCACACTGAATAGAATATATAAAAGAATCTGTATCCATATAATTTAATTTGATATTTGTTGTGAATTTTGGTTTCATATAATTATAATGGAAATCGTACATTTTCCATTTCGATAATTCCAACACAACAAATCCCAAATATATGGGTTTATTGTAGACAGAGCGAGCTCTAGACATTTGTATAGCAACCATATCTTCAGTGAAGTATGATACACTGTGGATGTTTGGTTTGGCAATTAGTGCTCGGGCTCCTAACCGCCTTCCCCTACTCTCCCAATCGGTTACTATTTTATCATCTTTACGTTTAACAATTTGAAAAAGTTTTTTTCAAAAGTATTCTTTGCTAAAGTTCTATGATGAGTATTCAAATCTATATACTGTTTTAACCAACAAGACTGCTTAAATTTTAACACTCTATATATTTTCTTCAACAACATACCATTTTCAATACATTGCTGAAGATTTATATAATGAATGACATAGCGAGTTTTGTTGGTTAAGTCAGTAATCAACTTTTTGGATTTTAAATTACCCACAGTTTTACTCTCAGCACAAAATGGTAAATCATTACGTGCATCATGTAGAGCCTGTGGGTAATCCAAATCTACTTCGAGTATGTACCCGACGGGAGAATCGAATGGAATTTCAAAAACATTAAATTGTTCAATATTTTCCATCCATTCGAATCCCCCATAAGGTAAATATTGCGACATTGCCCATCCATACAGATTGTTGGCATCCAAATACGTCAAGTATGTTGACGGTTTATTTTCATCGTACTCTGTCACAGGGTTCGGAATATATCCCTCAAACGGACAACTTTTTTTATATCCCTCACAAAAAAACGATCACAAAAGATGAAAATCTGCTTTGACTCATGAGCGATTTTTATTTTTTCATCTTCGTTCAAAAAAATACATATCGCTCACGTTCAAAATAATTTCGATCTTCCAACAAAACTATCACTTGGGATGCAAAAAATTCTTATCTTCAAATATTTCGATCCCTCAAGTTGAAAACATTTCGTTTGTTGACGAATAGCGATCGCAGAAGATGAGAAAACTTCGGCTTTCGTACGAAAACGATCTTCGGTGATGAAAAAAAGGCTGCGCGGGCAAAGAATCGATCTTTGAAGATGAAAATAATTTCGACGCAGAGATCGAAAAAAGCAGCGGAATAGAGTTGAACAGCATGGAATTTGTTGGTGTTTGGATGGTTTGCTTCGCGGCAGAGACTATGTTTGAATAGATTTTTGTTGGATACGTTAAATATTTAGTAAATAAGTTTAATAAGTAATTTTAATATATTTTATACATATTCCTATTACAAATTTTTATTATGTATGTATTAAGTAATGTATTAGAAAAACATTAATTGAGAGTTTTGCTGGAAATGGTTAACCCTTTCTGCGAACTCGTTACGAATATATGCAATAAATTTTGCAGGTAGGCATTCGAATACATACATATGTACATGCATGTATGAATGGAAGGCAAATTTGTATATCGGCCTTGAAAATAATTACTTTTGGAATGAAAAAGGATTGGTAGCAACAGGTAACAAATTTTATAAAGGAAGAAGTGTTTGAATTCATGTTTCAAATGTCCGTCGGATAATAAAATTGATGAATGTAACGCGTCACAATCTGTACTTTGAATCGGGGAGCAAATATTCCCAATTAATGTTTTTCTAATACATTACTTAACATTACTTAATAATAATATACTATAATAATATAATATAATACATTACTTAATTCATAATAAAAATTTATAATAGAAATGTGTATAAAATATATTAGAATTACTTATGGTAGAAAACAATTTACTTATTAATATTTTTACATATTAATATTTTACGTATTTACTTTCACAACTTTCCCTCACACCCTACACCATGCAAAATTAATTTTAATTCATCGTATACCAAATCCAACAAAAACATATTCATACAAAACACAAACAAAACTTCATTTTCAAGCAATTGTCTCTGCCGCGAAGCGAACACCAACAAAACCCATGCTGTTCCGCTGCTTTTTTCGATCCTGCGTCGAAATTATTTTCATCTTCAAAGATCGATTCTTTGCCTGCGCAGCCTTTTTTTCATCACCGAAGATCGTTTTCGTACGAAAGCCGAAGTTTTCTCATCTTCTGCGATCGCTATTCGTCAACAAACGAAATGTTTTCAACTTGAGGGATCGAAATATTTGAAGATAAGAATTTTTTTCATCCCAAGTGATAGTTTTGTTGGAAGATCGAAATTATTTTGAACGTGAGCGATATGTATTTTTTTGAACGAAGATGAAAAAAGATATTTATCAATGAGGATGGAAATATTGTTATCTTCAGTGAGAGATATAAATTGAGCGATATAAAAAAGAAACGTTTTCCGAACCCTGCTCTGTCATATACTTATTATTTGCCTTGGAATGCCTTGTACTACATTGGACAATGCCGCCTCGAATACTTTTTTGTATGAAAAGGTGCATGTCAATATCAGTGAAGAGGTCGAGGTTTACCTTTGTTGTTTTCAACATTGCATCCCACGATAAACCTGGAGCTGTGTAATATTGACACGGATCTAGCTCAGATATTTTTGCAAACCTTTCTAAAGTTTTCAAAAACATCTCCTAAGATCAATACATCAGTCTTCAAATATAACAGCATGTAATCTTTTAGTGTTTGGCAGTTGAAGACATTCCATACCTTTAAGGCGTGTTGATAGTCTTCAACCGAACAATTTTGGTTAGTTAAACGACTAAAAAATTTATCATGACTGGGAAGACTGGTTTCTCTCAAACGATCAATTGAGTTGAGGTATTCATATGGGAATACCCCCTTTCGGCTTAAAAGCTGAAACTCATCATCGTTTGGATACATTTGGCGCACTATTTTGAAATCACTGGGTGATAAATTTTGTGCTAATGCATCCAAACTCGATGCCATGAAACGAAAAGAATCCAAGAATCTAATTTCAATCGTTTTCTTTTCGTCCACTTTGATACGTTTTGAGAGTGAAATATATAACTCTTTATTCAAGGGTATAACATTAATAACCCCCTCGAATAAATTCAATTCTTTTATGAAGAGGTGGCAGTCATACCCAGAAAAGTTGTGGAAAAATACAGGCACAAACTTTGCAATTCCAAATTTTAAATTGCATTCGTTATGTGCCGGCCCCCTGTACTTTCCAGTTAAATGGCAATGATCTGCCACTCTATCAGCCCACAATTCTTGTTCACAAATATGGCAGGTCTTGCTTTCGAATTGTTGCTTTAGCTGTTGAGGGTTTAAAAAGGCCATAGGTGTCGTTTTACTTAAATAGCTATTATAAATGTATCTTACATCACTAACTAAATACTCTACAAATTTTTTAGGGGCATCTTCCCCTGAATAAATTTTAAATCTATTTAACCATAGAGAAAGAATAACAAGAGGCCGAATCAGCCAAATGTACTCAACGGCGACATGGAAGCGGTCGGTCCGCAAGGGAAACGAAGAAGCGAAATGAGTGCGAAATGAATCAACACGCAGAGAGCAAGCAATTTCAGTTTCTCAATTTTTGCTTTGTGTCTTTCTCTCATTATTCGGATCTACATATGCATGATGACTTTGTGAGTCAGTGTGTAATTTTTTTCTCGGAGCGGATGATCGACTTTGCTTCTGTTATTTTGCACTAACAATGTAAGCGAATATGCGTAAGAAGAGATCGATCCACCACTCGTATGCCAAGTAAAGTGCGAAAGAAAGAATCGATCAATTTCTGGTGTACAGCGGGCGATGAGGGGAACGGTGCGATTCGTCTTCTTTTGCTTCTCTTACAATAACAAACCATGTGCAGCCGTCCGTCCGTTTGGAATCGTTTTAAATTTTGCATTTTATGATTTTTGAAAGAATTTTTGCTTTCGTAGCTTTGTTCTGCTTCTTATTCGATGTCCAAGCTATGTAAATCGCTGGCACGATCTACGTTCCGAGCATAGCGTGCTCTTGAAGAATTCGTATAGGCAGAAGATTTAAGAAGAAGAATACTTAGTCGGCATATATTCACATTTAATACCTTATTCGAGTAAAAATAAAAAGTTAATGGAAGCAAAAATAAAAAATGAAAGAATGGAATAGTGTCCAAAACTATTATTAAAATTAAATTAAAGACTAAACTTTTTAATATTTATGATTTTAGTTCTATTAAGGAAGCATTGCCTATGGGCTGTCAATAAAACGAAATATTGGTACAACAATTATATTATAATTTTATACATATAAAATAACAATTAACAATAACCTAATTTAATAATAAACCTAATTTAAAATACTAAACAGTTTATGTTAAAAAAAAACAAAATTCCTTTAATAAACGAAAAATAATAGCGGGAAAAAAATCCAAACTTGATAGACTTATAGACGTAAGCACCTGTTTTTTTTATTGTAAAGGAACCAAAAAGAAGTCAAATTCCCTTGTTCCCTCAACCCCTGCTGTAAGGAAGAAATCGATCAACCGATTCATTCTCATCTCCTTTGACATACAAGACTCCATCGCTCAACTCTTCTTACGCATAATCATTTATGAAGGAACACAAGGGAACCCGATTTGTATTTATACAAAAACAAAGCAATGGCAATGAGAAGCGAATAACACAAACGATGGTAAAAAAAGCCAAGAGAGCGAAGCATTGAGTAATGTATGAACGATCCAGTAGCAAAGAGTATAAATAGTAAAGAGATATTATGACTCAAAATTTTTGACTAACGGCAGATTTTCATGTGCCATTATTAGAATGCAGTCGAGAGCGCTGCTACGGCGAAAAGCAGCAGAGAAATTCGTGGTGAACTTCGTTTTACTTGGTAAATGATTATGCGTAAGAAGAGTTGATCGATGCAGCAATCGTATGCTAGATGAGGAGTGAGAGAAATAGTTGATGAATTCCAATAACAATTCAGTTGCTTACGTCTGTCGGTCTTTTGATTTACTTCGCTCTCTTGCCTTTGTTTACCATCCTTTGTGTTATTTGCTTCTCATTGCCATTGCTTTGTTGTTGTATAAATACAAATCGGATTTGCTCATTTTCGTTCATAAATGATTATGCGTAAGAAGAGTTGAGCGATGGAATCTTGTATGTCCAAGGAGTTGAAAACGAAACGATCGAATTGTGGGTAACAGCAGGGGTTGAGGGAACAGGGGAATTAGACTTCTTTTTGGTTTCTTTACAATAAAAAATCAAGTGCTTACGTCTGCCGGTCTATCAAGCTTGGATTTTGTTTTCGCTTTATTATTTTTCGTTTATTAAAGGAATTTGGTTTTTTGCAACATTTTGCCGGCATAATATTATTATTATTAGTATTTTAAATTAGTTTTATTATTAAATTAGGTTATTGTTAATTGTTATTTTATATGTATAAAATTATAATTGTTGTACCAATATGTGTTATTGGTAATTCGATACACTGAGCTCAATGCAGGGTTGATTTCGTTTTATTGCCAGCCCATAGGCAGTGCTTTCTTAATAGAACTAAAATCATAAATTTTAAAAATTTTAGTCTTTAATTTAATTTTAATAATGGTTTTGGACACTACAATACCATGGTAAATTTATAGACGGTCAGACAGAAGCACTTCAGTTGTTACTACAAAATAACAAGTACAAAGTCGATCTTCCGATTCGTTCGTACTCATAAAAAATCGAATTCCTACATAATATAAATATTTTATCTGAAATATTTCCATTCTTTAATTTTTTATTTTTGCTTTCATTAACTTTTTATTTTTACTCGTATAAGTTATTAAATATACAGATATGCCGACTAAAGTCTTCTTCTTCTTAAATCTTCTGCCTATACGAATTCTTCAAGAGCACGCTATGCTCGGAACGTAGATCGTGCCAGCGCTTTACATAGCTTGGACATCGAATAAGAAGCAGAACAAAGCTACGAAAAGCAAAATTTCTTTCAAAAACCTTAAAATGCAAAATTTAAAACAAATCCAGACGAATCGCACCGTTCTTCTCTTCGCCCGCTGTACTCGACAAATTGATCGTTTCTTTCTTTCACACTTTACTAAGCATGCGAGTTCTGGATCGATCGCTTCTTACGCATATTCGCTTGCATTGTTAGTGCAAAATAACAAAAGCAAAGTCGATCTTCCGCTCCCTTCATACTCATTAAGAAGATCTCCCGTACCCCTCACTCATTAGGAGATCATTCAATTTTGCTTTGTTACGAGCACTGAGAAGACCGCTGAGTTGGGCTTTATAACAACAACTACAAGGTATTCAGGGCATACAGAAGCATTTTGTTGTTGTACACTTTTTTGTTTCTTTTCTACTAGAACAAAAACAAAGTTGAAGTGCTTCCGCACTTTCCTCCGAAAGCGAAGCAAAAGTTACCAACAATTTATCAATCATAATATGGTGAAAATTATGTTTCACTGTAAATACTGGACCACATTCACCATGCTGCGCTGCCTTCGATAGCTGCAGAGTGGTGTGTATTTTTGTGTAATAATGGCACATGAAATCTTGTTCTTCTTTGAGTCATAATATCTCTTTACTATTTATACTCTTTGCCAGTAGTGGATAGGAAACAAATGCTCAGAGCAGCAATGGAAACACATGAGCATTGGCAATAGCAAAAGAGAAGAGCGCGAAACACTCAGCAATGAGTGAAAACTCGATCCAGTACTGGATCGACCATGGAAAATATTTTTGTTCAAGATTCGCCCTCTTGTTATTCTTTCTCTATGATTTAACCTACTATCATACTTACAACTAATATAATAACTAAAACCAAAGAATATACAATTATATAGAAGGCGCATCTGAACACAAAATTTACAATTTCTGCTTGTGATTTTCTTGAAACGGGGGGAAATCTGATAAGAGGCAAGAGAGTGGTGCTTACTCTCATTTTTCTGGGTTATCTCACTCACTCGAAACATGTGTTCTTGCATAGAAACAACAACGGTTTTGAGTCTACTCTCATTGCTCACTTTGTTCTCTGCTTTGCACTGTGATAATTTTTTTTTTTTTGCTTATTGGTTTTCGCTTGTGTTTGTTGCTATAATTTCGTACGCTGCTGAAGCGATCACTCGAAATGAATGCAAAGGGAAGCAAGCCGAAAAATTGTAGTCTTTAATCATAGAGAAAGAATAACAAGAGGCCGAATCAGCCAAATGTACTCAACGGCGACATGGAAGCGGTCGGTCCGCAAGGGAAACGAAGAAGCGCAATGAGTGCGAAATGAATCAACACGCAGAGAGCAAGCAATTTCAGTTTCTCAAATTTTTGCTTTGTGCAAAGAGTATAAATAGTAAAGAGATATTATGACTCAAAATTTTTGACTAACGGCAGATTTTCATGTGCCATTATTAGAATGCAGTCGAGAGCGCTGCTACGGCGAAAAGCAGCAGAGAAATTCGTGGTGAACTTCGTTTTACTTGGTAAATGATTATGCGTAAGAAGAGTTGATCGATGCAGCAATCGTATGCTAGATGAGGAGTGAGAGAAATAATTGATGAATTCCAATAACAATTCAGTTGCTTACGTCTGTCGGTCTTTTGATTTACTTCGCTCTCTTGCCTTTGTTTACCATCCTTTGTGTTATTTGCTTCTCATTGCCATTGCTTTGTTGTTGTATAAATACAAATCGGATTTGCTTATTTTCGTTCATAAATGATTATGCGTAAGAAGAGTTGAGCGATGGAATCTTGTATGTCAAAGGAGTTGAAAACGAAACGATCGAATTGTCGGTAACAGCAGGGGTTGAGGGAACAGGGGAATTAGACTTCTTTTAGGTTTCTTTACAATAAAAAATCAAGTGCTTACGTCTGTCGGTCTATCAAGCTTGGATTTTTTTTTCGCTTTATTATTTTTCGTTTATTAAAGGAATTTGGTTTTTTGCAACGTTTTGCGGCATAATATTATTATTATTAGTATTTTAAATTAGGTTTATTATTAAATTAGGTTATTGTTTATTGTTATTTTGTATGTATAAAATTATAATATAATTGTTGTACCAATATGTGTTATTGGTAATTCGATACACTGAGCTCAATGCAGGGTTGATTTCGTTTTATTGCCAGCCCATAGGCAATGCTTCCTTAATAGAACTAAAATCATAAATTTTAAAAATTTTAGTCTTTAATTTAATTTTAATAATGGTTTTGGACACTACAATAACATGGTAAATTTATAGACGGTCAGACAGAAGCACTTCAGTTGTTACTACAAAATAACAAGTACAAAGTCGATCTTCCGATTCGTTCGTACTCATAAAAAATCGAATTCCTACATAATATAAATATTTTCTCTGAAATATTTCCATTCTTTATTTTTTTATTTTTGCTTTCATTAACTTTTTATTTTTACTCGTATAAGTTATTAAATATACAGATATGCCGACTAAAGTCTTCTTCTTCTTAAATCTTCTGCCTATACGAATTCTTCAAGAGCACGCTATGCTCGGAACGTAGATCGTGCCAGCGCTTTACATAGCTTAGACATCGAATAAGAAGCAGAACAATGCTACGAAAAGCAAAATTTCTTTCAAAAACCTTAAAATGGAAATTTAAAACGATTCCAGACGGACGGACCGCGGTACATGGTTTGTTATTGTAAGAGAAGCAAAAGAAGACGAATCGCACCGTTCTTCTCATCGCCCGCTGTACTCCACAAATTGATCGTTTCTTTCTTTCACACTTTACTTGGCATGCGAGTTCTGGATCGATCTCTTCTTACGCATATTCGCTTGAATTGTTAGTGCAAAATAACAGAAGCAAAGTGGATCTTCCGCTCCCTTCATACTCATTAAAAATATCTTCCGTACCCCTCACTCATTAGGAGATCATTCAATTTTGCTTTGTTACAAGCGCTGAGAAGACCGCTGAGTTGGGCTTTATAACAACAACTACAAGGGATTCAGGGCATACAGAAGCATTTTGTTGTTGTACACTTTTTTGTTTCTTTTCTACTAGAACAAAAACAAAGTTGAAGTGCTTCCGTACTTTCCTCCGAGAGCGAAGCAAAAGTTACCAACAATTTATCAATCATAATATGGTGAAAATTATGTTTTAGTGTACATATTGGACCACATTCACCATGCTGCGCTGCCTTTCGATAGCGGCAGAGTGGTGTGTATTCATGCTAATAATGGCACATCTAATCTTGTTCTTCTTTGAGTCATAATATCTCTTTACTATTTATACTCTTTGCTTTGTGTCATGTAAGCGAATATGCGTAAGAAGAGATCGATCCAACACTCGTAGGCCAGATAAAAGGCGAAAGAAAGAATCGATCGATCAATTTCTGGTGTACAGCGGGCGATGAGGAGAACGGTGCGATTCGTCTTCTTTTGCTTCTCTTACAATAACAAACCATGTGCAGCCGTCCGTCCGTGTGGAATCGTTTTAAATTTTGCGTTTTATGGTTTTTGAAAGAATTTTTGCTTTCGTAGCTTTGTTCTGCTTCTTATTCGATGTCCAAGCTATGTAAAGCGCTGGCACGATCTACGTTCCGAGCATAGCGTGCTCTTGAAGAATTCGTATAGGCAGAAGATTTAAGAAGAAGAATACTTAGTCGGCATATATTCAGATTTAATACCTTATTAAATTTTCGAACACATTTTTTATGAGTATAAAGGAATCGGAAGATCGACTTTTATTTATTTTGTACTAACAACTAGTGCTGCTGTCTGACCGTCTATGTATTTTCCTGTAGTTATTGTAGTGTCCAAAACTATTATTAAAATTAAATTAAGGACTAAACTTTTTAATATTTATGATTTTAGTTCTATTAAGGAAGCATTGCCTATGGGTTGTCAATAAAACGAAATATTGGTACAACAATTATATTATAATTTTATACATATAAAAGACCAATTAACAATAACCTAATTTAATAATAAACCTATTTTAAAATACTAAATAGTTTATGTTACAAAAAAACAAAATTCCTTTAATAAACGAAAAATAAAAGCCGGAAAAAAATCCAAACTTGATAGACTTATAGACGTAAGCACCTGTTTTTTTTATTGTAAAGGAACCAAAAAGAAGTCAAATTCCCTTGTTCCCTCAAACCCTGCTTTCAAGAAGAAATCGATCAACCGATTCATTCTCATCTCCTTTGACATACAAGACTCCATCGCCCAACTCTTCTTACGCATAATCATTTATGAAGGAATACAAGCGAACCCGATTTGTATTTATACAAAAACAAAGCAATGGCAATGAGAAGCAAATAACACAAACGAAGGCAAACAAAGGCAAGAGAGCGAAGCATTGAGTAATGTATCAACGATCCAGTAGTGGATAGGAAACAAATGCTCAGAGCAGCAATGGAAACACATGAGCATTGGCAATAGCAAAAGAGAAGAGCGCGAAACACTCAGAAATGAGTGAAAACTCGATCCAGTACTGGATCGACCATGGAAAATATTTTTGTTCAAGATTCGCCCTCTTGTTATTCTTTCTCTATGATTTAATTTTAATAATGGTTTTGGACACTACAATAACAAGGAAAATACATAGACGGTCAGACAGCAGCACTTCAGTTGTTAGTACAAAATAACAAACACAAAGTCGATCTTCCGATTCCTTCATGATCATAAAAAATCAAATTGCTACATAATATATGTAAATATTTTCTCTGAAATATTTCCATTCTTTAATTTTTTATTTTTGCTTCCATTAGCTTTTTATTTTTACTCGGATAAGGTATTAAATTTCTTGATATGCCGACTGAAACCGTAATACGAATACGAATTCTGAATACGAATTTTTCAACAGCACGCTATACTCGCAACATAGATCGTGCCAGCGCTTTATAAAGCTTGGACGCTGAAGAAGAACAAAGTTACGAAAAGCAAAATTCTTTCAAAAACCCTAAAATGCAAAATTTAAAACGATTTCAGGCGGACGGACGGCTGAACATGGTTTGTTATTGTAAGAGAAGCAAAAGAAGACGAATCGCACCGTTCTTCTCATCGCCCGCTGTACTCCACAAATTGATCGATTCTTTCTTTCACACTTTACGTTGCATACGAGTGTTGGATCGATCTCTTCTTACGCATATTCGCTTGCATTGTTAGTGCAAAATAACACAAACAACATAATGACACAAAGCAAAAATTAAGGAACTGAAATTGCGTGCTCTCTGCTTGTTGATTCATTTCGCACTCATAGCACTCCTTCGTTTCCCTTGCGGACCGCCCGCTTCGATGTAGCGAATGAGTAAATTTGGCTGATTCGGCCTCTTGTTATTCTTTCTCTATGGTTCTTACTCTATATATTAACTCAAATTGAGAACAAACAACATTAACAAAGAGAGCGGGTTTTGTCGCTGGAACCCGCCATACAAAATTTTTGCTTATATGAGATGCGCATTCTATATAATTGTATATTCTTTGCTAAAACCTATGGGTATATGCTTATTTATAATTCTAATATTATTCGCTAAATCTAAATTTAAATCTACACTACTTAGTACGCATTCGAAGTCTGCGTAGACAACGAATGGTACATCTAACTTACGCTCATAATTCTTAAAACTAATTACCGCCTTATCTGTTGGAGGCATCTCTGTGACAACTTTATTGCACACCAATTTGTGATGTTGTAGAGTACTCTCAATGTGTGAGTACTGCAGGCAGCTGTTGCAGAAGTATGCCTTATTTTTGCGATGTGTGACTTGGTTGCGTACCAATCTATAACAAAAGAAAAAAGAAAAATAAAATTAGTTGGAATATTTATAATTATTATTATTATAGTACTTAATATTAATTATAATTACCTTGATATATTTTTGATCCATGCATAATGGAACCGCTCTCCTTCCTGCAGCAACAACAAGTTTATATGTTGCTCCTTTTCATGTTGCGTGCAGTGATACGGTCCCTCGATGTTGCTTGAAACATCATCGAATCCAAACACATTAATACTTATGTTTGGATTTTGCTTTTCAAATTGTGCAATGTTTGCTACGGGCATGGTCAATCCCTTAAAATCCACTTTAGCGCCATTTTCCAGAACTATAAGATCAGCTCTAATGTTTTCCACATTATAATTTTGCGGTCTATGTGGATTGTTCTCGGTGGGTTTCAGAGCTGAGACCTATTAATCACCTATTGTTCACCTCCAGGTGACATATTTTCACTAGGGACCATCCACTGTCCCTTTCCTGGAACTCACCCATTTTGGAGCTGATCTGTTGGCACATCTCATCATATATGGCAGTTAGATCTTCATAATTTTGTAACAAATTCATCTTTGTTTGAAACGATTTGATCTCAACCACCACTTCATCATCACTCATCACTTTAAAATATTCTGCATACAATTCCATGTTGAACTTGAATGATGTAGGCTGCTCTAACATTTTTAGTAGCTCTTTGGATATTATGTTTCGAGCCTTCTCAAAAAAACTTTCCGGAATAACAATACCCTCATCCTCATTTTGAAATATTAGGGTTTGAATTCTATTCCGGAAAGAAGATCTTATACATTTTAGAGCACCGTCTATTGTATTTTTGATTGATTCCAATGTATGCGAGAAACATTTTCATTGCAATTGGTGCAACGAATGTTCCCATTAGTAGCTTCGGCTAGTGATGATGGTCCTGGTAGTATAGCTGTTTTTGATGTTGATGGTGGTGGAACTGCTACAGATGTTGATGGTGCTGCTAATGCTATAGATGATGATGATGATGGTGGTGGTGCTGCTACAGATGTTGATGGCGTTGTTGATGATGATGATGATGACGATTTTGAGTGGATTAATTTTATGTGTCTGCGCATGTTATCTAGTCTCGCACTGGAATAGCACATTCCCATGATGCCCTTGCATATGCCTTGTGAGGTTGCGCATTGCAGTGAACTCCTGTCCACAAACATTACACTGGAAGCTCTTCATTTTTGTTTGTTTTTTCAATTTCAATTTCAATTTCAATTTATTTCTTGGTTATTCATATGTACAAGAAGAGCAAGGCTCTTATATAGTACTGCGTTGTACAAAATAAAGATATTATTAATGGAATTCAATAATCCTAAGATTTACCTAATATATATGTTATCTACAAACTAATAGCAGAAAAGATGAAGATAAATAATAGAACAGAATAGAATAGAATAAGTCAGAACAGAATAGAATAGGTTAGAATAGAATAGAATAGAATAGCACAAAGCAATAAGCAATAGGCAATAGCTGCAGCATCCTCATCCCCACCGTCATACAATCATTAATTGGAAAAGTGCTCCCTTAATAACTTCTTAAATGGTGCTCTGTCACGCATACCCTTCACATTAATGGGCAGAGTATTCCACAGTCGGACTGTGTTGACAAAGAAAAATCGACTAGTGTTTAAGTACTTGTATTGAGGAATGACAAGATTAAGCAAGCGAATAGACTGACAAAACTGAAGTTTTTCAAATAAGTAACTTGGCTGGCGAGTGTGTATAAGCTTGTGTAGGAATAAACAATTACAAAAGTTAGTGTAGTCAGTAAAACTACAGCCAAGAAGCGAAAATCTATACTCCGAGACATGGTCATACCGTCTCAAACCGAATATATAACGAGTCAAATTGTTGATTAAAACATGAATTTTATGTGACGATGAGGAGTCATAGTTACAGTATACAACTTCAGAGTACGACAATATTGGCAGGACGAGCTGAAGTATTAGTTTTTTGCGTATGCCGCAAGGAATGAAGGTGGCAGAGTAACGTAGATTACACAGCACTGAGTACGATTTACTCACAATCATATTTACATGATCACAGCATGTTAATGTGGAATTAATACAGAAGCCAAGACTATTGGCTTTAGAAACAAATTTAAGCTGGGAATCATTAATAAGAATAGGCGATAAACAGTGGAAATCGATATTCCTTTTGCAGATAGGTAGTACAACTGATTTTGATGGATTTAGTGTGAGAAAATTACTTTTCGACCAGGCAGCAATTTTGCAAAGATCCTCATTGACTCTGTTGCACAATTCTTCACGCAGCCCAATACAACTTGACGCATAAAGCTGCAAGTCATCCGCATATGCGTGAATGGACACATATCGTACAACATCAAAAATATCATTAAGTAGCAAAGTAAATAATAACGGCCCAAGCACAGAACCCTGCGTGACCCCTAGCCGATTAGGCGCATAATCAGAGTAGAAATCATTTACCTTATCCCTTTGATATCGATCAGAAAGATAAGACTTAATTAATCTCACTGCACTAATAGAAAATAAGAACAAAGAGCTTAATTTCTGACATAGGAGCCTATGTTTGACGCTATCAAATGCCTTAGAATAGTCTAGGAGACACAATAATGTTATTTGATTATTATCATACGATATTCGTATGTCATCCGTGACCTTTAGCATAGCAGTCGAGCAACTATGATTAATACGAAAACCAGATTGCAGCGGGTTCAGAAGTTTGTGCCTTTCTAGGTGTTTTTGAATTTGTTCAGCCATGAGAGCCTCGCAAACTTTAGAGAGCACGGGGAGAATGCTAATTGGGCGATAATCAGCTGGTATTTTAGGTGATGACTTCTTTGCAATAGGAATAACAGTTGACAATTTCCATAAGCAAGGAAAAGAAGACGTAGTGAATATGTGATTAATTATATCAGTCAAAGGTGAAATAATGTAAGGCAAAATCAATTTAATAAACTTTATTGGAATATTATCTACACCAACTGAATTAGACTTGATCAAATTGATGCGACGAGCAATGTCAATGCTAGAAACATTGCTGAACGAAAACAACATAGCATCTCGGGCAATGCACCTAGGTCTCCCCACATAGTCCACGCATTCATCTGCAGAGCCAGAGTGACCAAGAAAATGCGCACTTAATTCCTCAGGACATAAATCGCAGGACATAGAGTTCGTAGATCCAATACCAATTCCTTTCAGGCATTTCCACAGTTTTTTAGAAGAGCTTGTATGATCAAGTTCATTCAAGAAAAAAGTTTGCTTAGCCTTCCTAATTGCTAGCGTAGCATTATTTGGGCCCTCCTATAATTATCCCAGTTGTACATAGTGGGACTGTGCTTCCACTTGGAGCGCAACATATTTCTCTTCCGAATGTGGGTTAAGACTCTATGAGTAAGCCAAGGGCAAGCCTTATTTATAACATTTATAGTTCTGATGGGTATCAAAGAATCAAATAAGGACATAATAATTTCATTAAAAATTAGTAGTTTATCATCAACATGCGGAGCACTCCGACAATTCGCCCAGCTAATATTCTCTAGGATAGCGTACATGGAATCATAGTCTATAGTTTTGTAATCACGAAACGAAAATGACGCTGGAAGATTTCCAGTGTTAAATATCAAGTCAAAAGAACAGAAAATAAGGTCGTGATCGGAAATAAAGCCCATCTGGGTATACAACAACAAAAGACTCGGATCGGATACAATAAAATAATCTAATAGGCTCGGACAAGTGTTATGAGAAAAGCGAGTTGGGGTGGAATTGTTAATAACAGTGAGTCCAGAAGCACAAATGAGATCACGAAATCTATCAGACAAGTGATCCGATACTAAGAGATTCACATTGAAATCCCCACAGACAATACTGTAGTCACAGGACGGGGAACTTGATGAAAGGTAATTGAATAGAGGTGTTAAATCGCACGTTTTATGTGGGCTGTACACACAACCCACAAGAGCCTTGTTTCTGGGGTCCTTCAAACTCCATTTCATCAGAAGTCCAAAGAATTTCAGACTTATATGTAGACTTAACATACATAGCAACACCACCTCACCGCTTATGTGACCTATCCTTACGGTAGAGTTTATAATTCGACAGTTGAATATTGCCATCATTCAGATCACAATGAAACCACGTCTCAGAGATACAGATAACATCTATGGAAGAGCCCGCAAAGACATGCTTAACATAATCAAGTTTTAGATGATTTAAACTCCTAGCATTAAAATGAACCACATTGAACCCCTTATTTTGTCTGCAAAAATGTCAAGAAGCACGCGATGATCAGAGTCAACACAGTCAGACTGAGTGGAGCTAGTGATTACCATAACAAGTGACAGAGATCATCCAAGAGTCAGATAGAGCACAATAGTTCGTATTATATGAAAAATAAAATGACCAAGACGGTAATTGGAAAGACAGCAATTTCCAAACCAGCGGATCAATGACCATGATACGACTGCAGCTACACATATTCATATATAGAGAAATTAAGGTTATGATGGAGAAGCCATAGAATAAGAAAATAGGAAAATTGCGGGTAATCGCATTATAGAAGTTGAGATTATTGCAGGAGAAAAGGTAATAGAAATTAGTAGAATAATAGTTAAAAAATTTGTTAGAGAAATTCAATATTCAATTACAATTTAAAATTAAATCAATCAATTCATCTTAAAGATATGTGCAAATTATTATATTCAATTTAGTCTAACTTCCAGAAAAAAATTTGTTAGAGAAATTCAAATTCAATATTCAATTACAATAAAAAGATTTAAATCCATCAATTCAACTTAACTTAAATGTATGTATGTATGTGCAAATTAATAAATTCAATTTAGTTAAGCCTCCAATTCAATTACAAGTACATTGTTTTGGTTTAGTTCACCTTTGAAGCAATCTTGCTAATAAATTCACAAAAACTCTTATTATTCTTATTCCAGAATTACAAAATATTGCTAGTTTAACTTCCAGAAAATTGGTTAGATAAATTCAATCAGTCAACTCAACTTAAATATATGTATGTACGAATTAATAAATTCAATTTAGTTAATTCATTTTAGTTCCAAATCAATTACAAATACATTTTGAGTTTAGTTCGCCTTTGAAGCAATTTTGCTAAGAATCTCACTATTAAATAGCGTAATATCCTCCCCTTCAGCATGCTCCTGAATATGCACCAAGCCATTAACGACATACACCTTTGCCAACTGTTTAAGCCGTAGCATCTGATACGCCTGACGTAGCAGGCCACGATTCCAGCGAGTGAGACTGCCTTTCACGATGATGAACTTATCCGAATTATAACCAATGTCCTGTGCAGACAACCGCTTACCCGACTTGAACAATTTCTTCATAGCTGACAGAACCTGGATTTTGTCGTATGAGGAGCTAAACTTTATGATTACTGGCATCTCTTTAGCACTATTTCTCCCATTTGGTCGAAACACAGACCGAATTTTCAGAAACTTGAGGTCAAGTAAATCCAGTAGCTGTTTAATAGCACCATCAAGAGATTCGCTAGTCGATGTGGGAATGCCAAAGAGGACTACATCTGAAGCACACTCCATACTCTCAATGGCATCACATCTGCGCTGGAGAGACTCCAGTTCTGGTACAATGGCATCTTGATTAGACGTGCGCGCTTCCAGATCGTGAACTCTAGTTTTTAACTCACTCATGGTGAGGTTAATGTTCTTTTCCAACTTAGCCACTTTATCATCAATAACCGATTTTATTTCTTGACACAGCTTCCTGAGCATACTTTCAGCATGCTTTTCCATGTGTGCTTCAAAAGCCGCCACAGTAAGAACCTGAGAACTAGTATTAAGCGGTGACATTTGTGATTTAGAGATAGTTTCTAAATTGCCAGTGGCACTGGATTTTTGTAATCGCGTTGTCACACCCGACGAAGATGCCATGCTGAGGTTATGTGTACTAGTTGAATTCAGCACAGCAATCTTATTGGAAGGAGTGCGACAGCAATAGCGCACGTGGTGAAGAGCTTGTTCAATCCAGCAATTACAATAGCAGATGCTAGAAGCATCAGCAATAAGTAGCAATGCTTATACACATTTTTATATTATATTGCAAATATCACAATTCAGATCAAATTTTTTATCAAATTTATATTGCACATATCACAAATAATAGTATTTTATATGAAATTCATATCAAGAACTATTACAGTACAACAATATTGTTCGCTAATTGATTCAACTTTAATGCTTTACTTTTAATTTTGATTTTATTCGCCCAGCTTTACAGTCGACTCGACTCGGCTATTCTCTCGACGGCTGTCGTTTATCTTTGTCGCTGTCGTTTGTTTTTTTTTACAAATATTTCACTTGCTTTGTTTTTTAAATAGTATATTTAACTTTTTTTTTCTTCTTCGAATTTTCACTTAATTGTGAATAATATTGTCCAGGTTCTTTTAATTGTTATTAAATTTCTTAATATAATTTGTTAATATTTTATTAACTTTTTTAAATAGTATATTTAACTTTTTTCCACTTTTACTTAATAGTTCACTTTTACTTAATTGTTATTAAATTCCTTAATATTTTATTAACTCTTTTTTAAATAGTATATTTAACTTTTTTTCACTTTTACTTAATAGTTCACTTTTCTCTTAATTGTTGTTAAATTTATTTATATTTGATTCTTTTTTTTTTTTTTTTAAATAGTATATTTCACTTTTTTCCAACATTCAAACCTCTTGGAAATGCAAAACTTGACTGAATAAAATAACGATGACGACGAGCGTATTTATAGTAACGATTCCGCAAACAAATTCGTACATGTTCTACAATGTAGAATCTACATGATCAGTTGCGTTTGTTTACAATATGATTCTATGCGATAACAAAAGCGAAAACAAACATGTCTAGAAGTTCTTTGAGATGAAGAAAAAAAGAACAACAACAACGACATAGCAAAATGATGAAACGCAATTAATTGAGAGTGATAAAAAAATAAAAGTTCCAACAACAACAACGCTACACATATTCAGATTAACAACAACAACAACAACAACAACATCGACGACAAGATGTTCAATATACAAACAAATTCGTACATGCTCTAAATGACCAGTTGCGCTTGTTCGTACATGTTCTAAATGACTAGTTGCGTTTGTGCATACATGTTCTAAATGACCAGTTGGGTTTTTTTTTACAATATGATTCAGAGCGATAACAAAAACGAAAACAAAAATTTCTAGAATGTATGTATGTTCGTCTATATGTATGTATGTTCATCTATATGTATGTATGATCGTATGTATGTATGTCCATCTGCCACGCCCACTTTTTACACGCCCACTTTTTCTACGCCCACTTCTCCCTCAATGATCCATTTGTTGTAGTAACCCCGGGTGTTAATGATGGTGCTCCGTTGAGCCTGTCTTGTTCGTATTAATTATGTTACTTGTATGTTCCTTGTATTAGTTTATTTTAATACTTTCTCGTCACTTTACACAGTTGTTAATCGAATACTTGTTATTATAATTTTTATATAATATGTATTGTAATTTTACAGGATTATATTTAGTTCTTACACTATTTATTATACATATATTTACACTTATTTGTTAATCGCGACTTTATACGCGATTCAACACCCGACTTCTCCGTTCGGATTTAACTACAAGACTCCCTTGGAATCTTTTCTATTTTTCCGCCTTGGCTCGGTTGACACACCCGTCGACCGAACCCAAGTGGGTCAGTATGCCGTGTTTCGCAATTTCCATTATTTCGCAATATAAAAATTGTAAAATTCGCAGAATCAATACGCGGAAGAAAATCGTTCTCAATTTAATTCTTCCGCGTGTGGATTCTGATCGTTGGTTATTTTAAGTCAAGCGTTTTTATGGTTTGGAAGCTTGCTACTGAAAGCTAGCTTCCACGATCCATTCAAATACGCTGTGGTTTTTTATGGTTTGGAAGCTAGCTATTGAACGCTAGCTTCCACAATCCATTCCATACGACGTATTCTGGTTGCTACCTTGGCTTTTGAATTTACTTTAAACGAAGCTTGACTAAAGCTTTTGGCTTACCACGCAAAGTGCTGTGGTTGCATTAATAACGTAAACTTGGCCTTGACTCACTCGCGGAGTAGTATTATAAAACGATAATACTGGCCTTGAAAGTTCTTATCTCCCGGAACTGGAAATTGCGATCGCGACATACAACATCCCTCCACCCTCGGGGAAGAAAAATTTAGTATCGTACAAAACGATATTAAATTTTTCTTGTACATTCGTGGTTTGTTGAATTGTGGGTGGCTTACGTTTATGTTGATTTTGCTTATTGTCTACTTATGTATGGTTGTGTTTTTCTTTTTCTCTCTTTTTTTCTTTTTGAATATGTGTTATGTCTATAGTGTAATTGAAGTAAGATTAGTTAACATGATAATACAATTATTTATGAGTAATAATTACAGTAATTACAATGCAATTAATTATCAATGATGACAATAAAAATTATACTTTATGACTTTACAATAATAATTCAATAATACAATCTATAACTGCAATTCTTTGGTGTCATCTGTGTGTAGGTTGAGAATGATTTCGATGTTGATCTTGACGTTGATGTTCTTGTTGTTGTTGATGATGGTTTGGCTGTTAATGTACACCCCGTTGTCCCGATGTTTTTTTTTTCGATGTGCGGTGGGAATGTTGCTGCGGGGTAGCTGACGTGGTAGGTTGATGATCAGGCTTGATGATCAGATGCAGATGTTCGTTGTCGAAAGTATCGTTGTCCCGCAATTGAGATCAATTGTTTTTTGCTTCACGGTAGTTGATGGTTGAGATGTTACCAAGGTCATCATTTGTAACATCTTACTAAACATTTCCAACATTTTCTTGTCGATAGTGGCGTTTTAAATCGTTATCTCTTGAGTTAAGGTTGTAGAGGGTGATTTGTTCCACGGAGTAATGTACCATAATTTTAACTGGGGAACTGTGAATGACTGGCGTAGATTTAACTGTGCAGTTGTTTACTAGCTGCTTCATCGCCGCGATGTTGTGATGGTATCCCTTACGCTTAGGGGGGTTAAGGTGAGGGGAAGCGATTACATAGCCTCTCCCCTCGCAAGCGTCATCCTCACCTTCCCGTGGTTCTCCCTGTTTCCTACTGACGAGGCTCTGGCGACCGACTAGGGAGCGGTATATTTCCCTAACCTTTCGTCTCCAACTTTACTACTTTCAGCTCTTTTCTCTGCTTACTCTCTACTTTCTCCTATCTACTTTCTGGGTTGGATCAAGGTGTCACGCGACCCGTGCCGACGATCTACTAGGCTGAGGACCCAGGCTTAAGAATAGCTCAGTCGCAAACGGAGCGTATCGAATACCTGGCGACCTTTGATACTATCTAGCCTTACCTGTGCACACGGACCTCTGTGCAGGCGGACCCTCCCTTTGTCCGATACTCGTGGGAACAACATGGACAATTCTAACAACAAAAATAATATTGACGAATGTGTGATGGGACGGACGGTTACGGACGGTGACGGCTCTACCGACACAACCCAAATCGACCGTCGCGAGCGAGATGGCGTCACTTTTGGTGACAAGCATCGAGCCCCCCCCCGCTGCAATGGAATCATCCGATGATGACGACTGCAGCACTCGGCTCGTAGAGTTTGAGGGGGCTGGATGGCAAAGAGGAGTCAAGGTCATCAGTTGCGGCAATAAGAAGGCTCTGGACTTCTTATCGTCAGCGATATCAAACCTTGGCGAAATCTGGCCGAAGGCCAAGCTCGAGATCCTGCCTCGCTCCTCCCTTCCCTTAAGGCCAGCGGTTGTGGTGTGGATCCCGCCTCCAGTCCCGGAGTCGGGAGCCACTGTGCTGGGTCTGATAGGGAAGCAGAACCCGTCCTTAGGGGCGCAGGATTGGGAGATTCTCTCGTCCAATGTCCCTAAGAACGGTGGAAGGAATTACTGGTTTGCGGTAAACCAGCAATCCCTGGAGGCCATTAGGATGCAGAAAGGAGCCATCCGGTTCGGCTTCGGATCTATAAAGGTCCGCGTGCCGAACGATGGAGACGGCAGAGGGGGCGGAGGACCACAGCCTAATGAAGGTGGTGCAGGTAAACCTACACCACTGTAAGGCGGCCTCGGTCGACCTCCTCCTAACCCTGACGAAGGATGACATCGACGTGGCTTTGGTCCAAGAACCCTGGTTGAGTGGAGGGAGGGTTGCAGGGCTTAAATCGCGTCAGTACAGAACCTTCGAACCTGCGGCAACATCAAAGGTAAGGACCTGTATATTGGTTAATAATAACATTAATGCTTTTCTTCTTCCTTCCTACAGCTCCCCGGATTTAACCACAATTGTGTGTGAGCCGAGTCAGGAACGTTCACTCCTACTCGCGTCAGCGTACTTCCCATACGATGCGGAGGACCCACCGCCGCACCAAGTCCGCGCGCTAGCAGGATTTGCCCACCGGAGCAAATCAAGGCTAGTGATGGGATGCGATGCCAACGGGCACCACACGCAATGGGGAAGCAGCGACATCAACAGGAGGGGTGAGTCGATTTTTGATTTTATTTTTGATTATAATCTAGTCATTTGCAATAGGGGAAATACGCCCACGTTTAGCAATAAGACTAGATCAGAAGTTATTGACCTGACCCTTAGTAGTGCTAGGGACATAGAAATTACAGATTGGAGAGTGTCCGCTGAGTATTCCTTTTCGGATCACTCCAGGATTCTCTTCAATATTAGTGTCTCACTACCACCGATAGCACCATTCAGAAATCCCAAGAAAACGGACTGGGAGAGGTTCTCTCAGCTAGCCGCTGCCAAACTGTCTGGTTACGAGGCGAGGCTTAGGGGGGAGAACACCGAATGCCAGGTTCGTTTCCTGTCTGGGGCACTCCGCAGTGCCTTTACCAGCTCCTGTCCAATAAGCCGTCCACGCAAGTGCAGCAAGCCAGGATGGTGGACCTCTGAGCTGGCGGCACTGAGGAGAGCTACCCGAGCACTCTTTAACAGGGCCAAAAGCTCCGGCAACGATATAGACTGGGTTTTGTACAGGACGGGGCTCAGGCTTTATAAGAGTAGAATAAGAACAGTAAAGAGGGACTCGTGGAGGGAATTTTGTGGCTCAGTTTGCGAGGTTAACGAAGCAGCAAGACTACGCAGGATACTTGCCCGGGAAACGACGACACCGGGCTTTATCCTAAGGTCGGATGGATCGTGGACGCAAACCAGCCGGGAGACTCTGGAAGTGCTTTGTAACAAGCACTTTCCGGGTTGCACTGATCACGAGTTAGAAGCGGAGGTGCTTCGCGGCATTCCTAGTTCGATTCGTGGTACAGTAGCGAGTTCAACGGGGGGCGCAGTTGGTGACATTGTGGATGAGGACAAGGTTAAATGGGCGGTTGGTTCGTTCAGTCCCTTCAAATCGGCGGGACAAGACGGTATCATACCGGCCATGCTGCAAAAGTGTCTCACCTCAATCTTACCGCTGCTCGTCGAAATCTTTATAGGGTGTCTCAGGAATAAGTATTCCCCTCCTGAGGAATGGAGGGAAGTTAGGGTCGTTTTCATACCGAAAGCAGGCAGGCCATTCCACTTCTCCGCTAAGGACTACACACCCATCTCTCTCTCGTCATTCCTGTTGAAGACGCTTGAGAGGCTGGTGGATCTGTACATCAGGAGCAGGATCACCCACAGGTTGTGCCAGTCCCAACACGCCTACATGAAAGGCAGATCGGTTGAGAGCGCACTCCATCGGGTGGTGTCCACGATAGAGAAATATTTTGGTAATAGGGAATACACTCTGGGTGCATTTCTGGACATCGAAGGGGCATTTAATAATGTCAAACCGGAGGCTATTAACGCAGCTCTGACGCACTTCGACATCCCTGAGGCCATTAGGGGTTGGATTGATGAGATGCTAAAAGGAAGGATCATAAATCCATCCTTGGGGACGACCAAGCTGCGCAAAAACGTGAAGCGCGGTACACCCCAGGGAGGGGTTCTCTCCTCCCTCCTTTGGCTCTTGCTGGTGGACGGAATTCTGAGAGAGTTCCAGGGTTCTGGGGTTAGGGCAACCGTGTACGCCGATGACATAGCTATCCTGATATCGGGTAAATTCCTACCCACGATCAGCGAGGTTATGTCTCACGCTTTGAGGACTATTTCGAGATGGGCGGACAGGAATGGTCTCGGCACGAACGCAGCTAAGACCGAGCTTGTCCTCTTCACTAGGAAATACAAGATCCCGGACTTTAGGAGGCCCCGCCTGAACGGCCAATGCCTACCTCTGTCCGGACATGTGAAGTATCTCGGCATAATCTTGGATAGCAAACTATCCTGGAAGCTCAACGTGGCCGAGAGAGCGAAAAAAGGACTAAATGCCTTCTACGCCTGCAAAAAGGCCATCGGAGGAAGATGGGGCCTATCACCGTACATCGTTCATTGGATGTACACAGCAATAGTACGCCCGATTCTCTCCTACGGTGGCCTAGTGTGGTGGGAGGCGCTGCAACGCAACAGCAATCTTAAAACCCTAACAGGAGTACAAAGATGTGCTGCCAGGGCGATTACGGGAGCAGTAAAAAGCACACCGCAGGCAGGACTGGACACTCTACTGCATCTCCTGCCTCTAGACCTGTTCATGCTGAGCACTGCAGGCAAAACCCTGCTCAGGCTCAGAGAGCTCAACCTCGGTAACGAGGCCCAGCTCGGACATGCCAGTGTGCTTCACAAGCTTAGACTGCTAGACTCTGATCACGGGGTGAACCTGTCTGCTCCAACGGACTACATTCTTCCGAGACTTGAGTTTGACGGCAGACCCTCGGTGGTCGATAGGGGATTTAATCCCCCAAGGAGGCATCGCTATCTTCACGGATGGATCAAAGACCGAGGAAGGTACGGGGGCTGGCTTTTACTCAAGCGCGCTGCAGATTGAGCGCCACCATAGGCTGCCTGACTACTGCAGCGTGTTCCAAGCGGAGGTCTTTGCGATCGAGCGGGCCGCTGAGTTCGTCCTGGAGGAACGGACATTGAACGCCGATATACACTTCTTCGTGGACAGTCAGGCGGCCCTGCTTGCGCTGGACTCCGTTGCGATAAAATCAAAAGTTGTTGCTCCTCAACTAGTTCCACAGAAGCTGATACCTCCGTTGGTATACCAATTTCGTCCCAGGCTAAACAAATGGAAGTGCTGGCAACGAACGCAGCCAATCTTGCCTGGATTAGCAGGAGTGATTGCGCTACGACCAGGTCTTTATGGCCAAAAATGAACCTGAGGAACTCGAGGACACTCCTATCCTTACCGAGGGAGCAGCTAAGAGTCGTAGTTGGAGTGATCACGGGGCATTGCCCAATAGGCCAAATGGTCTCCAGATGGAGGCCGGGGGTTATAGTTGATCACTGCAGGTGCTGTAATGACGTAGACGAGGAGTAAACTATAACCCACCTGCTCTGCCAGTGCCCCGCCCTATCACGGAGCCGCCTCCGGACGATGGGGATTGGTTTCCTGGATAATCTAGCGGAGCTGGCAGAGCGACCGGTTTCTAGCCTTCTGGGATTTATCAGGAGCGCCGTTACGGCTTTCTCGCGGCCTATACCTGACCTTAACGGGGAGGCCCTGGCTGCGGGGGCTGGTGACTCGGCGCGCGGACAAGGAGTTCCCACCTAAAATTTCTCAATAGTCTTTCTTTCTCTTTTACATGGGTAATCACAATGGGCCAAATGGGCCTAGGTGTCAGTAGTTCCACCCCACGGGGAAGTACAAGCCCTTCTTACCTACCTACCTACCTACCATCCCTTACGCTTAACGTAACTTTCTCTTGAAGTTAAGCTGCTAGGCTGCTATCATGATTCATAAGGATTTCGCTTTTGCGCAGACACTGGAAATTAGCTGCTGCAGATGGGTTAGGTCGCTATTTTGTTGCGTGTTTCATTGCGGTGGCTTTGGTCTCCGAGTGACCCCAAGGTACTATGTATTTGTCACCACTATCACTCGATAATATTGATGTTCAACTGTTGCTGTTGTCGGATCTCTTTGAAGGTCTTGTCGTGTTTTTGTCGAATGTTGTTGTTTGAATTAATTTGAATGTGGTGTCGAATTAATATGTTTGATTGTTGCTGCGCTGATCAGCTGTTCTAGCTACCCTTCCCCCTTCGAGTTGGTTGGGCGCTAATCGTCGCCCTTTGGTAAATGTTCGTAACTGTTGTGGTGTGTTGTAGTGTTGGGAATTCTAGTTCACTACAGAGAGCGATCTTTCTAGTTCAATCAGCTGTCCTGAACTAGTTCGTTCATATAGTTCCTCGGTCATTTAGTTCAGTACTTTACGCGGTCATTTAGTTCGTTAGTTCTTATAAGAGATAACGAGATGAGAAAATCGGTTTGATATTTAATTGGTAATATCTAATACTGAATACATGATTAAATTATATATTGTTAAATAAAATATATAATTAACCTACCTATATATATTTATCACAATATTAAGAAAGTAGAGTGTCCAATATAAGGAGGTGTATTCGAACGTAATCGGCGGAGGAAAATGCATTGTAAAGCTTACACTCACGTAAGTACCAAACGCTTGTTACATAAATTCTACTACTCATTACGGAAAACGAGAAATTACGAAAAATTGTTCTGAAAAATTGCGCTTGTTTTATATAAATGAAAGAAAATTCCAGTACCTTTCCAAAACCAATGACATGTAGCTATCTGCTACAGTTCATGAGATATAGTTCTGAAATTTCAAACTTTAAAGACACATAACTCGGAAAAAAACGAGAGCTCCACTGATATTGTTATTGTGGTCCCAACAATAAACAAACAACAACGACAACAAAAAGAACTAAAAAATCGGAGTTATGTCATTGTGCCTGAATTGTGCCAAGATTTCAAATAAATATTTCGTTTGGAAACATCCTTTGAAATTGATCTAACGAACTGAAACATACAGAAAAACTAACGAGCAGCTGAACTGAAACGAACTAACGAACTGCTGAACTAAAAGAACGAAAGACCTACTGAACTAGAAGACCGACTGAACTAAAAGACCGAGTGAACTAAAAGAGCGACTGAACTAAAAGAGCGACTGAACTAAAAGACCGAGTGAACTAAAAGAGCGACTGAACTAAAAGAGCGACTGAACTAAAAGACCGAGTGAACTAAAAGAGCGACTGAACTAAAAGACCGAGTGAACTAAAAGAGCGATTGAACTAAAAGAACTAAGAAGTGTGAACTAGATCTCATAGTTCACGCAAGTGATTCGTTCAATTGAACTAGTTCGTTCACGAACTACCCAACTCTAAAAGACACTCCAATTAACAACTAACATGAGAGTATTTTTGCAACAAGATGAAACTGCAAATGTGTTTACGAAGCAGTTGTTAGACATTGGAAATAATAAAGTTCCACAGACTCAAAAGAGGAGCTTATTCAGCGTGTTTTCCTAGATATAGCGCAAAAGTTCGATAACCATAATTGGCTGGGTGAACGAGCAATATTGGCGGCGAAAAATAAAGATGTCGAGGATCTCAATGCGACCATTCAGAATTTTCTTCCAGGACAGTTGGTTTCCTTCAAATCAGTCGACACCGTTATGAACCAGGATAACGTAGTCAACTATCCCACGGAGTTTTTAAATTCACTGGAATTGTCTGGATTACCACCTCACAATTTGCAGTTAAAAGTAGGGTCAGTTGTCATCATGCTGCGTAACATTAATCAACCTCGACAGTGCAATGGAAAAAGACAGGCTGTGAAAAAGCTGATGGATAACGTCATTAAGACAACAATCATAAAAGGAAAATACAAAGGAGAGTATGTCTTGATCCCGCGGATACCGATGATTCCAACGGATTTACCATTCGATTTTAAACGCTTACAATTTCCAGTACGTCTGACCTTTGCGATGACCATAAATAAATCGCAAGGACAGTCGTTAGAAGTTTGCGGAATCAACTTGGAGTTTCCCTGTTTCGCGCATGGCAATTATACGTCGCGTATTCGCCCGTCGGAAAACCGTCTTCTTTGTTTATTTACGCACCACAAAACAAAACAAAAAATATAGTTTATGATAAAGCTTTAAATTGATTAACAGACTGTATCATAACAGTGTGTGTCTGACAATATCATATTTAAACCTTATAAATAGCCAGTACTTCAGGAAAACTCTATTTTGTAATTAAGCAACATGATGTGTCAAAAATAATAATAAAATAATAATAAATAATAAAACTTCATGCTTCATTCAAAAAATTCTTTATTAAATACGGATTCGTTTTGTTTGTTTTAAGATTATTTTTTATTAAATTTTAGGTCTTTTATTTATCGATTAGGCAGTACGAAGTCTGCCGGGTAACTAGTTATTATATAACTAGTATATAAGCCTGACTTCGCCAGGAAGTTATTATTTTTTATTTATTTCGTAACAAAAATTGCGAAGTCTTTTGGACTTTCTCACCTTACATTTTTGGGTTTATTTATTTTGTAGCATGAAGAGTAAAAAATTAATTGCAATTAATATCGTTTGTTTGTATTTTATTCAAATATTGTTCGAGAATATTTCTTTAAAAGCAACATTTTTTGTGATAACCGTCGTCTCCACCAGCGGTACTGGCAGTTTTAATTGGGAATGGTATGTGCGATGTGTATATTGTGTATATTGCATCTATAACTCTATTAACGGAACACCCTGTTTATCGTTAAAACATTCGACCATATCTTGACAGGTTGCTTTTTGGTTCTTTATATCAAGTGCTCCTCCGGCATCATGAGGCAAGTCTTGAGGTGGAGGTTTAATACCGAAGTCTGTACAATTTTTACCATGTAAAATAAGAATTTTTTGGACATCGCGTAGGGATAAATTTTCACAGTCTGCGTGTGTTCTACAATGATCCGGGTGTTTTCGAGGTAGGTCTTCTGCGGCTGAAGTAGGCACCCAAAAACACAGATTAAAGCAAACAATTCTCTGGCTTCCCAGCTAGTGTGGCTTCCCAAACGGAATCGTCTTCTAAGATACCCAACTCCTTGCATGCCTCTTTGAATGTGCACAGTTCTCAAAACTGATATCTGCCCTGTCACATGTAATAGAAGTAGTCTTAGATGATATCGCTCACCTTCCGATATAACAATGTTCATTTTCTAAGCAACTATACACAACACCGCCAAAAATAGTCACAAACAAAACAAATTCAATGAAATTAAATTATTATGACAAATTATTACATTTAAAAATTATTAAATTTTTAAATTATTAAATTTTTAAATTATTAAATTATTAAATTTTTAAATTATTAAATTTTTAAATTATTAAAGTTTTAAATTATTAAAGTTTTAAATTATTACATTTTTAATTTATTAAATTTTTTAATTACAAAATTTTTCATAATAAAATCTGACAAATTAATCAGCACAATCTAGGAAAAAAAATACAGATTTCATCCCATTCGGATTTTTTGCAAAAAAATGGCGAAGCCGTTTGGATTTTTGAAATTTGCATTTTTCTCATCAACATTAGATGCCCAGGAACATCTGTGAAAAATTTCAGGATTCTAAGTGATGTGGAAGTCACAAAAAAAGTCCCGGACATATTTTGCTAACAGAAACGCATAGGGATTTTATATATATAGATTTTCCAAAAGTCTTCGCATTTTCACATCCGCCATTGATCTAGTTTTGTCCGTTTTTTTTTTGGAAATTATCTCGGTAAGTAATTTAAGTAAGCGCTAAGTAATTTAGCCTTGAGTTTTTTCGAATTAGAATGGAAATTAGATATTCCAAAATTTGTTTAATATAGTGAAAATAATTCTCATTTGGATTAAAACATCTCGGAAAAGAAATGTTCGAAAGAAAGATCCTAATACAACATTTCTGTATACAAAAAGTATAGTGAAGCGCAACTTTATTTGCAAAACCCCTCCGATATATTTTTATACCCTACACACGAAGTGGATTTTTCCAAAAGTCTTCGAATTTTCACATCCGCCATTGATCTAGTTTTGTCAGTTTTTTTTTGGAAATTATCTCGCTAAGTAATTTCTGTTTTAGCCTTGAGTTTTTTCGAATTAGAAAGGAAATTAAATATTCCAAAATTTGTTTAATATAGTGAAAACAATTCTCATTTGGATTAAAACATCTCGGAAAAGAAATGTTCGAAAGAAAGATCCTAATACAACATTTCTGTATACAAAAAGTATAGTGAAACGCAACTTTATTAGCAAAACCCCTCCGATATTACACACGCGAAGTGAATAGTTATACCAAAGAATATTCAATATATAGAAGGCGCATCTCATACGAATTTTTGAACAGCAAAATTTGTGCTGTGGACGTAGTCGTACGTCCATGTTGCGCAACATTGAGTAGTTTTTTGTGTTGCTACGCATTCTCTCTATTCTCCTCTCATTGTTTGATAACTTCGCGGCAATTTCGTGTTATTTGCTTCTCATTGCCATTGCTTTGTTTTTGTATAAATACAAATCGGGTTTGCTTGGTGTCGTTCACGAAATAAAAAGAGAAGACTTCAATGGACCCTAACCTATAAGAAATGAACCGAAGAAGACTTCAAAAATGTTCTTTGGAACGACGAATCAAAGTTCGAGTTGTTTGGGTCAAATCAAAGAATTTTCGCCAAACGTAGTGCCCAAGAGAACATGCTGCCGGAGTGTGTAATCCCAACAGTGAAGCACGGCGGCGATTCCGTTATGGTCTGGGGATGCTTCTCAAGCAGTGGAGTAGGCGATTTAATTCGAATCGATGGAATTATGCGAAAGCAGGAGTATAGAAAGATATTGCAGCACAATGCCATACCATCAGACCTACGACTGATCGGCAAAGGTTTCGTGATGAAACAAGATAACGATCCCACACACAGCTCCAAATTGTGCAGAGGCTATTTAGAGAACAAGCAAACATCTGGAATATTAAAAAATATGATTTGGCTTGCCCAGTCACCCGATCTCAATCAAATAGAGCTTCTATGGCCGTGGTTATGTTATCGAGCAAAACTTGGTGGGAAATTACTCTCATTTTTGTGATCGGAGTCCGTGCAAAAAGAGTGGTTACGCTTGTGCTTGACCCACGCTTGCTTTCTTCAAATATGTATATTTTTTCCCACCTTCAACAGCAACCCGTCTACTACACAAATGAGAAAACGTATTATTTTAGATGTTGTTTTCGACGCGATGGAAGACCAAATGTTTATATTAATTGAAATGTGTTTAACATATATTAAGTCGTAATATTTTGGAACGATAATCACACGAATATAATTGATAGATTTATCAGTTAATTCCATTTTTTCACTCCCTTCCACTCTTCAGTACTTTTGTGAATATTGAGACTAAGCAACACCGGTTTGCTTGATGTCCTCGGTGTACGCTAGACCGAGTTTTCGTGCTCGGTGTGAGAGAGTGATGTTGAGAACAGAAAAATATCCCATTCTCTCTTTTACACACAAAGCAACAAAAAAAAGTCCTACTTGCCAAGCAAAACTCGATAGCATAACCACGGGCTATGGGATGAGCTGGACCGAAAGGTGCGAGAAAAAGCGACTACGTCGAAAGAGGAAATGTGGAATGCATTGTTGGAATCCTGGAACAATATACAACAGGAAACCATAAAGAAATTAATCGCCAGAATGCCAAGTTATTCAGTGCAAAGGGGGCTTTTTTGATGAAATATTAGATTAGACATTTTTGTAAAAATTTTTGATAATAAAAATGTTTCTAAAATTTAATTTTAATGTAATTTGAAAGCAAATACAATAAACTTTAAAATGTATAATGAAACTTTTTATTTTTAAAAGCTTTGGATAACTATTAGTAAGATTTGTAGAAATTTCAAGGGTGCTTCGAAACTTTTGGCCGGTAGTAGTAACTTCAAAAATTAACTAATATGTATTTAAATTCATTTTCAATAAATCATCAAAGAAAAGAATGATAAGTGAATAAAAGTAGAATATAACTCCAAAGAAAACAATAATTATTAGAACATGAGTTTGAAATGTTATTAGAACGTGTTCTGTTTAAAGGTTCAGGACTTCAACAGTCTTTGCATTTTGGCACTGCGTTTGGCTTTAATAACGTCCGATTTTCTTTTTGCCTCTTCATGTACAAATTTTTCTTTCAGCCACCTGCTGTTTTTCCTAATTAAAACAGTGATTAGGAAATCTAAAATTATTTTTCTGTGTTCAAAGCAAGGACCTAATGACTCGAACCAATCCGGGTAGCTGGTATTTGTTTGGTCAATGCACGCCGCTATTATCATCCTTTTTATATTTATGCGATGGCAGCTTTTGCCGAATATTGTTTTAAATATAGACGTTATAGACGCAAATTCAGAGCTTTTCTTTAACCTATTAAACGAATAATAAAACGAATAATACCGAAATTCGTTTTATTTCGTAAATAAATTAATATAATGAAAGACATGTAATAAAAAAATACTTTTTCCGAAATATTTCCAATAATTTTCCTACTTATTCGTATACCGCATAAAATAATTTGATATATCGATTAAAATAAATATATCTTCTGCTTATCCAAATTCTTCAACAGCACGCAGAGAAGCTAGAAAAAGCAAAAATTTCATTCAAAAGCCATAAAATGCAAAATTGAAAACAAATTTGTTTGCTTGGTGGACGGACGGCTGTACATGATTTGTTATTGTGAAAAAATAAAACGAAGATGAATTGCACCGTTCTTCTCAACGCCGCTGTACACAAAAAATTTTATAAAATCACGAACATAGGACAACTTATTTTTATATATATAGATATTGGACCACATTCACCATGCTGCGCTGCCTTTCGATAGCGGCAGAGTGGTGTGTATTTTTCTTGTTCTTTCTTCGGTGTGTTTGTTTACATTCTGTCATGTAAAATGCTAATAATGGCACATCTAATCTTGTTCTTCTTTGAGTCATAATATCTCTTTACTATTTATACTCTTTGCTGGAAACTCCTCTTATTTCGTGAGAGAGCTCAAAAAAATGTCCGTCCGCGTGTTCACATGCAGTGTATGTGAATTTCATGGTGAAATTGTCGACTTGTTACAAGCTAAAACAGGCCAACACAAAGCATGATATCTGAAAAGGTAAACCATTTTGCTTTGTTACCACACCGCCACAAAATGATGGGGTGAGTTAGTGGCAGGGATACCAATGACACAACTTTATTACTAATTATTTTTTTGGTTTTTAAGTAAACATTAATAGAAAAACTACCTTGCATTTACGAGTTCTCGAGGTTTTGACGATTTCTAAACTGTTTAGAAATATAAAAAAGTAATGTAAACTTATTTTTTTTTTGTAATTCTTCATTTTTTTTTATTTAAAGACGAAAATAACTAAAATCACAATTTTCTAAATATTAAACTAAATCACACATTAATATTCAACAAAACAGGTTGAATACGTTGGCATCTCTTTCGGCTAAAACTACGTGTGGTAGGTTAAAAACAGCTGATTAATTTTGGGAAATGAGCAATTTTTATGAATTTTAACTTCGTTTTACTTGCAAAATATTCAATATTATGCAACTATAAGACTTAAAAAAGGTTCCCTGATCATTTCTAGAAGCATGCGTAGGTTTTAAAATGTCGCTAACTACGAATTTAAGAAATCATATTTCTGGCTTATTTCTATGAAGAAGAACAAGAGTTGCATTCCTCTCTCAAAATATTTTTCTGAATTTTGTAAAGAAACTCCCGAGTTGTCAAAATTCACTCCCGAGTTGTCAAAATTACATGTGTTTTGTTTTTATAATCTACGACACCCAAGCCTGATTTCACCAACACATTCAAACAGTGGCGTAGCTAGGTAACCAAGGGCCCTGGGGCAAATTAAAAAATAGGGCCCCACTGTTATGTAAACTGATTAGGTTTTATCAAATAAAAATATGAAATATACAAATACTTTAAAAATGCTAAGCTACTTAAGCTCTTTTTGTGCACTGCAGGGCAGGTAATAAAAATATTAAACAGTAACAACATAAATTACAATTAATAGTTGGTGTAGGGTTGGCTAATAAAACGAAATAGAGAAGATTCAAGGGTTTATTATATAAAGGTCGAGCCTACCAACTGACTAAATAACAATTATATTCACAATTTTTTCATAGCCTTAGTTTTCGCAAAAGTATCAATGACTTCGTTTAAATCCAGACTTGATGCGGTTTTGTTTTCAATTGCTATTAGCGATAAATGTCGGAGTCGAGTTTGGCTCATATTATTTCTTAAATAATTTTTTATTATTTTTAATTTGCTAAATTACCTTTCAGCTGCTGCAGAAGTGACAGGAATTGTACACCACACCTTGTTTAATGAATACAGCAAACAATTGTCGAATCTTCTTCAGTAGGCTTCTCAACCAACACTGCAGTTACCACATTATTTGAGTCACTATCAATAGAAATATTTTGGAAAGATGTACTTGAAGGCTGACTAAAAAACTTGTCAATTTTGCGCAATTTTTGTTTACTATCTTCTCTTTCTTGGCGTTGTTTCCCCGTGGTTATGCTATCGAGCAAAACTTGGTGGGAAATTACTCTCATTTTTGTGATCGGAGTCCGTGCAAAAAGAGTGGTTACGCTTGTGCTTGACCCACGCTTGCTTTCTTCAAAAATATATAGTTTTTCTCACCTGCAACAGCAACCCGTCTACTACACAAATGAGAAAACGTATTATTTGCGGTGTAGTTTTCGACGTAATGGAAGACCAAATGTTTATATTAATTGAAATCTGCTTAACATATGTAAAGACGTAATATTTTGGAACGATAATCAGAGGAATATAATTGATAAATTTATCAGTTCATTCCATTTTTTCACTCCATTCCACTTTTCAATACTTTTGTGAATATTGAGACTAAGCAACACCGGTTTGCTTGGTGTCCTCGGTGTACGCTAGACCGAGTTTTCGTGCTCGGTGTGAGAGAGTGATGTTGAGAACAGAAAAATATCCCATTCTCTCTTTTACACACAAAACAACAAAAAAAAAGTCCTACTTGCCAAGCAAAACTCGATAGCATAACCACGGCCTTTGCGTTTATATGCACCACTGGGTTTCTTCTTTTTATCCATAATTTTAGTTTTCTAATTTATTTAAACAATACAATATTAGATTGTGCTGGAGTAGGTAGGTAGACGGGTTGCTGTTGAAGGTGACAAAAAATATATATTTTTGAAGAAAGCAAGCGTGGGTCAAGCACAAGCGTAACCACTCTTTTTGCACGGACTCCGATCACAAAAATGAGAGTAATTTCCCACCAAGTTTTGGTCGATAGCATAACCACGGCCAAAGACTACAAGACTGGAAACTCTTTTTTCGCTTTGAATGCATTGGCGTAGCTACCTAGGGGCTAGGCGGGGCAGTGCCCCGGGGCCCTCATGCTCAGGGGGGGGGGCCCTCGAATCCTTACCAGAAATCTCGATCGAACTGCACTTTTGGAAATTTCTCCCATTTTCAAAATAAATATGACAGGTTGCAACCCCACTTTAATCATGACAACTCAGTTGAGAGAAATTCAAAAGTTATGCCTAGGGAATTCCCCTAAATTCTTTCTGTAGGTTGGCAGTGTGAAGGGCCCGGGGCACTGCCCCGCCTAGCCCCTAGGTAGCTACGCCACTGCATTCAAAGCGAAAAAAGAGTTTCCAGTCTTGTAGTCTTTGGCCGTAGTTATGCTATCGACCAAAACTTGGTGGGAAATTACTCTCATTTTTGTGATCGGACTCCGTGCAAAAAGAGTGGTTACGCTTGTGCTTGACCCACGCTTGCTTTCTTCAAAAATATATATTTTTTGTCACCTTCAACAGCAACCCGTCCACTACACAAATGAAAAAACGTATTATTTGCGATGTAGTTTTCGACGCGATGGAAGACCAAATGTTTATATTAATTGAAATCTGCTTAATATATATAAAGACGTAATATTTTGGAACGATAATCAGAGGAATATAAATAAATTAATCAGTTCATTCCATTTTTTCACTTCATTCCACTTTTCAATACTTTTGTGAATATTGAGACTAAGCAACACCGATTTGCTTGGTGTCCTCGGTGTACGCTAGACCGAGTTTTCGTGCTCGGTGTGAGAGAGTGATGTTGAGAACAGAAAAATATCCCATTCTCTCTTTTACACACAAACCAACAAAAAAAAGTCATACTTGCCAAGCAAAACTCGATAGGCCGTGGTTATGCTATCGAGTTTTGCTTGGCAAGTAGGACTCTTTTTTGTTGTTTTGTGTGTAAAAGAGAGAATCCGAATGTTGCCAGAAAGGTGGGGAAAAGTAGTGGCAAATGATGGAAAATACTTTGAATAAAACGTAATGTACTGTTCCTTCACAATAAATTCCTAACTTTTTATAAAAAACCGAGGAAACTTATTTGTACACCTAATATGTACATATAAAATTATAATATAATTGTTGTACCAATATTTCGTTTTATTGATAATGCTTCCTTAATAGAACTAAAATCATAAATATTAAAAATTTTAGTCTTTAATATTTAATTTTAATAATGGTTTTGGGCACTACAATAACTACAGGAAAATACATAGACGGTCAGACAGCAGAACTACAGTTGTTCAGGTGTTGTTAGTACAATCTAACAAATAAAAGTCGATCTTCCGATTCCTTCATACTCATAAAAAATGTGTTCGAATTGCTACATAATATAAATATTTTCTCTGAAATATTTCCATTCTTTCATTTTTTATTTGTGCTTCCATTATTTTTACTCGTATAAGTTATTAAATATACAGATATGCCGACTAAAGTCTTCTTCTTCTTAAATCTTCTGCCTATACGAATTCTTCAAGAGCACGCTATGCTCGGAACGTAGATCGTGCCAGCGCTTTACATTGCTTGGACATCGAATAAGAAGCAGAACAAAGCTACGAAAAGCAAAATTTCTTTCAAAAATCTTAAAATGCAAAATTTAAAACAAATCCAGACGAATTTCTGCACCGTTCTTCTCATCGCCCGCTGTACTCCACAAATTGATCGTTTCTTTCTTTCACACTTTACTAAGCATGCGAGTGATGGATCGATCTCTTCTTACGCATATTCGCTTGAATTGTTAGTGCAAAATAACAGAAGCAAAGTGGATCTTCCACTCCCTTCATACTCATTAAAAAGATCTTCCGTACCCCTCACTCATTAGGAGATCATTCAATTTTGCTTTGTTACTATTTATACTCATTGGTCGCCGGCAGCGGGTGCAAAGAGTATAAATAGTAAAGAGATATTATGAATCAAAGAAGAACAAGATTAGATGTGCCATTATTAGCACGAATACACACCACTCTGCCGCTATCGAAAGGCAGCGCAGCATGGTGAATGTGGTCCAATATTTACACTAAAACATAATTTTCACCATATTATGATTGATAAATTGTGGTAACTTTTGCTTCGCTTTCGGAGGAAAGTACGGAAGCACTTCAACTTTGTTTTTGTTCTAGTAGAAAAGAAACAAAAAAGTGTACAACAACAAAATGCTTCTGTATGCTCTGAATCCCTTGATAGGTGTTGTTATAAAGCCCAACTCGGTCTTCTCAGTGCTCGTAACAAAGCAAAATTGAATGATCTCCTAATGAGTGAGAGGTCCCGAAGATCTTCTTAATGAGTATGAAGGGAGCGGAAGATCGACTTTGCTTTCGTTATTTTGCACTAACAATGCAAGCGAATATGCGTAAGAAGAGATCGATCCAGAACTCGCATGCCAAGTAAAGTGTGAAAGAAAGATACGATCAATTTCTGGCGAACAGCGGCCGATGAGAAGAACGGTGCGATTCGTCTGGATTTGTTTTAAATTTTGCATTTTAAGTTTTTTGAAAGAAATTTTGCTTTTCGTAGCTTTGTTCTGCTTCTTATTCGATGTCCAAGCTGTGTAAAGCGCTGGCACGATCCAAAGAGTATAAATAGTAAAGAGATATTATGACTCAAAATTTTCGACTAACGGCAGATTTTCATGTGCCATTATTAGAATGCAGTCGAGAGCGCTGCTACGGCGAAAAGCAGCAGAGAAATTCGTGGTGAACTTCGTTTTACTTGGTAAATGATTATGCGTAAGAAGAGTTGATCGATGCAGCAATCGTATGCTAGATGAGGAGTGAGAGAAATAGTTGATGAATTCCAATAACAATTCAGTTGCTTACGTCTGTCGGTCTTTTGATTTACTTCGCTCTCTTGCCTTTGTTTACCATCCTTTGTGTTATTTGCTTCTCATTGCCATTGCTTTGTTGTTGTATAAATACAAATCGGATTTGCTCATTTTCGTTCATAAATGATTATGCGTAAGAAGAGTTGAGCGATGGAATCTTGTATGTCAAAGGAGTTGAAAACGAAACGAGCGAATTGTGGGTAACAGCAGGGGTTGAGGGAACAGGGGAATTAGACTTCTTTTTGGTTTCTTTACAATAAAAAATCAAGTGCTTACGTCTGTCGGTCTATCAAGCTTGGATTTTGTTTTCGCTTTATTATTTTTCGTTTATTAAAGGAATTTGGTTTTTTGCAACGTTTTGCCGGCATAATATTATTATTATTAGTATTTTAAATTAGGTTTATTATTAAATTAGGTTATTGTTAATTGTTATTTTATATGTATAAAATTATAATTGTTGTACCAATATGTGTTATTGGTAATTCGATACACTGAGCTCAATGCAGGGTTGATTTCGTTTTATTGCCAGCCCATAGGCAGTGCTTCCTTAATAGAACTAAAATCATAAATTTTAAAAATTTTAGTCTTTAATTTAATTTTAATAATGGTTTTGGACACTACAATACCATGGTAAATTTATAGACGGTCAGACAGAAGCACTTCAGTTGTTACTACAAAATAACAAGTACAAAGTCGATCTTCCGATTCATTCATACTCATAAAAAATGTGTTCGAATTGCTACATAATATAAATATTTTCTCTGAAATATTTCCATTCTTTCATTTTTTATTTTTGCTTCCATTAACTTTTTATTTTTACTCGAATAAGGTATTAAATGTGAATATATGCCGACTAAGTATTCTTGTTCTTAAATCTTCTGCCTATACAAATTGTTCAACAGCACGCTATGCTCACAACGTAGATCGTGCCAGCGCTTCACAAAGGTTGGACATCGAAGAAGAAGCAGAATAAAGCTACGAAAAGCAAAATTTCTTCCAAAAACCTTAAAATGCAAAATTTAAAACAAATCCAGACAAATCGCACCGTTCTCCTCATTGCCCGCTGTACTCCACGAATTGATCGATTCTTGCTTTCCCACTTTACTTGGCATACGAGTGCTGGATCGATCTCTTCTTACGCATATTCGCTTGAATTGTTAGTGCAAACTAACAAAAGCAAAGTCGATCTTCCGCTCCCTTCATACTCATTAAATATATCTCCCGTACCCCTCACTCATTAGTAGATCATTCAATTTTGCTTTGTTACGAGCGCTGAGAAGACCGCTGAGTTGGACTTTATAACAACAACTATCAAGGGATTCAGGGCATACAGAAGCATTTTGTTGTTGTACACTTTTTTGTTACTTTTCTAATAGAACAAAAACAAAGTTGAAGTGCTTCCGTGCTTTCCTCCGAAAGCGAAGCATAAGTTACCAACAATTTATCAATCATAATATGGTGAAAATTATGTTTCACTCTAAATATTGGACCACATTCACCATGCTGCGCTGCCTTCGATAGCGGCAGAGTGGTGTGTATTTTTGTGTAATAATGGCACATGAAATCTTGTTCTTCTTTGAGTCATAATATCTCTTTACTATTTATACTCTTTGCACGATCTACGTTCCGAGCATAGCGTGCTCTTGAAGAATTCGTATAGGCAGAAGATTTAAGAAGAAGAAGACTTTAGACGGCATGTCTGTATATTTAATAACTTATACGAGTAAAAATAAAAAGTTAATGGAAGCAAAAATAAAAAATGAAAGAATGAAAATATTTCAGAGGAAATATTTATATTATGTAGCAATTCGAACACATTTTTTATGAGTATGAAGGAATCGGAAGATCGACTTTTATTTGTTATTTTGTACTAACAACTGTAGTGCTGCTGTCTGACAGTCTATGTATTTTTCAGTAGTTATTGTAGTGTCCAAAACCATTATTAAAATTTTTTTTAAAAAAATTAAAGACTTTAAATTAAATTAAAGACTAAAATTTTTAAAATTTATGATTTTAGTTCTATTAAGGAAGCATTATCAATAAAACGAAATACACCCAACTCTCGTTTTACACGGTAGATACGTTCCATCGAGGAGCCGTGCAAAAGAAATCGTGTAAAAAAATATACATAGCTTATGGAAAAACAGAGGATTCGTTCCGCAAATAAAAAAAACCGTGTTGTTTTAAAAAAATGCTCAATTTTCTTTTGAAAACCGTGTGAAAAAGTAAACGAGGAGAACTTTTGGAAACTAAATTTATTCATATTTAAATATTTGCACATATTTAAAAATATCATAAAAAAAGAATACGATTACGACTACAAAAACTAAGTCGTAACAGGCAATTGCTTAAATTGCATATTTAATTATTTTTTTAGTTTAAATAGTTTTGATTAGAATCACTAGATATATTGAAAAGTTCAATTCACCATGAATCGAGAGAAGCATTGGACGTCGTTGTTGGGTTTTTAAAGAAATTTGTAATAGGTTGCTCGGTTTTCGGCCTTTTAAGGTGCTTATACATTTCCAAATTCCCGGCCATACACATCTGCAAATTAGGTGGAAATTTTGAGGCACGCTCTAGGTTAGGATCATGTTGCCAAATGTTCTTCCATACTTGCGCCAAATTTCAAACCCAATGAATTCATTCAGCTGTCAATTGTGGAATTTCGTCTTCATCTACGTCTTCGCTTCCATGACGCTTCCATGACGCTTCTTTAGACGCAAGAGTGGAAGTTGTGTGAAGAGTTTCAAAGGAAACCTATTTTGAAAATCGTGTATAAAAAATGAAATCGTGTAAAAGAAGAGGATCGGTTCCAGTTTGTTTCCGTGTTGTTTCAAAATCGTGTAAAAAAAATGCGTGTAAAACGAGAGTTGAGTGTATTGGTACAACAATTATATTATAATTTTATATGTACATAAAAAATAACAATTAACAATAACCTAATTTAATAATAAACCTAATTTAAAATACTAAACAGTTTATTATGTCGGCAAAATGTTCCAAAAAACAAAACTACTTTACTTAATAACTTAACTTCCCTTACTTAAGCGAAAAAAAAATCCAAATCAAAAGACCGACAGACGTAAGCACCTGAATTGTTATTGCATTTCATCAATTATTTCTCTCACTCCTCATCTAGCATACGATTGCTGCATCGATCAACTCTTCTTAAGCATTAACCACAACCAAGGCTACAGGCTACAGGCTACAAGCGGCATCTGTCAAAATTACATTGGCTCTTATGGGGAACAAGAAAAAAAACATTGATTTCCAGTGCCGCTACGTATCTGCGGTTAGCCGCTACGCATCTTGCAGCTAGCCGCTAGGCTTCACGCCGCTTGCAGTCGATCGAGTTCTATTTTTCTCTGGCGGCGTAGCTATGCTTCTTCTTCTTTTGTGTTTGTTTACGTTTTACATATAAAAAGATTTGCGTTTTGACATTTGCTGCTGGCTTCACGCCGCTATCATTGGAAGCACTGAGGTTAGTGCTGGAAGTTAGCTACTTTTGCAGTTAGTAGCCTGTAGCCTGTAGCCTTGGTTGTGGTTAATGCTTTACGCATAAAGCTTTAAAGTTTAAACCATAGAGAAAGAATAACAAGAGGCCGAATCAGCCAAATGTACTCAACGGCGACATGGAAGCGGTCGGTCCGCAAGGGAAACGAAGAACCGAAATGAGTGCGAAATGAATCAACACGCAGAGAGCAAGCAATGTCAGTTTCTCAATTTTTGCTTTGTGTCTTTCCCTCATTATTCGGATCTACATATGCATGATGACTTTGTGAGTCAGTGTGTAATTTTTTTCTCGGAGCGGATGATCGACTTTGCTTCTGTTATTTTGCACTAACAATGCAAGCGAATATGCGTAAGAAGAGATCGATCCAACACTCGTAGGCCAGATAAAGTGCGAAAGAAAGAATCGACCAATTTCTTGTGTACAGCGAGCGATGAGGAGAACGGTGCGATTTGTCTTCGTTTGCTTCTCTTACAATAACAAACCATGTGCAGCCGTCCGTCCGTCTGGAATCGTTTTAAATTTTGCATTTTATGGTTTTTGAAAGAATTTTTTTATTCGTAGCTTTGTTCTGCTTCTTGTTCGATGTCCAAGCTTTGTAAAGAACTGGCACCATCTTTGTTCCGAGCATAGGGTGCTCTTGAAGAATTCGTATAGGCAGAAGATTTAAGAAGAAGAATACTTAGTCGGCATATAGCACATCTAATACCTTATTCGAGTAAAAATAAAAAGTTAATGGAAGCAAAAATAAAAAATGAAAGAATGGAAATATTTCAGAGAAAATATTTATATTATGTAGCAATTCGAACACATTTTTTATGAGTATGAAGGAATCGGAAGATCGACTTTTATTTGTTATTTTGTACTAACAACTGTAGTGCTGCTGTCTGACCGTCTATGTATTTTCCTGTAGTTATTGTAGTGTCCAAAACTATTATTAAAATTAAATTAAGGACTAAACTTTTTAATATTTATGATTTTAGTTCTATTAAGGAAGCATTGCCTATGGGCTGTCAATAAAACGAAATATTGGTACAACAATTATATTATAATTTTATACATATAAAATAACAATTAACAATAACCTAATTTAATAATAAACCTAATTTAAAATACTAAACAGTTTATGTTACAAAAAAACAAAATTCCTTTAATAAACGAAAAATAATAGCGGGAAAAAAATCCAAACTTGATAGACTTATAGACGTAAGCACCTGTTTTTTTTTATTGTAAAGGAACCAAAAAGAAGTATAATTCCCTTGTTCCCTCAAACCCTGCTTTCATGAAGAAATCGATCAACCGATTCATTCTCATCTCCTTTGACATACAAGACTCCATCGCTCAACTCTTCTTACGCATAATCATTTATGAAGGAATACAAGGGAACCGGATTTGTATTTATACAAAAACAAAGCAATGGCAATGAGAAGCGAATAACACAAACGATGGTAAACAAAGCCAAGAGAGCGAAGCATTGAGTAATGTATGAACGATCCAGTAGTGGATAGGAAACAAATGCTCAGAGCAGCAATGGAAACACATGAGCATTGGTAATAGCAAAAGAGAAGAGCGCGAAACACTCAGAAATGAGTGAAAACTCGATCCAGTACTGGATCGACCATGGAAAATATTTTTGTTCAAGATTCGCCCTCTTGTTATTCTTTCTCTATGAATCAATTTATAAAAAAATGCATTGGCATAAAACCTTAATTCCTAAAATTCCTAAAAACTTTTAAGGTGTAGGGTATCTAAGATTCGGCCAGGCCGAATATAACTTTCTTACTGGTTTTTATTTTATTTCTTTTCGGGTATAGATTTTTTTTTCTTGTTATATAGTATAGGTACTAACTGTACATTTCAAGTGAACTATGGTTTGTAGCCTCATAGTTCTTACTAATACGTGTTATTTTTATTTTATGGTTAGCTGACTATATGGATTAATGTAAATTTGATGACATGATTTTTGCAATAATTTGTTATGTAATATATTTTTTAATTTCAGTGTTTTAAATAATATTTCTTTAATGATAATTGTTATTGAGTTTAGGTGTAAGAGATTTGTTTGACATGGTTTAGTTAATGAGCGATGGGTTAGTAAACATATCTTTGAACAAAGAGATGTTGAGAGACGCATGTTATTTATATTGAAGTGTAGACGTGAGAGGCTTGAGTTGGTAGAGCTAGGATGCCATCAAAGAATATACAATATATAGAAGGCGCATCTCATACGAATTTTTGAACAGCAAAATTTGTGTGGACGTAGCCGTACGTCCATGTTGCGCAACATTGAGTAGTTTTTTGTGTTGCTAAGCATTCTCTCTATTCTCTTCTCATTGTTTGATAACTTCGCGGCAATTTCGTGTTATTTGCTTCTCATTGCCATTGATTTGTTTTTGTAGAAACACAAATCGGATTTGCTTATTTTCATTCATAAATGATTATGCGTAAGAAGAGTTGAGCGATTGAATCTTGTATGTCAAAGGAGTTGAGAATGAAACGATGAAATTGTTGATAAAAGCAGCGGATGAGGGAGGAAGGGAATTTTACTTCTTTTTGGTTCCTTTGCAATAACAATTCAGGTGCTTACGTCTGTCGGTTTTTTGATTTGGATTTTTTTTCGCTTAAGTAACTTCCCTTACTTAAGTTATTAAGTAAAGGAATTTTGTTTTTGTAACATATTGCAGGCCTAATAAACTGTTTAGTATTTTAAATTAGGTTTATTATTAAATTAGGTTATTGTTAATTGTTATTTTATATGTATAAAATTATAAAATAATTGTTGTACCAATATTTCGTTTTATTGACAATGCTTCCTTAATAGAACTAAAATCATAAATTTTAAAAATTTTAGTCTTTAATTTAATTTTAATAATGGTTTTGGACACTACAATAACATGGTAAATTTATAGACGGTCAGACAGAAGCACTTCAGTTGTTACTAGTTGTAAAATAGTAAAATAACAAGCACAAAGTCGATCTTCCGATTCGTTCATACTCATAAAAAATCGAATTCCTACATAATATAAATGTTTTCTCTGAAATATTTCCATTCTTTCATTTTTTATTTTTGCTTCCATTAACTTTTTATTTTTACTCGTATAACGTATTCAATTTGTTGATATGCCGACTAAATAGATCTTCTGTCCAAAAACAAATTCTTCAACAGCACGCTATGCTCGGAACGTAGATCGTGCCAGCGCTTTACATAGCTTGGGCATCGAATAAGAAGCAGAACAAAGCTACGAAAAGCAAGATTTCTTTCAAAAACCTTAAAATGCAAAATTTAAAACGATTTCAGGCGGACGGACGGCTGCACATGGTTTGTTATTGTAAGACAAGCAAAAGAAGACAAATCTCACCGTTCTTCTCATTGCCCGCTGTACTCCACGAATTGATCGATTCTTTCTTTCACGCTTTACTTGCCATACGAGTGGCTGGATCGATCTCTTCTTACGCATATTCGCTTGCATTGTTAGTGCAAAATAACAGAAGCAAAGTCGATCTTCCGCTCCCTTCATACTCATTAAGAAGATCTTCCGTACCCATCACTCATTAGGAGATCATTCAATTTTGCTTTGTTATCAGCGCTGAGAAGACCGAAGCATGGTAAAGAGAGTAACTTCGCGAGTAGTGAAGCTGTTTTCACTCATTTGCTTACACCCGCTGCCTGCGACCGACCGCATCTGATTTGAAAAATTTCAAAATTTGAGTCATGCGTCTTCTATATTACTACATATTCTTTGATGCCATTCTTACTCTTATTTGCTCTTTCTTCTTCTTTTTCTTGTTCTTGCTTTTTTGTCAATACTATTATTATTGCTTCTTATTCTTTTTTGTTTTTTTTGTACGAAATCATAATGTAAACAAACATCCATGAGCATAAAAGTAGCTCCAACGAGAATAAAGAGTCAATTGTAAAAGTGTCGCCAACGAGTAAAGATCTAATTTTTAATTAAAGAAAAGTGTTCGCAGCATAACGCAAGTTACGCATCACACAGTAGGCTTTGCCCACCACTGTATTAATGTGATCAGTGCAAGTTAACGTACAGTTGACCAAAAAACCAAGATTAGTTGCTTTGGGAACAAATTTGAGTGCCGTATCACCAATAAATAAGAGTGGCAATGTAGAAAAATTTGGAACATTATTATGTATCGGCATAGCAAACGATTTAGTGACATTTAATTTTAAACTCATTAAATTCATATTTGACCACAAAGCAATGTTTTTAAGGTCATCATTAATCTTCCTACACAACTTATCCATGGACTCAACCGGGCTCGACAAATACACTTGTACATCATCAGCATAGGCATGTATGTTAACTTTCTGTACAACACTGAACAAATCATTTAAGAACATAGTAAACAGCAAAGGACCCAAAACTGAACCTTGGGGTACTCCTACCTCAACCTTCCTAAAGTCGGAAAACGTATTTCCAACTTTTACTCTTTGAAACTGATCAGATAGAAAAGACCTGATAAGGTTAGTTGCACTAGGTGAGAAGAGAAAATTTTTATTCAGCTTATTACACAGAAGTAAATGGTCAACACTATCGAAAGCCTTAGAAAAGTCTAAGAGCAGAGAAGCGTAATTTTTCGTTGACCTAAGGCTATTCTAATGTCATCAGTAATCTTCAGCATCGCCGTAGTACAACTATGCCCAGGTCGGAAACCTGACTGTAGAGGGTTGAGCAAACTGTTATCTGCAATATGACTGTGGATTTGTGTAGCTATAAGTAGAGTTGGGTAGTTCGTAACGAACTAGTTCAATTGAACGAATCACTTACGTGAACTATGAGATCTAGTTCACAGTTCTTAGTTCTTTTAGTTCACTCGGTCTTTTAGTTCAGTTGCTCTTTTAGTTCACTCGGTCTTTTAGTTCAGTTGCTCTTTTAGTTCACTCGTTCTTTTAGTTCAGCAGTTCGTTAGTTCGTTTCAGTTCAGCTGCTCGTTAGTTTTTCTGTATGTTTCAGTTGGTTAGATCAATTTCAGAAGATGTTTCCATACGAAATTTTTATTTGAAATCTTGGCACAATTCAGGCATAATGACATAACTCCGATTTTGTAGTTATTTTTGTTCTTGTTTCTTTATTGCTGGAACGACAACAACAATATGAGTTAGTGGAGCTCTCGTCTTGTTTCCGAGTTATGTCCATTTAAAAAAAAATTAATGAATGGAAAAAAATGTTACTAAAAATATAATTATAATTAATTTAATCATGTATTCAGTATTAGGCATTAATATCGAAATTAAATATAATTTTTGCAATTAACCGAGTAAAGTACTGAACTAAATGAGCGAACGAACTACTGAACTAAATGACCGAGTGAACTATATGAACGAACTAGTTCACGACAGCTGATTGAACTAGAAAGATCGCTCTCTGCAGTGAACTATAATGCCCAACACTAGCTATAAGAGCTTCAATCACTTTCGATATGACCGACAAAATACTTATTGGTCGATAGTCCGCAAGTTCACAGGCAGTGGACTTCTTTGGTATCGGTAAAACTGTTGCTAATTTCCATAAGGATGGAAAACAAGAAGTTGTTAGTACATGATTAATGATCTCCGTAAGTGGTGAAATATTCTGAGGTAATATAATTTTAATAAATTTTATCAGAATTCTGTCAAACCCCACAGCAGAAGATTTGATTGACATAATTTTCTTGACAACATCAACCTCGGAAACGCTAGAGAAATATAACATTTCTGCGCTAGTCGAATCACAACTAAATGCATCGAGAGAGGTAACATTCTGCTGCTTTGACATAAAGTGTTCATTGAGATCACACGGACTAAGTTTGACTGTTGTAGACTTTTGCCTTCCAATTCCAAGATCCTTTAATCTCCTCCAGAGTTGGTTGGAAGATAAATTAGGCTTAAATCTAGAAGCAAAAAATCTCTTCTTAGATTTCCTTATCAAGTCGGTAGCAAAGTTGCGTGCTCTCTTGAAAGCAAACCAATTTTGTTCAGATGGTTGTCTTTTAAATTTTGAATACAGTAAATTTTTATGTTTGATCGCCATTTTAACACGCTCATAGTACCACGGACAAGAGCCATTGCGAGCAGTGACAGTACGTATAGGTACAAAAGAGTCAAACAGGTATTGGACAGCACTAACAAAGATAGACACCTTCTCATCAATAAAAGGAGCGCTCCACAAGGGGGCCCAATCAATCATTTCACCAACACGAAATAGTTCATCAACATTGGGGTTGATGATGGTGCTAAAAAGATTAAGTCATGGTCAGATATAAAACTTATTTGTGTAAATAATAATACTAGAGTAGAGTCGGAAACAACGAAGTATATAACCAAAGAATATACAATATATAGAAGGCGCATCTCATACGAATTTTTGAACAGCAAAATTTGTGCTGTGGACGTAGCCGTACCAAAGAGTATAAATAGTAAAGAGATATTATGACTCAAAATTTTTGACTAACGGCAGATTTTCATGTGCCATTATTACAATGCAGTCGAGAGCGCTGCTACGGCGAAAAGCAGCAGAGAAATTCGTGGTGAACTTCGTTTTACTTGGTAAATGATTATGCGTAAGAAGAGTTGATCGATGCAGCAATCGTATGCTAGATGAGGAGTGAGAGAAATAGTTGATGAATTTCAATAACAATTCAGTTGCTTACGTCTGTCGGTCTTTTGATTTACTTCGCTCTCTTGCCTTTGTTTACCATCCTTTGTGTTATTTGCTTCTCATTGCCATTGCTTTGTTGTTGTATAAATACAAATCGGATTTGCTTATTTTCGTTCATAAATGATTATGCGTAAGAAGAGTTGAGCGATGGAATCTTGTATGTCAAAGGAGTTGAAAACGAAACGATCGAATTGTGGGTAACAGCAGGGGTTGAGGGAACAGGGGAATTAGACTTCTTTTTGGTTTCTTTACAATAAAAAATCAAGTGCTTACGTCTGTCGGTCTATCAAGCTTGGATTTTTTTTTTCGCTTTATTATTTTTCGTTTATTAAAGGAATTTGGTTTTTTGCAACGTTTTGCCGGCATAATATTATTATTATTAGTATTTTAAATTAGGTTTATTATTAAATTAGGTTATTGTTAATTGTTATTTTATATGTATAAAATTATAATTGTTGTACCAATATGTGTTATTGGTAATTCGATACACTGAGCTCAATGCAGGGTTGATTTCGTTTTATTGCCAGCCCATAGGCAATGCTTCCTTAATAGAACTAAAATCATAAATTTTAAAAATTTTAGTCTTTAATTTAATTTTAATAATGGTTTTGGACACTACAATAACATGGTAAATTTATAGACGGTCAGACAGAAGCATTTCAGTTGTTACTACAAAATAACAAGTACAAAGTCGATCTTCCGATTCGTTCGTACTCATAAAAAATCGAATTCGTACATAATATAAATATTTTCTCTGAAATATTTCCATCCTTTAATTTTTTATTTTTGCTTCCATTAACTTTTTATTTTTACTCCTATAAGTTATTAAATATACAGATATGCCGACTAAAGTCTTCTTCTTCTTAAATCTTCTGCCTATACAAATTCTTCAAGAGCACGCTATGCTCACAACGTAGATCGTGCCAGCGCTTCACAAAGGTTGGACATCGAAGAAGAAGCAGAATAAAGCTACGAAAAGCAAACATTCTTTCAAAAACCTTAAAATGCAAAATTTAAAACAAATCCAGACGAATCGCACCGTTCTTCTCATCGCCCGCTGTACTCCAGAAATTTATCGTGTCTTTCTTTCACACTTTACTTGGCATGCGAGTTCTGGATCGATCTCTTCTTACGCATATTCGCTTGCATTGTTAGTGCAAACTAACAAAAGCAAAGTCGATCTTCCGCTCCCTTCATACTCATTAAGAAGATCTTCCGAACCTCTCACTCATTAGGAGATCATTCAATTTTGCTTTGTTACGAGCACTGAGAAGACCGCTGAGTTGGGCTTTATAACAACAACTACAAGGGATTCAGGGCATACAGAAGCATTTTGTTGTTGTACACTTTTTTGTTTCTTTTCTACTAGAACAAAAACAAAGTAGAAGTGCTTCCGTACTTTCCTCCGAGAGCGAAGCAAAAGTTACCAACAATTTATAGATCATAATATGGTGAAAATTATGTTTCACTGTAAATATTGGACCACATTCACCATGCTGCGCTGCCTTCGATAGCGGCAGAGTGGTGTGTATTTTTGTGTAATAATGGCACATGAAATCTTGTTCTTCTTTGAGTCATAATATCTCTTTACTATTTATACTCTTTGTTGCTACGCATTCTCCCTATTCTCCTCTCATTGTTTGATAACTTCGCGGCAATCAAAGAGCAAAGAGTATAAATAGTAAAGAGATATTATGACTCAAAATTTTCGACTAACGGCAGATTTTCATGTGCCATTATTATAATGCAGTCGAGAGCGCTGCTACGGCGAATAGCAGCAGAGAAATTCGTGGTGAACTTCGTTTTACTTGGTAAATGATTATGCGTAAGAAGAGTTGATCGATGCAGCAATCGTATGCTAGATGAGGAGTGAGAGAAATAATTGATGAATTCCAATAACAATTCAGTTGCTTACGTATGTCGGTCTTTTGATTTACTTCGCTCTCTTGCCTTTGATTACCATCCTTTGTGTTATTTGCTTCTCATTGCCATTGCTTTGTTGTTGTATAAATACAAATCGGATTTGCTTATTTTCGTTCATAAATGATTATGCATAAGAAGAGTTGAGCGATGGAATCTTGTATGTCAAAGGAGTTGAAAACGAAACGATCGAATTGTTGGTAACAGCAGGGATTGAGGGAACAGGGGAATTAGACTTCTTTTTGGTTTCTTTACAATAAAAAATCAAGTGCTTACGTCTGTCGGTCTATCAAGCTTGGATTTTTTTTTTCGCTTTATTATTTTTCGTTTATTAAAGGAATTTGGTTTTTTGCAACGTTTTGCCGGCATAATATTATTATTATTAGTATTTTAAATTAGGTTTATTATTAAATTAGGTTATTGTTTATTGTTATTTTATATGTATAAAATTATAATATAATTGTGTTACCAATGTGTTATTGGTAATTCGATACACTGAGCTCAATGCAGGGTTGATTTCGTTTTATTGCCAGCCCATAGGCAATGCTTCCTTAATAGAACTAAAATCATAAATATTAAAAAGTTTAGTCTTTAATTTAATTTTAATAATAGTTTTGGACACTACAATAACCACAGGAAAATACATAGACGGTCAGACAGCAGCACTACAGTTGTTAGTACAAAATAACAAATAAAAGTCGAAGAAGAATATAATATTTTCGTGCCAGCGCTTTACATAGCTTGAACATCGAATAAGAAGCAGAACAAAGCTACGAAAAGCAAAATTTCTTTCAAAAACCTTAAAATGCTAAATTTAGAACAAATCCAGACGAATCGCACCGTTCTTCTCATCGCCCGCTGTACTCTTCAAATTGATCGTTTCTTTCTTTCACACTTTACTAAGCATGCGAGTGATGGATCGGTCTCTTCTTACGCATATTCGCTTGAATTGTTAGTGCAAAATAACAGAAGCAAAGTGGATCTTCCGCTCCCTTCATACTCATTAAAAAGATCTTCCGTGCCCCTCACTCATTAGGAGATCATTCAATTTTGCTTTGTTACGAGCGCTGAGAAGACCGCTGAGTTGGGCTTTATAACAACAACTACAAGGGATTCAGGGCATACAGAAGCATTTTGTTGTTGCACACTTTTTTGTTTTTTTTCTACTAGAACAAAAACAAAGTTGAAGTGCTTCCGTACTTTCCTCCGAGAGCGAAGCAAAAGTTACCAACAATTTATCAATCATAATATGGTGAAAATTATGTTTTAGTGTAAATATTGGACCACATTCACCATGCTGCGCTGCCTTTCGATAATGTGTATTCATGCTAATAATGGCACATCTAATCTTGTTCTTCTTTGAGTCATAATATCTCTTTACTATTTATACTCTTTGACCGAAGCATGGCAAAGAGAGTAACTTCGCGCAAAGAGTATAAATAGCAAAGAGTATAAATAGTAAAGAGATATTATGACTCAAAGAAGAACAAGATTTCATGTGCCATTATTCATAGAGAAAGAATAACAAGAGGGCGAATCTTGAACAAAAATATTTTCCATGGTCGATCCAGTACTGGATCGAGTTTTCACTCATTTCTGAGTGTTTCGCGCTCTTCTCTTTTGCTATTACCAATGCTCATGTGTTTCCATTGCTGCTCTGAGCATTTGTTTCCTATCCACTACTGGATCGTTCATACATTACTCAATGCTTCGCTCTCTTGGCTTTGTTTACCATCGTTTGTGTTATTCGCTTCTCATTGCCATTGCTTTGTTTTTGTATAAATACAAATCCGGTTCCCTTGTATTCCTTCATAAATGATTAAGCTTTAAACCAGTGGTGCGCAAAGCAAAGAGTATAAATAGTAAAGAGATATTATGACTCAAAGAAGAACAAGATTTCATGTGCCATTATTACACAAAAATACACACCACTCTGCGGCTATCGAAGGCAGCGCAGCATGGTGAATGTGGTCCAATATTTACAGTGAAACATAATTTTCACCATATTATGATTGATAAATTGTTGGTAACTTTTGCTTCGCTTTCGGCGGAAAGTACGGAAGCACTTCAACTTTGTTTTTGTTCTACTAGAAAAGTAAAAAAGTGTACAACAACAAAATGCTTCTGTATGCCCTGAATCCCTTGATAGTTGTTGTTATAAAGCCCAACTCAGCGGTCTTCTCAGCGCTCGTAACAAAGCAAAATTGAATGATCTCCTAATGAGTGAAGGGTACGGAAGATCTTTTTAATGAGTATGAAGGGAGCGGAAGATCGACTTTGCTTTTGTTAGTTTGCACTAACAATGCAAGCGAATATGCGTAAGAAGAGACCGATCCATCACTCGCATGCTTAGTAAAGTGTGAAAGAAAGAAACGATCAATTTGTGGAGTACAGCGGGCGATGAGAAGAACGGTGCGATTCGTCTGGATTTGTTTTAAATTTTGCATTTTAAGGTTTTTGAAAGAAATTTTGCTTTTCGTAGCTTTGTTCTGCTTCTTATTCGATGTCCAAGCTATGTAAAGCGCTGGCACGATCTACGTTCCGAGCATAGCGTGCTCTTGAAGAATTCGTATAGGCAGAAGATTTAAGAAGAAGAAGACTTTAGACGGCATATCTGTATATTTAATAACTTATACGAGTAAAAATAAAAAGTTAATGAAAACAAAAATAAAAAATTAAAGAATGGAAATATTTCAGAGAAAATATTTATATTATGTAGGAATTCTATTTTTTATTTTAAAATCGGAAGATCGACTTTGTGTTTGTTATTTTGCACTAGCAAAGTGCTTCTGTCTGACCGTCTATGAATTTACCATGTTATTGTAGTGTCCAAAACCATTATTAAAATTAAATTAAAGACTAAAATTTTTAAAGTTTATGATTTTAGTTATATTAAGGAAGCATTGCCTATGGGCTGGCAATAAAACGAAATCAACCCTGCATTGAGCTCAGTGTATCGAATTACCAATAACACATATTGGTACAACAAATATAATTTTATACATATAAAATAACAATAAACAATAACCTAATTTAATAATAAACCTAATTTAAAATACTAATAATAATAATATTATGCCGGCAAAACGTTGCAAAAAACCAAATTCCTTTAATAAACGAAAAATAATAAAGCGAAAAAAAAATCCAAGCTTGATAGACCGACAGACGTAAGCACTTGATTTTTTATTGTAAAGAAACCAAAAAGAAGTCTAATTCCCCTGTTCCCTCAACCCCTGCTGTTACCCACAATTCGATCGTTTCGTTTTCAACTCCTTTGACATACAAGATTCCATCGCTCAACTCTTCTTACGCATAATCATTTATGAAGGAATACAAGCAAATCCGATTTGTATTTATACAACAACAAAGCAATGGCAATGAGAAGCAAATAAAACAAAGGATGGTAAACAAAAGCAAAAGAGCGAAGTAAATCAAAAGACCGACAGACGTAAGCAACTGAATTGTTATTGGAATTCATCAACTATTTCTCTCACTCCTCATCTAGCATACGATTGCTGCATCGATCAACTCTTCTTACGCATAATCATTTACCAAGTAAAACGAAGTTCACCACGAATTTCTCTGCTGCTATTCGCCGTAGCAGCGCTCTCGACTGCATTCTAATAATGGCACATGAAAATCTGCCGTTAGTCGAAAATTTTGAGTCATAATATCTCTTTACTATTTATACTCTTTGCGCAAAGGCAGCCATTCGGCTACTCAATTTTTGAGTGGCATAATATGTATACATTGAGTGCGTTTGACGATCGCTCGTCAGTAGCTCTCAAGCCATCAACGAGGTAGGTCTCTCTCGCTGCGTTCTTTTATTTTGACTACACCCGAAAAATTACGATTGATATGACGCAAAGAAACGAGACAAATGCGTCATACTTTACCGAATCCATTTTTCTCAGTGCTGAGAGAAAATATGCCCAATACACACTCAAAATGTGATAGTGTTCGTTTGCGCACCACTGCTTTAAACACAACCAAAGCAGCAGGATGCAAGATGCAGATACAAATGCTGCCAAGCTCTGGCGATTAAACCAAATGATAGCAGCAATGTCTAGCGGCCAAACATTGAACTTTCAAGAAATTGTAAACAAAAAATGAATGAAATGCATACTCACTCAAGAAATCAAGAAATAAATACTCACTTATTCAAATGCTCATATAAATTTTGCGGGAAACTTTTTCAAAACGCCAAAAAAGAGTAAACAAATACAGAATAAGAAGAAGAATGCTTCTGCCGCTATCAAAAGCCGCCAGAAATTAGAAATTAGCCTAAGTCTAGCGGCACAACGTAGCGGCGAAACAAAGCTGAAATGGGAGATTTTATTTTTTTCTCGTTTCCCATAAGAGCCCATGTAAATTTGACAGCTGAGAATTGAAGTTGCATCTTGCTGCTTTGGTTGTGTTTAAAGCTTTATGCGTAAGAAGAGTTGAGCGATGGAGTCTTGTATGTCAAAGGAGATGAGAATGAATCGGTTGATCGATTTCTTCTTGAAAGCAGGGTTTGAGGGAACAAGGGAATTATACTTCTTTTTGGTTCCTTTACAATAAAAAAAAACAGGTGCTTACGTCTATAAGTCTATCAAGTTTGGATTTTTTTCCCGCTATTATTTTTCGTTTATTAAAGGAATTTTGTTTTTTTGTAACATAAACTGTTTAGTATTTTAAATTAGGTTTATTATTAAATTAGGTTATTGTTAATTGTTATTTTATATGTATAAAATTATAATATAATTGTTGTACCAATATTTCGTTTTATTGACAGCCCATAGGCAATGCTTCCTTAATAGAACTAAAATCATAAATATTAAAAAGTTTAGTCCTTAATTTAATTTTAATAATAGTTTTGGACACTACAATAACTACAGGAAAATACATAGACGGTCAGACAGCAGCACTACAGTTGTTAGTACAAAATAACAAATAAAAGTCGATCTTCCGATTCCTTCATACTCATAAAAAATGTGTTCGAATTGCTACATAATATAAATATTTTCTCTGAAATATTTCCATTCTTTCATTTTTTATTTTTGCTTCCATTAACTTTTTATTTTTACTCGAATAAGGTATTAGATGTGCTATATGCCGACTAAGTATTCTTCTTCTTAAATCTTCTGCCTATACGAATTCTTCAAGAGCACCCTATGCTCGGAACAAAGATGGTGCCAGTTCTTTACAAAGCTTGGACATCGAACAAGAAGCAGAACAAAGCTACGAATAAAAAAATTCTTTCAAAAACCATAAAATGCAAAATTTAAAACGATTCCAGACGGACGGACGGCTGCACATGGTTTGTTATTGTAAGAGAAGCAAACGAAGACAAATCGCACCGTTCTCCTCATCGCTCGCTGTACACAAGAAATTGGTCGATTCTTTCTTTCGCACTTTATCTGGCCTACGAGTGTTGGATCGATCTCTTCTTACGCATATTCGCTTGCATTGTTAGTGCAAAATAACAGAAGCAAAGTCGATCATCCGCTCCGAGAAAAAAATTACACACTGACTCACAAAGTCATCATGCATATGTAGATCCGAATAATGAGGGAAAGACACAAAGCAAAAATTGAGAAACTGACATTGCTTGCTCTCTGCGTGTTGATTCATTTCGCACTCATTTCGGTTCTTCGTTTCCCTTGCGGACCGACCGCTTCCATGTCGCCGTTGAGTACATTTGGCTGATTCGGCCTCTTGTTATTCTTTCTCTATGCATTATTACACAAAAATACACACCACTCTGCCGCTATCGAAGGCAGCGCAGCATGGTGAATGTGGTCCAATATTTACAGTGAAACATAATTTTCACCATATTATGATTGATAAATTGTTGGTAACTTTTGCTTCGCTTTCGGAGGAAAGTGCGGAAGCACTTCAACTTTGTTTTTGTTCTAGTAGAAAAGTAACAAAAAAGAGTACAACAACAAAATGCTTCTGTATGCCCAGAACTCCTTGATAGTTGTTGTTATAAAGCCCAACTCAGCGGTCTCCTCAGCGCTCGTAACAAAGCAAAATTGAATGATCTCCTAAGGCCGTGGTTATGCTATCGAGTTTTGCTTGGCAAGTAGGACTTTTTTTTTGTTGTTTTGTGTGTAAAAGAGAGTTTTGTGTGTAAGCAATTCTCTCTTTTACACACAAAACAACAAAAAAAAAGTCCTACTTGCCAAGCAAAACTCGATAGCATAACCACGGGGTAATGAGTGAGGGGTACGGGAGATATATTTAATGAGTATGAAGGGAGCGGAAGATCGACTTTGCTTTTGTTATTTTGCACTAACAATTCAAGCGAATGTGCGTAAGAAGAGATCGATCCAGCCACTCGCATGCCAAGTAAAGTGTGAAAGAAAGAATCGATCAATTTGTGGAGTACAGCGGGCGATGAGAAGAACGGTGGTTTTTGAAGGAAATTTTGCTTTTCGTAGCTTTGTTCTGCTTCTTATTCGATGTCCAAGCTATGTAAAGCGCTGGCACGATCTGCGTTCCGAGCATAGCGTGCTCTTGAAGAATTCGTATAGGCAGAAGATTTAAGAAGAAGAAGAAATTAGTCGGCATATCTTCATATTTAATACCTTATTCGAGTAAAAATAAAAAGTTAATGAAAGCAAAAATAAAAAATTAAAGAATGGAAATATTTCAGAGAAAATATTTATATTATGTAGGAATTCGATTTTTTATGAGTACGAACGAATCGGAAGATCGACTTTGTACTTGTTATTTTGTAGTAACAACTGAAGTGCTTCTGTCTGACCGTCTATAAATTTACCATGTTATTGTAGTGTCCAAAACCATTATTAAAATTAAATTAAAGACTAAAATTTTTAAAATTTATGATTTTAGTTCTATTAAGGAAGTATTGCCTATGCACTGGCACGAAACGAAATCAACCCTGCATTGAGCTCAGTGTATCGAATTACCAATAACACATATTGATACAACAATTATATTATAATTTTATACATATAAAATAACAATAAACAATAACCTAATTTAATAATAAACCTAATTTAAAATACTAATAATAATAATATTATGCCGGCAAAACGTTGCAAAAAGCCAAATTCCTTTAATAAACGAAAAATAATAAAGCGAAAAAAATCTAAGCTTGATAGACCGACAGACGTAAGCACTTGATTTTTTATTGTAAAGAAACCAAAAAGAAGTCTAATTCCCCTGTTCCCTCAACCCCTGCTGTTACCCACAATTCGATCGTTTCGTTTTCAACTCCTTTGATATACAAGATTCCATCGCTCAACTCTTCTTACGCATAATCATTTATGAACGAAAATAAGCAAATCCGATTTGTATTTATACAACAACAAAGCAATGGCAATGAGAAGCAAATAACACAAAGGATGGTAAACAAAGGCAAGAGAGCGAAGTAAATCAAAAGACCGACAGAAGTAAGCAACTGAATTGTTATTGGAATTCATCAATTATTTCTCTCATCATCTAGCATACGATTGCTGCATCGATCAACTCTTCTTACGCATAATCATTTACCAAGTAAAACGAAGTTCACCACGAATTTCTCTGCTGCTATTCGCCGTAGCAGCGCTCTCGACTGCATTGTAATAATGGCACATGAAAATCTGCCGTTAGTCAAAAATTTTGAGTCATAATATCTCTTTACTATTTATACTCTTTGCTTCGCGAGTAGTGAAGCTGCTTTCACTCATTTTGCTACACCCGCTGCCTGCGACCGACCGCATCTGATTTGAAAAATTTGAAATTTTGAGTCAGGCGTCTTCTATATTATTACATATTCTTTGCTGCTAGGCTGCCATCATGATTCACGATGATTTCGCTGTTGCACAGCCACTGATAATGTAATTAGCTGCTGCAAATGGGTTAGCTCTCTATTTTGTTGCGTGTCTCATTGCGGTGGTTTTGGTCTCCACGGGACCTCACGGTACTGTGTATTTGTCACCAATATCACTTAATAATCAAGGTTTATAGAATAAAAGGTTACGCCAGTAAACAAAGAAAAGTGGTCTCGTTCTGCGCATCTACGTCAATAAGTATTTCTAAAATCACTAGGATCACAACACACGGTACAAATGCCAAACTTGAAAAGTCGTATGAAGAAAAGTTGGAACAGGTTTAATGTTACTCGAACGCTCCAATTTTGTTGTTGCTTTTTTGTTGCTGTAGATTTATGCGGTAACTCCAACAAGACCAACATTTCTTGTCGTTCTCGTATGTTTTCAGAGTTACATCCCTTTGAAATTTGGAAATTACGAGAGTTTATCTCTTCAACTATACAAAATACTTACATGTTCTTCGTATCGTTGGAAAGGCATTTGAAAGACCTTTCATTTGTGTAAAAATGTTGAATAACTGTAATAATTACTTTATGCAAAAATGTAAACTGTATAATTAACCAACAAAAACTGAAGCCTTTACGATTAAGCTTTAGTACTTTACGTTTAGCATAACCTAATTTTATGCACGTTATATAAATTGAAAGGTAAAAAAAATAATAAATTTACGTACCCATATTAATTTGCAACTCATTTTCAAAGCAACTTACATTAAAATTATCTTCACAGATGCCTGCATGTTTGGTTTTGAATTCTTTTTTTCGCTGCCAAAACTCCGACAAATTTTTGATAAGCGAACAACTGATTGAAATTTGAAAACCCTTACCACTAACATTATTGCAAAAATTCAAAGAGCACTACATTATTGGTATTATTCAATCACCAAAATTTTACATAAAAAATTATTGTTATAACCCGTGTGCAGGCGCCTCGAAACAAAATTTCAATACAAATACTTATTGATGTCATTTGACGTCCCTGTCAAACGAAAAAAAATAACGGACCTGCGCGTGGCGTAACCTTCTTTCTATAAACCTTGCTTAATAATTTTGAAGTTCGACTGTTGTTCAAAATTTGTCGAATCTCTTTGAAGGTAGTTTGGTGTTTTTGTCGAATGTTGTTGCATTGATACGTTTGATTATTGCAACTATTCCATATTTTCGTTGCGATGTTTGTTTTCGCTACTCTGCTCAGCTGTTCCAGCTACCCTTCCCCCTTCGAGTTGGCTGGGCGCTTATCGTCGCCCTGTTGTCAACATGTTAAGGTGTGTTGTTTCATTTTGCTGTTGTGATGGGTGTACATCGGCATTCAGGTCAGCTGCGCTGCATGCTGGATCCTTCTTTTATGTGTAATCTTATTCGTATATAACTTTAATTCAGAAAAATATTTTATTATATCTTGATAACATTCTATTTCTAATATTTTCTTTAAATCAATACAATTTCTAATTCTTACAATAAATATTGGCTTTATTGTAGTTGACTTTAATTCGAAAGGTTATTCATTATAAATGTTAACTTTGAAAGTATTTAAAAAGTTCGTACAAGTATTTAGATATTTTTCCTTTTACTTTAATATGTACGATTTTATATCTATTTCTTTTTCCATTTTTATTATCATTACTTCGGTTTTAACTGTACGTATTTTATTCCAAATATACAATTAAATTAACTTCTAACATATTTTTTAACATATTTTCTGTTTAACATATTTTAGAATTAAATTAACTTTTAAAATTATTATTGTACTTTAAGTAGTTTCTTTATATTATCCTTTGTGCACGTATTTATGTATATATTTACCATACAATTCTTTTTCTCTTACTTCTTTTACTTATTGTTCTGACTATTTTTCTTGTTCATTATTGTTTTTGTTGTTTTAAGCTGACGCTGCATTGTGCTAGCGTTCAGTTGCTCTAGTTCTACACCTGCTCTTTTGCGGTTGTAACGAAAATTTAATATAATAAAATCTTTCGTACATACTCATAAAACAGCTGTTTTATTATACACAAATACACTCGCCATAGCACATGATTGTACCATAGTAACAGCATGCATTTCTATCCCTTTCTATCACACGGGTTCGCACAGAGGCGAACACGTGAACATCAGAAACAGTCTGAGAACGCGGTGTATATGAAAGAAGGCATCACACGCAGATCATTCATTCGGGTCCGGACCACCAAGCTGGGAACACCATACTGGTAAGTAACCTCTGCCTAGCAACGCCGAGCAGCAAGACAACAGCGACAGCGAGGACAACCGTCAACTTCAGCAGAGCCGCGAATATACAGTGAATGTTCTCTGCCGCGCGGGTTTCGACTCCACGGCCATCATAAAGCTTTCTCTGCCGCGCGGGTTTCGACTCCACGGCCATCATAAAACTCTCTGCCGCGCGTGCTCGACTCCTCGAACAGTGACGTGTTTTCTCTGCCGCGCGGGTTTCGACTCCACGGCCATCATAGAACTCTCTGCCGCGAGTGCTCGACTTCTGGAACAGTGAATGTTCTCTGCCGCGCGGGTTTCGACTCCACGGCCGTCATAAAGCTCTCTGCCGCGCATGCTAAACTCAACATAAAGATGCTGCCGCGCGGGCTATGATTTTCACGAACACACAGACACCACCAAACCTGTCAACCACACCGGGGTAGACAACCACGCTGCATCTGAATACAAACGCTGCAAAGCAAACTACAACATCGCAGTCGACACCCATCGACGACGCCCAAGGGTACCAACTGGAGTGCCGCTAGGTGTTTGGACTATAAACATATTTTTAATTTTAAGAACTATTAAATCCTGTAAACTTAAGCTTGAAATCTAGAATAATAAAATAAAGGGTAAATCAATTCAGAATAAAAGTGTGCATTTGGTCCAATAGATAAATAACTGGACGAACCTTGGACGCGACTGAGAAATATCCCAGCTACAAAGTAAAGGTCGTTACAGTGGCGCCCGAACAGGGACCTTGCACACTTTTATTCCATTAAATCTACTTGAGCTACAAGGATAAGGAAAAATCACTTGCAATGACCAAGACATCCTGGATTTACACTTTACACAAAGAAGAGCTTCAAGAGTACGCCCACGAGTTCAGTTTCGACGAGTCGGGAACAACAGAGGACCTCCGAAGAAGATTTGTGAACTTTGTTCGATCTTGCGAAGGGGATGAAGGACTCACGACGCGGTTACAGGAACTCGAAACACTGCATTCAGCAGCACGTGCAAACTCACCATACCGATCCCTAGAACCCACTAGCGCAGAGCAGGCATCAGTAGCTTTAACTACGACAGAACCCCCACAAGACCAGTTAACAGGACCAGTTTATCGAACAGCTACTGATCACCACGCTCCCAACTCATCGGACAAGATTGCAAAGTCACAAGAAGCACCCATGGACCAGTCTATGATAATAGACAAGGTGAGAAAATGGAATACCAAATACGACGGCGGACGAGAGCCATTGGCATTTATTGAGCGGGTGGAGGAACTGACAAACGTCTATAGATTACCCATAGACAGCCTCCCCGCCATGATGCCAGAACTACTCCGGGATAAGGCATTGACATGGTTGCGGAACACTCGACGGGAGTGGAAAGGTTGGAATGACTTTAAGCAGTCATTTTTGAAGTTTTTCCTATCAGCTCGTTACTTCGAGCAGTTGGAGGACCGCATTCGGACAAGGACTCAGCAAGACAAGGAAAAATTTAAGGACTACGTTCTAGAACTATGCGACTTAATGAGACACGGAAACTTCTCGGAGCAAAAGAAGTTGGAGCGAGTATTCCAAAATTCACGCCGGGAATACCAACTATATATTAAGCGACGAGACTTCACGGATTTAGACGATCTGGTGTCGCTAGCAGAAGACCTCGAAACAATAAACGAAGCAAAACAGGACATGCGCTCTGGGGCTCCACGAGCAAGGGAGGAACGCCACCAGGAATTAACAGAGTATTCTCCCTCCACGATAGATCTCGCAACAGCGTGTCGTCGATGCGGGCAAAACGGCCATTGGAGGCAATCCTGCCGAAATAGGCCGGTATTATTCTGCTGGACTTGCGGGAAAAAAGGCGTCAGAACAATTGACTGCTGCCGGCAACGACAAGCACCAGCCCAGGGAAACGAAGCAGGCCTCCGCCAGGACCGAGGACAGGTGGAACCCGGGGCCGAACCTCGACAACAACAATAGGAACATTACGATTCCATAAAGGGCACCCCTTGGCCAGCGTCGAAATTAGTGGACGCATACAAGAGGCAATGATAGACACTGGTGCCACACGTAGCTTCGTCAACCAACGTTTTATCTACAAAACCGATGAAACAGAAATGGAGTTGGATCAGCCAATAAACATCCGTATGGCCGACGGCTCGAAGAAGGTAATATCGCATTTCATCAAATTGTACATTCGTTTGGGAACAGTGGCAACGAATATCGATTTACTGGTCTTGCCGGATGCAATAGAAGATATATTACTAGGCACCGACTTTTTGATGATAACTGGCGCGAGCCTGTCCTGCGGCGGACACACCATAGAGCTGAAGGCGGACACAAACCACAGCAGCACAACCACAACTGCCACATGCACAGTGATTCACGAGGGAAAAGCTACCGCCGAACCACCAACAAATATTCAATCATTTCTACAAAAAGAGCTCAAGGCGTTCGACAATCTTCAGGGTACCACAACCATCACGAAACATTGCATCCACATGATCGATGACCGCCCTATCAAACAACGCTATATTCCTCGGAATCCAGCACAACAAGAAATCATCAGTCGCGAAGTAGACGAACTAATAAGTAAGGGCTGTATTGAACCATCGCACAGCGCTTTCAGTGCCCCAATCGTATTGGTTAAAAAGAAGACAGGTGCCTGGCGTCTTTGCGTTGACTACAGACAATTAAACGCTCGGTCTACCCCGGACGCATATCCACTGCCCAGAATCCATTACATTTTAGATCGTCTACGAGATGCCAAATATATTAGTAGCCTGGATCTCAAAAATGGATACTGGCAGATACCAATGGACGAAGCAAGCAAGCCATTCACAGCGTTCACCGTACCGGGACGTGGTCTGTTTCAATGGCGAGTAATGCCGTTCGGACTCCATTCGGCGCCGGCAACCTTTCAACGAGCACTGGACCGTGTAATAGGACCTGAGCTAGAACCACACGCGTTTGCATACTTAGACGATATCATTGTAACCAGCGCGTCCGAGGAGGAACATGTCAAGCACCTTCAAGAAGTATTCCGGAGATTGAGAGCAGCGAATTTAAAGCTCAATATCGAAAAATGCGTTTTTTTTCAAAAGGAAACGAAATACCTAGGACATGTCGTCAACGAAAATGGAATCCACACAGACCCGGCAAAGATTTCGGCTATACAAGCTCTCGAGCCACCCAAGAACCTGCGAGAGTTAAGACGATACCTAGGAATAGCATCTTGGTACCGACGTTTCGTGCCCGAGTTCGCAACCCTTGTACACCCTTTGACCAGTCTTCTCAAGAAAGGTAAGCACTGGAAGTGGCAAGCGGAACAACAGTCAGCTTTTGAAAAGCTAAAAACACGGCTTACCGAGGCGCCGATTCTAAGCTGTCCAGATTTTTCAAAACAGTTCACTCTACAGACCGACGCCAGCGATGTCGGCCTAGGAGCAGTGTTAACGCAAGAGTTCGATGGAGCAGAAAAGGTAATTGCCTACGCTAGCCGACACTTAAACCAGGCGGAACGTAATTACTCAGCAACCGAAAAAGAGTGTTTGGCTATCATCTGGGGAATCCGGAAAATGCGATGTTATTTAGAAGGATACCGATTCACCGTAGTGACAGACCATCTATCCTTAAAATGGCTCAACTCCATCGAGAGTCCATCTGGACGAATCGCTAGGTGGGCCCTTGAACTCCAGCAGTACAACTTTGATATAAAATATCGCAGGGGAAAATTAAATGTGGTGGCCGATGCACTCTCTCGACAGCCGGAAGAGCCAGTAGTGGGAACTATCAGGGAAATCACGCCACCACCTAAATGTTCCTGGCTGGAGAACAGAATTCGTGATGTAGCACGACTACCAGATAAATATCCCGACTACCGACTAGAAGAAGGACAACTCTACAGGCACATTCAAAGGACAGCAGGAGATGACGACAATACACCCTGGAAACTCTGCGTCGCTAAACATCTTCGTAGAAGAGTTCTTGTAGAAAATCACGATCAACCCAGCGCCGGCCACCTCGGGGTGAGAAAGACTACTACTCGCATCATGAACCGTTACTACTGGCCAGGTATGGGCAGGGAGATCAGCCGCTACGTTCGCTGCTGTACGTTATGTCAGAGATATAAAGTTGACCAGCGACAACAAGCAGGATTCATGCTAACAAAACTCGCCGAGGAACCTTGGGCAACCGTGTGCGCCGATTTCATCGGACCTTTACCACGCTCCAAACGAGGAAACAAATTTCTGTTAGTCTTTTTCGATAAATTTTCCAAATGGACAGAAATAGTGCCTTTACGAAGCGCGACCAGCGAACACTTGCTTAAGGGATTTCGGGACAGAATCCTAGCCAGATTTGGAGTTCCGAAAATATTAATCACGGACAATGGGAAGCAGTTTAAAAGCAAAATTTTCAAAAACTATCTACAAGAGGTAGGAACAAAGCATCAATTCACGGCTCCCTACACACCACAAGAAAATCCGACCGAACGACGAAACAAAACGCTAAAAACAATGATCGCACAATTTGCGAATGGCGAACACCGTGATTGGGACGAGTACCTACCAGAGGTAACACTAGCCCTGAACTCGTGCCAAGCAGAACCTGCTGGGTATAGTCCAGCGTTTCTAGTTCAAGGAAGGGAACTCCGCTTGCCCAACGCACTGTTCGACGAAGTAACATCCGGCACGGGACAGATACCACGCAATCCAGGAGAAAAGGAGGAAGAACTTCGAGAAATATTTAGGCTGGTAAGAGCAAGGCTGGCCCAAGGCACACAGGAACAAGCACGACATTATAATCTCCGTCGACGGCAGTGGTCACCCCAAATAGGAGAAAAGGTCCTAGTAAAGAAGCATGTCCTTTCTAAAGCTACGGACCATTTCGCAGCAAAATTGGCACCTAAATATGAGGGTCCATTCTGCGTAAACTCGTTTCTTTCCCCAGTGATTGTACAAATTAAGAAAATAGGCGGTACGTCATTGCGGACGGCACACATAAGCGAGCTGAAGTCATTTCACGAAGAAGACACGCCTAGAGAAACAACTAACAACGAAGCTAATACAAGTTAATACAAGTCTACTTACATAAATTTGGGTTAACACTTATTAATTTAGTTATATATATAAATTCGAAGTACTTGTTTTTTTTTTCACCTTAATCTAACTTTCTTATACTTTAATCTGAGCTTACTTATATAGAAATTCAAATTATTTCTCATATAATATAAACCTAGTTACATACACATCTGAATAACTTACATATTTCACTTCGATCTAGGTTTAGTTATACCTACATATAAATTTGATTTACTTACGTTATATTACAACTTAATTAAGCTTCAACCTAAATTTACTTATATACGTTACTTTGATATAAATTTAGTTATATCGATAAATTTGAATTATTTACCTATTTTACTTTAACATATAATTAATACATATAATTAAGAAAAAAAAAAATATTATAACGATTTTGAAAAAAAAAAAACACACAAAAAAAAAAAAAAAAAAAAAAAAAAAAAAGAGAAGAGAAACACAAACCAACAACACTACGCACAAACTATGTAGTGTGAAAGTCACGCGAATGTATGGACACGCGCTCACAAAAAAAAAAAAGGAGTTCCGAGAAGCCGGACCGGAAAAAAAAAGAAACATATGCCATACAGAGCCGTCAACAGGAGTAACCGCGAGTACTCCTAATAAACACAACAACACTACGCACAAACTACGTAGTGTCAAAGTTAAAAAAAAAAAAATGCATTGATATGGACACGCGCTCACAGAAATAAGGAGTTCCGAGAAGCCGGACCGAAAAATATTTATACAAGCAACCACCGCGGTCAGTATTGGCAAGCAAAATCAACAGGTCCCGTTAGGTCAATCATAGACAATAAGTGGCAGTCCAAGCAGAATAATTACAAAACAAGATCAGAAAGAATTCAACAGTGATCGAGGACAGTTCAACACTCCAGAAATGAAAGGCAGTAAACATCAGTCGACGTCAGCACCCATGGCTGCGCCGCAACGTACAACTTCAACAACTAATCGTCAACCGAGCCAAGGACAACCGTTCTCTGCGGATGCGCAGCACATGCCGAAAGCAGCGTATGGGTCACCGACGCTAACCACCAAATCACACACAAAGCCGACGCAGCCAGAGTTTCCTCCAACTTCGCCACCGCTAGCAGCCTCGACACCAATAAGCGGACAACCAAAACAAAACCGACGTACAGAATCCCAGCAAAAAAATAAGTTTCTGCCAATCCAAAAATGGGCACAATGCACAGAAATACAGCCGCCGACCCCTCAGTCGCAGCAAACCTCCTTAGAAGTCAAGACAACATCAACGTCCAGCATGACCAAAGAAGAGTACGACACCCAACTCAACAAAATAATCACCATTAACAGCGATGACGAAGACAATGCCGCTGTACCACTATATTTCTACTCGGCTGGTGTGGGAAGCATACCAGTGTACTTGGAGGATTATGAGCGAATCGCCCACAACCGTCTCATAAACGACACGCTCATCGATATATACCTACACTGGTTGCTGAGCCACCAGCCCGATGAAATCAAGAAAAGGGTCCAGCTATTCGGTACGCATTTCTACGCGCAGCTGCGAAGTGTGCATACCACGGAAGATTTCGTGCGGGTCAGGAAATGGACACGAGGTCAGGAGATTGCAAAGAAAAGTTTCATGGTAATCCCAATTAACGACGCAGGTCACTGGTTCCTAGCCATAATTCAGTATACCAGAACCACAACCGCTAGGAGGAGGGGAAATATTTTAATCCTGGATTCATATTTCACCAACCCAAGGCCACAAGTCGGAATCATACTACGCGCCTATTTAAACAGTGAGGACAAGATCCAGCACCCCGGAAGGCAGGAGCCAATGTATACGGCCGAAACACTGCCAACAATTAGTGTTCCAGTGCCGAAACAACGGAACATGGTGGACTGTGGGGTGTTCCTCATCCACTGTGCGAGGCTTTTTCTACAGGATCCAGAGCGCGACTACACACAAGGAGATTTCAGCACCTGGTTTGACCCCTCGGAAGCAGAAAACGAACGACGCCAACTAGCCAATACGTTTCAACTGTTGATGGGTAAGGAAACAGTCAAAACTCTCCCGGAATTATACGTACCGATACAAACACCAATAGACACGACACAACCCGGTACCACCAACAACAACAGACGTCGTAGGAGCAGCAGCAGTAGCACCAGCAGTAACGACAGCACCAGCAGCAACAATAGCACACGCAGTAACAACAGCACCAGCAGCAATAATAGCACCGGTAGTAACAACAGCACCAGCAGCAACAATAGCACCAGCAGCAACAATAGTACCAGCAGTAATAATAGCACCGGTAGTAACAACAGCACCAGCAGCAACAATAGCACCAGCAGCAACAATAGTACCAGCAGTAACAATAGCACCGGCAGTAATAAAAGCAACAGCAGCAACAATAAAAAACTCAACAAACGCAAGAAGCATAGCGGCAACAACAGTGTCGCAGTCGCCAACATGGCTGACATCAAGCCCGCAACCACCTCACTCTTGGGAAAGCGATCATCAACGTGCCCGGGCTCGCCAGGGGGGGACTCCACTTTGAGCGGCTGGACGTCGTCAATCCCGATGTCCCCCACAGACGATCGACCGACTAACACAGGAACCAGCGCCCCGACCGAAAAGAAGATCACATTCGAAAATATGCCAGAGTGGGTGAAAAAGGAGATCACCCTTAAACAGCCCCAAAAAGGACAAAAACGGGTCAGGATGACGAGAACCATTGATGGCACCAAGGTGCGCATCACCCTATGTCAAGACAACATCCACGTCAAAACCATGCCCCAATAAAGGGAGGGGGTAATGTAACGAAAATTTAATATAATAAAATCTTTCGTACATACTCATAAAACAGCTGTTTTATTATACACAAATACACTCGCCATAGCACATGATTGTACCATAGTAACAGCATGCATTTCTATCCCTTTCTATCACACGGGTTCGCACAGAGGCGACGGGTTTTCTCTGCCGCGCGGGTTTCGACTCCACGGCCATCATAGAACTCTCTGCCCCGAGTGCTCGACTTCTGGAACAGTGAATGTTCTCTGCCGCGCGGGTTTCGACTCCACGGCCGTCATAAAGCTCTCTGCCGCGCGGAGTTGAGTGTATGCTCAACTCAACATAAAGATGCTGCCGCGCGGGCTATGATTTTCACGAACACACAGACACCACCAAACCTGTCAACCACACCGGGGTAGACAACCACGCTGCATCTGAATACAAACGCTGCAAAGCAAACTACAACATCGCAGTCGACACCCATCGACGACGCCCAAGGGTACCAACTGGAGTGCCGCTAGGTGTTTGGACTATAAACATATTTTTAATTTTAAGAACTATTAAATCCTGTAAACTTAAGCTTGAAATCTAGAATAATAAAATAAAGGGTAAATCAAGTCAGAATAAAAGTGTGTATTTGGTCCAATAGATAAATAACTGGACGAACCTTGGACGCGACTGAGAAATATCCCAGCTACAAAGTAAAGGTCGTTACACGGTGCTTGCGTTAATCGCTTAATTCTTGCATATGTTTTGTTTGTTGTTACCGCGAATGGGTTAATATTTTACATTGAATATTTATGTACTACATTTTATATGATATGTTTATATTTGTAAGCTATTATTTTGTATTTGTAAGATATGTAAGATATTTGTAAGATATATTTATTTATATATTTGTAGAATATTTATACGAAACAAAGATCGTTTTTTATTTTAGATTTATTTATATTACATTTTCCATTGCAACGATTGCAACTGGATATAGTTATGATGTGTAAATTATGGTTATGCATAAATTAACTCTTTACGCATAGATTTCATGTGCATTTATTCCTATAATAAATGCAAATGCAATAGTAATGGCTGTTTATTTAAAACGGAAACAGCTACTTTTCATGTACCGTATATTACCAATTAACATTAATACCATCTTAAAAGTTCAATTCCAAAGTTACAAAAGAAATGACTCAAATATTAAGTACGAAGTTATTTTATTACTATATAAGTTTTCTTTTCTTATATTTTTACGCTTAAATAAACAAGTTGTTGCTTATTGAAACTTTATTCTGATTTTCTTTGTGACCTTCGTTTTGAAATTTGTTGAATTTCACTCGTCATTCAAGCGTAAGATTACAATCAATTTAAAATTAATAGTAGTAAATTATTAGTAATAAACTTAAAAATGTTATTTTCGTATGCTATAATAAATTCTATCAAGCCTATTTTATTTATATTTATTCTATCCTACTCCTAATAAGGTGCCTATTGTGATTAATTTACTTTAATTTATGACTACTTTATTTGATTTACCCCTAAACCTATTTTCTTAGTTTAAGTGATTCTGATTCCTATATAATTATCTAGTTATTTCTATTTTCCTATTTAATTGCTGCTATATAACTTAAGTAAGTTATTGTGGAATGGCTTTTCCTTTCCCATAATATTTAACACTGTCGTAATTGGACTTAATTCTCACTACTTTATATGGCCCTATCCATATGGGAGAAAACTTATTCTTCCTAGTTTGATTCTTAATTAATACATTATCTCCTACCTTAAATTCTACTAAGTTTAATTTACTATCGTATTGCCTTTTCGCTATCGCTTTTGCTAAATCCTGATTCTTTCTCACGATTTCGTGAGCTCTTTGTATTTGAAATTTCAATACTTTATTTGGATCTTCGGCATTATATACCGGACTACACTTTCGTTTTAAGTTAGTCGGCATTTCTGTATCGAATCCAAATAAAGTACGGAATGGCGTTTGCTTCGTCGTAATGTGGGGTGTGTGGTTATGAACATGCATAGCTGCAGTTAACCATTGATCCCAATTCGACCCGTCTTCTTTAGCAAAACTACGTAAATATTCCGCTAATGGTCTGTGGCTTCTCTCTAATGAGCCATTCGCCTGCGGATGGTAAGGCGTTAAGTGTAATTTTTTTATGCATAATAATTTGCATGTATCTAAGAATAATTTCGAAATGAAATTAGTTCCGTTGTCTGTAATTAGAATTCTAGGAATTCCGTAACGCGTAATTACTTCGTCATAAAACGCTCTGGCAACAGTACTTGCTTCCGCGTCTGGTATAGCTGTACATGCCATAAATTTCGAGAAGTCATCTTGAAACGTTAAAATATATTTGTTACCCGACACAGTTTCAGGTAGAATACCTACTATGTCCATGTAAACTTTGTCAAATGGCCTCATTGGTGTATCTGTCAGCACCATGGGCATTTTTGTCAATTTTGAGCTTTTGTTAGCTTGGCACTTTGGACAGTTTTTAATGAATTCTTTTATTTGTTTTTGCATTCCTGGCCATCTGAATTGTCTCCGTATTCTTAAATACGTTTTCACCGCACCCTGATGTCCTCCCAGTGGTGAATTGTGAAAATCTTTAATCACTGTTTCTATTTGTTTCGGGTCGGACAGCAATGTTGCTGTGTTATTTTTTCCGTTTCCTGGTTCCTCATCATCTTTTTCTATTTCTACGGGTGTTCCTTGTTGTTGATCTTGGTTACCTGTTTTTGCTTTTGACCGTGTTTGTACGGCTCCTATTGTTTTGTGTTTCTCCTGAGGAATTCTACTTAGCGCATCTGCGTTTAAATTTTTCTTTCCTGGCTTATATAGAATTTCGAAGTCGTATTCCGATAATTTATGCCTAAATCTTGCCAGTCTTGAAGTTTGGTCCTTTAAACTGGCTATTCCCTTTAGTGGTTGGTGGTCAGTAAAAATTTTGAAATGTCTGCCTAGGAGATATGCTCTAAAGTTTTTTGTTGCCCAAACTATCGCTAAGAATTCCTTCTCTATTGTTGAATATCTCTTTTCTGTGTCGCTCAGCGCTCGGCTAGCGAAAGCTATTGCTCTATCTTCGCCTACTTCTCCTTGAGAAAGAACCGCGCCTAACGCTTCGTTACTTGCGTCGGTAGTTAACAGAAATTCTTTTGAGAAATCTGGATATGCCAAAACTGGTGGTGACATGACTGCTTCTTTTAGTCGTTCAAATGCTTGCTGGCAGTCTTCTGTCCAGATAAATTTTGCGTCCTTCCGTAGTAATTTGTTAATTGGTAGCGCTATCTTAGCTGTGTTTTCAATAAATTTTCTGTAGTAATTTATTAGTCCAAGAAATGCTTGTACTTCTTTTCTGTTTCTTGGTACTTCTATGTTTTTCACACATTCTACCTTGTAGGGATCTGGTAAAGCACCATTTTCCGAGCATTTGTGTCCTAAATAAACTATTTCCTTTCTCAAACATTTGCATTTCTCTGTATTCAGTTTTAAATTATGTTCCCGTAATTTCTGTAATACTGAACATAATCTTTGATGGTGTTGTTTTAGATTTCTACCGTATATCACTATGTCATCTAAATAAACAAAACAGTCTATTCCTTGTAGACCTGTAAGGATATGATTCATTATCCTTTGGAATGTTGCTGGGGCACCAAATGGCATTCGATTGAATTCGAAGTGCCCTAGTCCTGTACTGAACGCTGTTTTTTCCTTATCCCTGTCGTCGATTAAAACTTGGTGATATCCACTTGCCAAATCTAGCGTTGTAAAATATCTGCTATGGCCTAATTGCTCTAAAATTTCGTCGATACGAGGAATGGGAAAAACTTGTTTAATCGTTGCTTCATTGAGTTTCCTGTAATCTAATACAAGTCTCCATTTTTTCTCGCCATCCTTGCCACTTTTCTTGGGCACTAAAAGTAACGGTGAGTTCCATGGTGATGTGCTATGTGTGATTATGCCATCATCTAAAAGTTTGTTCACTTGTTTATTTATTTCCTCCCTATGTATTTGAGGTAATCTGTATTGTTTTATATTTATGGGCGGCTGATCTGCGCCTGTTGGAATTTGGTGTTTCAATACACTTGTAAACGAGAGTTCATCTCCGTCTAATAGGAAGACGTCATGAAAAGATTTTACTATTTCCTCTATTGAATTCTTTTCTTCCATATTTAAATTTTCATCTAACTCAATTTCATTGAGCAATTCATTTATTCTTCTTTTGGCATCTATTTTGCCTATGCTGTTAACTGACTCAGTACATTGTATTGTGTACTCGTCGAAGTTTGTGAATTTTGGTTTAAATTCGCTATCTATTTCGTAATCATACTCTGTTGTATTTAATATGGAAGCATAAACCGTATTATCCTTTACATTTACTAATGTATCTCCTATGTAGATTCCTGGATCTATTTCTTCTTTATGAATTACCACATTCTTAAATTTTGTACGAAGTTTTAATTTAAGTACTATCGTAATTGTTCTTGCATCAACTGGTATGTACTGTTGTTTGCCTTCCTTCTCTATCTGCTCGATAGTTTTTATCGGTAATTCTAAAATAACCTCTTTCTTTTCATTGAAGAGTGTTAAAATCTTTTCCATAGTATTATAATGGTGTTGTTCCACAAATTATCTCTTCCTAATATGCCGTCTGCTGGTACTCCTTGTTTAAGTGACACAACGTGTAGCGTTAAACTTAAGGACTGTACCTCATTATGACACATTGTTGTTGATCCTTCTGTAGTCACACAACCTCCAAATGATCCGCTCAAGTCTTTCCTATTCGACTTGTCTATTATTGTGCTATCTTTTATTGCACATTTCTTTAACAGCCTTGTATCTGCTCCTGTATCTACCAGTAAAATGAGTTTTCCATTTATCGCCTCTGCGCAAGGTAATTCGATGAACACGTCATGTAGCTGGGTTTGATTGCAGTTAGATACTCCTGTTTCTATACTTCTAATATCTTGTAACTTCTTCACTGAGCTAGTTACGTTTTGGTTTAAATGTAGTTTTTTCTCGTTCAATTTACTTGGCATCTCTAAATCAACTGCTTCTCCAAACGTATGATTTTTCTCTGTGACGTTGTTGTTCTTATTATTATCAGTCCCTTTTAACTTGATATTAATTTTTAAGTCTTTTGAAGGTGGTAACGTTTCAACAATCGCTTCCGATGTCGGACTTACGGTTACCACTTTATTTGTTAAAGTTGGTAACGTATCCACAATCGGTTCGAATGTATGAATTACTGTTATTCCTTCATTTGGCCTAAAGTTACTAATATTTTTGGGTCCCCAGATTATTGGCCTATTCTGGGCCCTTGGCAGTTTCCCGGACTATTACTTTGTAACGATTCGCAATTCCTTTTTGCCTCGCAATTTCTTATCATATGTCCTGGTCTATTACACCAATGACATAACGTTTGGTTTGCTCTGTTCGGCTGATTCCTCTGCAATCCATTCAGTGTAGTTGGGTTAGGATTTGTTGCCCGTTTTTGGTTCCCGTTCTGCTGGAATGGGTTTTGAGGCCAATTCTGCTGTGGTCGGTTTGTTTGCCAGTTTTGTTGGACTTGGTTTGACTGCCAATTCTGATGAGGTCGGTTCCATTGCTGATTTCCTTGACTTTGGTTGTTAGTCCTCTGATTCTTATTGATGTACTCACTTCTGTTGTTGACCTTGTTGTCACACCTCCAATTTGTCTCGTGTCCATATTTTAAACACTTCTGACAATATGGCGTATTCTTGCGAGTCAAACAATCGTCTCTGGTATGACCTCGCTTGTTACAAAATGAGCAAATTACTCTATTCGCCGCTCCTTGTGTAGTATTTTGTACCGAAGTGGGTTGCCTGGCAATTTTTCCTCCTGAAGCTATGCCCTGACTTCCCTGTTGAGTTTGCTCTTGTTGTTTACACGGCATGGTGGCAGGACGCGGTGCATTCATATTAATGCTTAAGGGGTCTGTGTGGAGGAGACTACTGTTTTCTATGGTTTCGAGTGCCTCTATGGCTAATTCTACCATTTGTTCGAGGTTTTTCTTCGTAACATTGAGCATATAAATTCTCAATGCAGCGTTCTTTAATCCTGTTTTAAAGGATTTCTCTACGGCTCCTTCCACCATACTCAAAAGTGTTCGTAGGGTGGTTAGGCGTCTCGCAAACTGTCGTACATCTTCGTTAAGTAGCTGGCTACAACTTTGGATACTTATTATCACTGAGTCTAAGGATACCGCTGGTAAATATGTATTTTTTATTGTGAGGTAGAATTCCTCGAGGTTATTGAAGCGTTGTGACCTCACTAAATCATAGGCATCCCCATGTAACCTCTGCTTAATGCAGTCTATGTAGTCCTGAATGTTGTCCGGACCTACATCTCTTGCGGCTAATTCGCACCCGTGTATAAATTTATACACTTCGCTGCGTAAGTCTGGCGAATGTGTTCCAGAAAAGAGCGGTACCAGCCTATTTGTAATTTTAGCTATTTCTCCTATACCCATTTTGATTTGTGTTGCCACTAATGGTTTAAATGTAGGAAATGAAACTGAATTATATTCCCTTGGACTGGGTATGGCTGGGGTAGGTTCCTTATGGTATAGTGATTGTTCGTGCGCTAGGTCTATTTCCTGTTGTAGGCGTCTATTTTCCTCTTTAAGTTCTTGTATTCTAGCATGCGCCTTTTCTAAGGATGCACAGTCCTCTCTTGATTTTTGTGCTGATTCCTGTTCTAGCGTTTTATTTAATGTTTCCTCTGTTAAACCCTTCTTCTCTAATAATTTCCTTAGTTGTTCGTTCTCGTCTTCTAAGGTCTTTAGTATGTTTTCCTGAAACTGTCTTTCCTTTACATAAGTATCGAACTTATTTTTTAACGCGTTGAATTCTGATAAACAGTCCCGTAAACTTTTATCTTTGTTTTCTATTATATTTTTTAAAAACACTAGCAATTCCTCTATTAATGCGTCTGCTTTTGCTACAGTTGATATTTCTTCTAGTGCGTCTATTTTAGTTTTTATCAACTCTAAATATTCTTTATTGGAAACGGTATTTTTTAAGATGTTCCAAACTTTTGTCACTAGTTCTCCTACCTGTCTCTTCAAATCCCTATGGTCTTTTTCTATGGTAATTCGAGCGTGTGGCTCAATTCTGTTCGCCCGGTGCCTGACGTACTTTTTGTTTTTGTTGCTTTGTTAGCGTTTTTCGCTGGCAGCTGCTACTTGTAGTTTGGCAATTCTGGCCTTGCTTGAAGTTCAGGTTCAAGTTTATGACCTATTTCTTTTTGCAACTACTGCAGAATCAATTTCGTTTAATTCTTGCAGCTATTGCTGTTAGCCTGGTCGCTATGAATTAATAAAAGTAACGAATATGTTTGGTGAATTCTCTTTATTTCCAAAACTTCCACTACTACTAGCTAAAGATTTCTAAAGCATTTTTGATTATTTGATTTAAATTACAACTGTAAATTACAACTTGAATTTATTCTAAAGTTACTCTCCATTTAAACTTTTGATTTCAATTGAAATTTGTGTTTCAATTTCCTCATTTAAATTGAATTTCATTCTGTTTAGTCTCCAGCCAATATTAAGTTAATTTAAAGTCGTTTAAAACTACAACTTTTTAACTTTAAAATTGCCTAACTTTCGATACACTTTTATTTCCCTTAATTCCTTCTTGTTTTATTTCACTTACTTTTAATTTAAGGCTTAATTCCTTCTTGTTTTATTTCACTTACTTTTAATTTAAGGTAAATTTCTAGTTAGTTTGAAATTCTTTCACTTGTTTCTTTAAAATTGTTTTTCGTAATATTCAAAAATTAATCCACTTTATCTATACTAAATAAATTCTTAAACCTATGAAATAGCTTCCCGAGTGAAAAGGGTCGACCTCAGTAAAGATTTTTGTCCGGCTAATGCCTAGGACAAGGAGACAAGTTTGCCGTGCAATTAAGCTGGCATCCTTTTGATGAAACCGATGATTTTGGGACCTGAAAGTTATTTTATGTTTTATATAATATATATAAAATACTATATTTGATATAGTAATACAATTAATTCTTTTAATTCTACTACTATTCTTTTCCACTTTTTCCTATTATTTTATTCTACTTTCATTTTTCAATTTTCTACTGTTCTAAAAATTCGTCTGTTCTAACTTTATGATTCCATTTTTTATTTCTATTAATGAATTTTAATTTTATTTTTCATTTATAACTTCCTAACTGTAGCATTTCAATTATATTTCACTTTTCACTTCTTGCTTTTTCCTAAACTACTAATCTTTGTTCTATCACTTACTTTTTAATTAATATTTAACTCTTATTTTTAATTTTCGTATTTCATTGTTACTTACTTTTTCCTTTATTCGAGCGATCCTCGGCTCGAAAATCCGGCTGCGCCAATTGTTGTATCTCCTTCTATAGGGTCTTCCGATATCTCTGTTGTCCTTTGGACAGCAAGTAAAACTCCTGGTCGTTGATTTAATATTCTATGATTTTTATTTATTGTTATATTTTATTCCCTACTGTTATAACTACACTTGTCGTTATTTTCACTTATGATTAGTTACACTTTAATTAAACTAACAATACGCGACTTTATACGCGGGACTCTTGACGACTTCTTCGTCCGGATTTTACGACAAGACTGCTTCACTTAACTCTTAATTACAACTCTCAATTAAAAACTAACTCCCACTTTCAATCCGAAAGATGGGTTTATATCTCTTCTGAGATTCGTTGTTGGTCAGAATCATTTCCGCATCGTTTTGCAATTCTCTCAAGAATTAATTTTGACACTCAAAGCAAAAGTGGAAGGTGACCCAGTTCGCGCGCTGTTCCACTTATTGGAATGCGATCAAGTTCTGCTTTTATCTAGGCCACAGTGGTGTGTGATTCACTTGTACTTTCGAGCTTCGCAATTAATAAAGAATGGCCTAGAAGTATGCATTTTGTGCATTGTTAACTACTGGGCCGAAAAGTATGTGGTGATAGCAACGTTAAACGTTGTTATTACCAGAGAATGATTCTGACCTACAACACGATATTGACTTAAGTTTTTTTGTCTTTTAGCCGATAGGTTTGTAACTATGCTATCGTCCACTAGATGGCCATCGTGGGTAAGTGCTTTGGAATGTTCATTTAGGCTTGTGTCTGTGATATAGACTTAGGAATGCCGATCGTTTGCTATACCGAAGTAGATCGCGTTAGTGAGAAGTTTGTAGTGTAGCATACTTTTTTAGTCTTTTTTTACTAATTTCTCAGGGCTAGGAATGAATTTGTGATTTTGTCTTTGGTGGGAATAAATAGGGAAGAAAAAAGCGTAGCACACTTTATACTTTTTATATGACGTATGTTTGGTATATCGGTAAAGTGCTAAGCTATTGTAGAAGTCAGAAGTTTTGCTATGTGGTTGTTGTTGTTGTTATTTATTTTAGGGGATGATTCACTTCGGTACTTTGATCGCCAGCTGCAACAATCTGGCTCCGAAGTTCTGAGGAATTTATATTAAATAAAGTCGTAAATTAAGGTTCGGTTGACATTTTAAGGACCTTTTTTATCAGCACTTGCACTATGAAGCGTGAGTGTTTGGGTACACAGTAGTAATTTAGGGCCTTGATCACCTGTTGTGTAATAGTAGAAAGATCAAGTGTTATGTATGTAGGTATATTATTATAATTTATAATTATATTTCATATTTATATTTATTTATTTATTTATATATTTATTTATATTTACATATATATTTATTTATTTATTTATAATATTTTCTCTTTTGAATTTTTTTTTAATTTTGGAGTCTAATTTCCACACACAAACACACACACATGTTATTTATTTTAGGGGATGATTCACTTCGATACTTTGATCGTAGCAAACAAAATCAACCTTTTTTCAGCACTTGCACTATGTAGCGTGATGTTGTTGGGTACACGGTAGTAATTTCGGTGCTTTGATCACCTGGTCTGTGATAGTAGGGAAACATGCACGTTTTGCGGTCCTGGCCTTTTAAGGGATAATCTACAGGCGGTCGGATGGAATAGTAGAACCTGTTGTTGTATGAGTTTTCCTTGCTGTGTTGTGGTTGTTAATTCATATCAACGCAAATCAGCCTTTTTGATTTTTTACTATTTTTATATGACGTGTGTTTGGTATATCGGTAAAGTGCTAAGCTATTGTAGAAGTAAGAAATTTTTGCTATGTGTTTGTTGTTGTTGTTATTTATTTTTCCTGGTTATTTTCTGGTATTTTTCTTTCCAAATTGTATGTATGTATGTATATTATTATAATTTAAATTTTATATTTATATTTATTTATTTATTTTCTACATATATTTATTTATTTATTTACAATTAGAATTATAATGTATTTTTTTTTCGGTTGGATTTTTTTTTAATTTTAGAGTCTATTATCCACACATTCATATACACAGAAGATATACAGACAGACATACAGATAGTTATACAGACTAATAGACGGACAGGCTGAGAGAGGTAAAGGATAGACATACATACATATAGACGGACAGGAGAATAGTTTTCGCTGAAATTCGATCGTATCGTTTTAGGAGTTTGGCTTATGTTGTTTTTGTATACGATTTATTCTTGCTGTGTTGTTTTATTTTTAGGAATAGAGACGCGAGTTATGACATAGTCATTCATCCCAGCCATCCAAGGGCAGACACCTCAGAACTATTTGCCATCGCTGCAGTTTTCTAGCGTTATAGATATGTTGACCGGATACCTGTTTCCGTTCGCAGGGTTATCAAGTGCTGATAACCGTTATCAAATAGCTGATTAAGCATTTGGGCAATTGCACAAACACATTATGATTGTATTGTAGTATTAGTTATTAAGCATTTATTGTATACTCTTTATTAATCAATTTCAACTTTGTAGATTAGTAATAAATCAGTTTAGCTACCACTCGGACGTGTTTTGTATTCCTGGCAGTTGGAGCCAGGTGAAAGATCTTATTTTTTGGCAAACTGTTGCAGGAGCAACGTAACTGGCACAGTCGGCATCCCGTTTGACTACCTGTGACATTGAAAAGTAATAATTTGTTCAGCGGTGGCATACAACTGAACAAATAGTGAAATTATGAAAGGCGTTTTTGTGTAGCGGTGGCATACAACTACACAAAACTAATTTTGACGGAATATCAAAGTTAGAGCCGGTGTCCAGATAGGTGAATATCAATTCTTAACAAACGGAAGAACTTAAAATCCAGATGGGACCGATACTGATTCTTGGGCTGATGTAAGTTAATATTGAAATCTTTTGCTCAAAAACAAAAAATATACATATAATAAAATAATAGAAAAAAAAATATATTATAACATTGTATTATCATAAGTAACCAAGTGAATCGCAAGTTTATAAAACAACACGAAGTGTAATTTCATTTATTTCAATTGTTTAACTTAAATACATCAGCAGTACAATAAAAAAAAATTCTTTTATAGAACAAAATATCGGTAAATTAAAATACAAAATACAAAATAAGAATACAAATATTTTACAAAATACAAATATTTTTGTTTAAATACAAAATAAAAGAAGAAAGTAATATTAAACAAATACAAAGTGTGTAACGTATTAGAAAAAAAAAAAAAGAGAAAGATAATATAAAGTAACAGATCAAGCGGAAAAGTGGTTTAATATTGTTTTGATATTTTAATTAATGCAAAAAAGCCGTAGAAAATTTCAATTTTTGCCCTACTTTCGAGAACATCGAAGTCTAAATTCAATTCCAGAAAGTATAGCAATCGAAAATTTTAATTTTAACAATATGAGTCTACCATTAAACCAGAGTGCAAGAGCAAGCAATATAAGCATCCAAGCAGCTCCGCCTATTAAACAAAACCTTAGTGAATTATTTAATAACCTAAGGATCCCGGACGTTATTAAGGACCTGCCTAAATATGACGGTAATCCAAAGTCACTACATGAATTTATTAACAACGTGGAAGAAATTCTACAGTTAATACGCGGAACGGACGAAACACCATACGGACAAATTCTGCTTAGGGCTATTAGAAACAAAATTGAAGGCCAAGCGAATGACATTTTAAATATGTACGGTACTCCACTCAACTGGGACGAAATCAAGAATAACCTTATCTTACACTACGCTGATAAACGGACTGAAACGTCATTAATTAGAGACCTACATGACTTAAGACAAAAAACATCCGTCGAAGAATTTTATGACCAAATCATAACTATTCAGTCTACCCTTAATAACAATTTACTATTGAACGAAACGGACAGAAATGTCATAAAATCGAAAAAGGATATGTTTACAGACATGTGCCTTAATTCGTTTCTCGTGGGCTTGAAAGAACCTTTGGGTTCAAATATACGAGCCATGAGACCAGATAGTCTCGCAGCAGCACTATCATGTTGCATTAAGGAACAAAATATTTATTACCAACAAACAGGGAATAACACCTACAATAATACACCTAGGTACACTAGACAATTGAATAATCATTATTATCCCTATCCTCCTTATAAACAGAATTATAATCAAAGACAACCCATACCTTATAGACAACAGGAGCAGGACAGACACAGGAGCATCTTCCTCTTTTATCAATCCAAAATTTATAGACCCAGAAAAACATATAGAATGCCCTCCAATTAACATAACAACAATTCTGCAAAGTTACAAAATAAATAAGAAAATCATTTTACCGGCTTTCACAGAATTCAAAGAAGATAGTACCTTCACCTTCTGGTTATTTAAATTTCACAATTACTTCGACGGCTTAATAGGACTAGACATTTTAAAGCAACTTAATGCAAAAATAGACTTAGCAAACCAAACCTGACATCTGCTAAAATAACTATACCAGCAATGTCTAAAAGCTTAAATAGACTCCCCGTAGATATATGCAATGGTGACGTCTTCATTAAACAAACTGAATTAGCCCCAAAGATACATGTATCCGAAGGACTTTATTTAGCACAAGATTGGTTCTGCATGGTAGAAATAAAGAACCAATTAAATGAAGACCACAAAATCATTTTAGAGCAACCATTGAAAACAGAAGCATATAATCAATCGGCGTATATTGAACTGCACAACTTAAATTTCCAAACCCCTTCCAAAGAAAGTACCGTAGAAAATATAATAAGAACACCCCACCTTAATGATGAAGAAAAGACAGCTATAATTAATCTCTGTAACGAATTTCATGATATATTCTTTAGGGAAGGAGACAAATTAACCTTTACCAATAATGTAAAGCATAGAATTACAACAGTTGACGATATCCCGATACACACAAAATCTTTTAGGTACCCTTACATCCATAAACAGGAGGTTCAGAAGCAAATCGAAGACATGCTTAGACAGGGAATCATACAACACAGCTACTCACCCTGGAGCTCACCAGTATGGGTGGTGCCCAAAAAACTAGACTCCAGCGGAAAACAAAAGTGGCGAATGGTCATTGACTATAGATTAAACAAGAAAACTATTTCTGACCGATACCCAATCCCAAATATCTCTGACATTCTTGATAAACTTGGAAAATGCTTATATTTCACAACCATTGACCTTGCTAGTGGATTCCATCAAATAGAGATGGCCCACACAGACATACAGAAAACAGCTTTCACAGTAGAAAATGGGCATTACGAATACAAACGTATGCCTTTTGGCTTAAAAAACGCCCCGTCCACATTTCAGCGAGTAATGGACCACGTCTTAAAAGACCTTATTGGGAAAAACTGCTTAGTGTATCTTGATGATATTATCATTTTCTCTACCTCTCTAAATGAAGACATTTTAAACATAAAAGCAGTCTTCCAAAAATTAAGAGAATGCAATCTTAAAATTCAAACAGACAAATCAGAATTTCTCAGGAAAGAAATTGCATTTCTTGGACACGTAGTAACAACCGATGGCATCAAGCCGAATCCAGATAAAATTAGTGCTATAAAAAATTTCCCAATCCCAAGAAATCAGAAAGAAATCAAAGGATTCCTAGGACTACTCGGTTATTACAGAAAGTTCATTAAGGACTTTGCTAATATAGTAAAACCTTTAACAGAATACCTGAAAAAAGGCAAAGTCGTCAAACTAACGGAGATTTACGTCAAAACGTTCGAGCATTGCAAAAACCTCCTAACTAACGATCCCTTACTTCAGTACCCAGACTTTACAAAACCATTCGTAGTAACAACAGATGCGAGCAATGTAGCCCTGGGAGCAGTCCTTTCCCAAGGACCCATAGGCAAGGATAAACCCATCTGCTATGCGAGCAGAACATTATCAGACTCCGAAACAAATTATTCAACCATCGAAAAAGAGCTCCTAGCAATCGTATGGAGTACAAAATATTTTAGGCCATACATTTACGGACGACGCTTTACAATAGTGACAGACCATAGACCGTTAACCTGGTTAATGGGTTTAAAAGAACCCAACACAAAGCTAATCAGATGGAAATTAAAATTAGAAGAGTACGACTATGATATTATTTATAAAAAAGGCAAGGCCAACACAAACGCAGATGCTCTATGTCGCGTAAAAATAGAAGAACACAAAAACTCCGATATGGAAATAAATATCAATGATACTGCATCAATTGTAGCCACACAAGGCTCAACAATTCATTCATCGGACGAAAACTTTGATAGTGGAATTCACATATCAGAACTACCGCTAAATGAGTTTAACATCCAGATAATTCTTGAAAAAGGAGAAACCGCTTCAAATACCTTAGATATAATTCTTCGGAACAAACAAAGAAGAATCATTAAACAACCTTCGTTTGATGAAACATCAATAACAGACATTTTCAAAAAATTTCTTCCACCAAATAAACTCTCAGTAATCTACACAGATGATGAAATCTTCAAAATTGTTCAATGCGTTTACTCCAAGTATTTTTCTCATAGTAAAATTTTCAAAATCCTCAGATGCACGACTATCCTCCAAGATATAACGAATAATGATGAACAAGATCAAATCATCAAGGAATATCACGAAAATAGAGGTATCACTGAAACTCTCCACCATCTTAAAAGAAAATATTACTTTCCCTTACTTAAATTTAAGATAACAAAAATAATCAATAATTGCGAAAAATGCCAAATTTTTAAATACGATAGACATCCCCAAAAACCAAAATTTCAAAAAACAGAAACACCATTAAAACCTTTAGATATCGTTCATATCGACGTTTACACTATCAATCACAAACAGATACTCACTATCATAGACAAATTCTCAAAATTTGCCTCAGCCTACACACTTCCAGATAGAACAAGTCTCTCAATATTAAAATCCCTCAAAAATTTCATAAGCCACTACGGCATCCCAAAGAAATTAGTATATGATCAAGGATCAGAATTCGCAAGCCTAATATTTACAGATTTCTGCAAACAATTCAATATCGAACAACACTGCACCTCTTTCCAACAGACAACTAGCAATGCACCAGTCGAGAGATTACACTCGACACTCACAGAAATTTATCGCCTGGTACAAGCAAAACGAAGAACAAACAAACTAGACTTAGATCATGACGAAATATTAACAGAAACTCTAATAACTTATAATAACTCAATACATTCTGCTACTAAACTTACACCCTTTGAACTTTACTACGGTAGAACACTCAATTTTGAAAACAATATCAAATATAATAATGAACACGATTACCTACAAAAACTTAATGAATTTCAAGAAAAATTATATTCCATAATTAGACAACAAATGCAAAACAAGAAAAATCAAAGAATAGAAAAACTAAATATTAACAGAGAAACCCCAGAACAAGTGAAAGAAAACGACACAGTTTATAGGAAAAATAGTAAACGAAATAAAATTACACCCCGTTTTTCCAAGCATAAAGTCAAAACAGACAACAATATTACTATAGAAACTACATGTAACAAAAAAATACATAAAGCTAGAATAAGGAAAACAAAACACAATCTTATTGATTCCTCCTCTTAATAGTTTCAGAATATCCTCAATCACATCCCAGCCAATCCAAATCCAAAACCTTAATAATAATCAAGGAATCCTTCCATACTTCCTGGGTACAGCAAAACAAATAATAACCCATAGAAACATCCTTCACGTAATAGACTTAGAAACATATGGTAAAAACATAGTAAATATTTACAGTACACTACAAAAGTTCGAAAAATATGGATCGACAACGAATACCATGGAAATAACAAAACTAAAGCTAAATGAATTAGAAAGAAAATACAGACTCTTATTACCAATAAAAAGACAAAAGCGCGGAATAATTAACGGACTAGGTACAGTAATAAAAACAATTACAGGCAACATGGATGCAAACGATGCATTTGCAATTAACAAACAAATTGAGAACATAAAAGAAAGATCAATAAATATTAGCAATATTGTTAACAGTCATTCCATATACAACCATAAATTATCGGAAAGAATCACAAATATCACAGAACACATAAATAAAGAACATGAAAAAATTGAAAATTTCATTAATAAAAATGCTAATAATTAAAGACATTGAAGACATAATACAAGAACAACAATATATTAATCAAATCAATTACAATATTGATCTGCTTACGAATCATTTAAGCGAAATTGCAGAAACAGTCACACTTGCTAAATTAAGTTTGCTCACACACCACTGTGGCCTAGATAAAAGCCGAACTTAATCGCATTCCAATAAGTGGAACAGCGCGCTCAATTCAGAAGAGCAAAAGTCGCAACTTGTTGTCAAGAATTATTGTCAAAAATAATTCTTGAGATAGTTGCAAAAACGACGCGAAAATGATTCTGTCCAACAACGAATCTCAGAAGAGATATAAACCCATCTTTCGGATTGAAAGAAGGCAGTTGTAATTTAGCAGCAAAAGCTAAGCAGGCGAAGTATAGAGTAAAAGTCTGAAGTTGTAGTTACACAGTGAAGTACATAACATTGTAAAAGGACCAAGAAGTCGGAAGAAGAAGCATCGAAATAAACTTAAGAAAATTAACCCAAGGCTTTATTTTCAGCACCTGTCGAAAGACGGCAGTATTGCCCGACAAGTTAAAGGACCACAAGGGCGGCACCTTGGTGCCCGTGGTAACTAGGGATCCACTACGGCAGGTTGCCGGATCCCAATGGTAAGACCACAAAGTCGGCAGATCCTTGCCCGTGGCACAATCGTCCGTGGTCCTTCACATCGAAGGACTAACGACAACAACCCCTATCTTTGTCAGTGATCCTTCTCGAGGGAGGATCTACGACATTTAAGTTGTTCTAGTATCCTATTGGAGGATACAAGATACAACAAATTTCCAAATATATATTAAGTCTTTCAGAATTACAAGAAATTTTTGAAATAACCAATCATTTAATATATTATCAGAAGAACATTTATATGAAATAATAAAATTACAAGCTTACTATAATTCCTCTAAAATCATACCAAATATACAAATCCCAGTCCTTTCAAATGAATCCTACAACTTATTTCACCTAATAACACTCCCAATCAATGAAACCCTAGAAATTGATGTTAAGACATATATTATGTACAATGAGCAAGAGATTCAATATTTTTCTGAAATCTGTCCCAAAATCGAAAACATGTATCTATGCGGAGCCCCACAACACCAAGAACCCTCAGACCAGTCACAATGCGTCGGAAAATTGATGAACAAGGAAAAAGCTAATTGCCCTATGAACGACGTTGGAAAGAAGCAAGACATCATCCAAATAGAACACAGCAACATTCTCTTAATAAACACGCCAGAAACACTCATAAAATCAAATTGTGACAACACATCCTTCACAACTAAAGGAACCCAGTTAATTCAATTCAGAGATTGCAGCATACAAATTAACGGCATCACATATGAAGACACAACAGCCGAATACTGGGATCAAACATATATGCTACCATTACCGGACCCAAGTATCACCACAAATTCAACTAAGGACGTTCTATCACTATCAAACTAAAATTACAAAACATCCAACAAGAAAAGATGCTACTTCAAACCAACAACATAACATTCAACAATCAAATAATCACTTACACCGCAATAGTACTAATGGCCATCTTTATCACATCAACTTTCATCATAGCAAAAAGGAAGAAGATCATCAGCTACATCGTACAGGGTCCAGAAATCGCTCCAGCCACATCAAAATCTCTGTGGCCTTCGCTCTACCATAAGGGGGGAGGAGTTATGACATAGTCATTCACCCCAGCCATCCAAGGGCAGACACCTCAGAACTATTTGCTATCGCTGCAGTTTTCTAGCGTTATAGATATGTTGACCGGATACCTGTTTCCGTTCGCAGGGTTATCAAGTGCAAGCCAAATAGCTGATTAAGCATTTGGGCAATTGCACAAACACATTATGATTGTATTGTAGTATTAGTTATTAAGCATTTATTGTATATTCTTTATTAATCAATTTCAACTTTATAGATTAGTAATAAATCAGTTTAGCTACCACTCGGACGTGTTTTGTATTCCTGGCAGTTGGAGCCAGGTGAAAGATCTTATTTTTTGGCAAACTGTTGCAGGAGCAACGTAACTCGCGTGTCGCTGATACTCAAGTGTTAATACTGAGGTATAGACATGAGAGGATTGATTAGGTAAACCTAGGATGCTCCACTTTTTTTCATTATTATATAGCTTCTGTTAGGATAAGATTTGATGTCCGTGCGAATTTTTGAGGAATGGAGTGGCGATAGAGTTAATATAACAAATTTAGGAGGATTTATTTTAAAGATGCTTTACGCTTTCGCGTTGGGAATATGCTTACCGTATGCTGTACTTGTTGAAATTTAATCTTGAGAACATTGATGGAATATTTTTTTTGTTGTTGCTTATATTTTAATGCTTTTCGGGTATAGCATTTTTTTTTCTTATATAGGTACTAAATGAATTACGAACGTTGCGAGTGAACTTTGGTTTTGTATCCTCATAGGTCATTACTAATATGGGTTGCTTAATTTTATGGTTAGCTAATCTACCGAAACAGATTTAGAAATAAAGACGCATGCTGTCGATATTGAAGTAGTGAAATGCGCGTCTTAGGCCCAGTTTTTCAGTGCTCGTTTAAACGGCGTTTAAACGGAGATTAGTTAAACGCCAAACAAAAGTTAACTGAGATTTGAGTTTTACAGTGCGAGTTTAACTTATCTATGTTAAACGTATCTTTTCTATATTTCATACAGAAGTTATCTAAATTCAATGAATATTTAGCGTATACCTAAACCTTTTCTGGCAGCACTTGACAATATTTTCATTTTTACAAAGAGAACAGCTGTTCTGGTGCAAATAAACAAAATTATTAGCATAGTTTTGAACAAAGGTAAATGTCTTTACTCGAAGAAAGAGCTGTTTCTTTATCTATTAAAAAGATAAATTTACCGGAGTTTAACTGAGCAATATCGCCCGGTTAACCTCCGTTTAAACGAGCACTGAAAAACACAATGTGTCGTTTAAACGAAGGTTAACTGAGAAACGACGATAACCGAGCACTGAAAAACTGGCCCTTAAAGTGTCATCTATATATATAAAAATGAGTTGCCCTATGTTCGTGATTTTATAACTCGAGAACCACTCAACCGATTTTCAAACGAGTACATGCGTTGGAAAGGTCTACTTTCACTGATGGTTTATAAAAAAAAAAACATCGAAAAATTTCTACGAATACAAGTTTGCGGAATAAATTTAGAATTTCCTGTATTTTCACACGGTCAACTGTATGTTGCATGTTCACGTGTTGGGAAGCCGTCGTCTTTATTCATTTTTTGTGAAAATGGCAATACTAAAAATGTCGTTTACCACCAAGCTCTGCAATAAATTTTTTTCTTTTTGATGTTCTCACTTTAAAAAATTTATATTATTTTGCACTTCTTTTTCAGGAAAATGTCTATTCTTTCTAGAAAATTTAATTTTTAATACAAAGACGTAAACGTATGTTATTGTATTGTCCAGCAACGCGGGCAGGGTTACTCTAGTTACCTATAATTCCATGAAAGGAATTGAGGTTTGGAAGAAGGAAAAATTGTAGCTTGTCTGGTTGACTGAAAAGGTTTATTAAGGTGTGGTGTGTTATTTTAATATCTCCGGCTATAGATTTAGCGAAGAAGATTTCTTTATTTTTAATAGGATTTTTAATTAAGCGATTTTGAATATAGTTTTTGCTGGAACCTGTATCTATTAAGAAAGTGAATATTTCACCGTTCCTCGCTTTACATTCGACGTACGGGAGCGAGGACTCGCTTAGCCTAAAAAATAGACGTCTCCAAATTCTGATAGATTTTGTTCGGATTCAATGTCGCTAATGTTTATTTCTTCAAGATAGTTTTCTGGAGGTTCTTGGTCTGGCGTTTTCTGTGGTGGGTCTGTTACGGGATCGATATGATACGTTGGCATCTGTTGGGGTGGTGTTACTGCGGGCTCGATATGATAATTGCGCTGATACTTCGGCGCGTTTGGCTGCATAGAACCATAGGGGGCGATTGGTCTTTTCCCTAGATTTTGGTCTCTTGGTCTGTTCGCATAATTTATATTTTGTGTTTGGATGGTTCGGTCCACATCCATAGGTACTGGCCTTGGTTGTGGCTTTGCTGCGAATGGCCGTGGTGGAGCATTCTGTGGCCATTGATAATTTCTTGGTTGGAAGGTTTTGGGATTGTTAAATCCGAGTTGTGGCAGAAAATTACGTTGGAATGGCTGCGGTTGGTGCCTTGGCATACATGCTACTTGAGGATAAAAGGGTTGTCGTTGATGTGGGGTGATCTGTGCCCAGTTATGTCTTGGTGGAAGGAACGGAGGTGGCAGATGATTAAATTTTCGTGTTGTATCTGATTTGCTGTGTGCGTATTGCGTCCTAAAGCTTTGATTCTCCAATTTTAAACATAAATGGAGCGCTTGCGGTAAATCTGTAGGTTCACGCACGGCTAGAAGTCTAGGTAAATCACCCTTAAGACCTCTAATGAAGGTGTCTAAAGCCTTGTCTCTATATGTCTGTGTCAGCAATTCTAGCGACTCGCGGCCTATTTCAAGACAGGAGATTTTGTTGAGAATGAGTGTTAGGTGATTGTACACGGATTGATAAAAATCTTGTACCGGGGAACTTCCTTGTACGAGCGAAGTCATTTGATATTCGAGGGTAGTGATATCGCGCTTGTCTGCGTAATGTAGAGTAAGGCAACGGGAGATTGCTTTCCAATCTAAGGGGGTGTTATAAGATTCTAGAACCAAGTCGGCGGCTCCTACAACTTTATTTCGTATGGCGTTGAGGATTCCAAAATATCTTGGTGTACCCTTTTCGTTTTCGTAGATTTGGAAAACGCGATCTACACTTTTTCGCCATGAGCCATTCAGTTGCATTATCTGAAAATTCACGGATATAACGCACCATGTCGGGGATTTTATCTAATTGGGACATTTGTCCTCTAAACTCCTCTCTAATTGTTTGGTCGGTAACGTTCAAACGGTCAGCATTAGGGTTGAGCGCGGTTCTCATTATGTTGCTTCCCTGTTCCGTCATTACCTGGGTAATTATTCTAGTCAGATCATCCATTGTAAGTAAGTTTGTATTGGGTGCACTGTGTGGAGTGGATGTGCTGGGGTTATTTAATAGAGGGGGTCGGAGTAAATTCTTGGGGTTTGACATATTGTAAAAAAGTGTCATAGGTTTCCTTTTTATTCCGCAGCGTTATTTTTATAATTGTATTTTTATTCTGACTTTATATATTTTTCTTTATTATACACTGGAGGGTCCCGTGGGAATCGCAGTGCTTTGGTTAATTTTTATTTTTAAATTATTAATTTACTTAATTTTTTATACTGGATGTATTTTTTATTATACACTGGAGGGTCCCGTGGGAATTGCAGTGTTCTGATTAGTTTTTATTTTTAAATTATAAATTCACTTAATTTTTAATACTAGTTTAGTTTCCTTTTACTTACTAACTTTGAGCATATGCTTACACTTCTTTCTTTTTCTTTTATAATTTCTTAACTAATTCCTTATAACAATAATATTGACTTACATACTAAGTTTCCGCAGTGCCATTATGATCATTGCGGGTCCTTTAAAATTCTTTAAACGCTTTACATTGGAGCTGCTTGAGGTCCTTTAAGATTTTTTAAACAATTGGAGCTACTTGAGGTCCTTTGAGATTTCTTTAAACACGTTACATTGGAGCTGCTTGAGGTCCTTTAAGATTTTTTGAACACTTTACATTGGAGCTGCTTGAGGTCCTTTAGGTTTTTTTTTTTAACCACTTTACATTGGAGCTGCTTGAGGTCCTTTAAGATTTTTTAAACAATTGGAGCTACTTGAGGTCCTTTGAGATTTCTTTAAAAACTTTACATTGGAGCTACTTGAGGTCCTTTAAAATTTTTTTTAAACACTTTAGAACCAGGCTTAATTTGCGCTACGCTACTTGAGGGCTTTGCGACAAATTATTTTATTTTGCCTGGTCCCTGTTCGGGCGCCAGTTAAATTTTTTTATGTTTAGTTTGGTTTTTAAAAAACCAGTCGGACTAATGTCCGACTTCTTTATTGTGAGTCTAGAATACAACTGTTTTTACAAAATATTGTCTTAAACCTAGGAAATAAAAATAATGCTGCTTCTTCTCTGCGGCCGATCTGCTGCGTCGAAAACTGCTGCTTGTCCGCTGCTGACAATCTGCTGCGTTGGCGTTTTGCTGGGAACGGAATTTATTGGACGTGCCGAATCTGACTCCTTTGCTGCTCAGCAAATAGCTAGGTTTGTTACAATTTATCTTGTGTTAACTTATACAATCGGTTGCATTATTATTGTAATTATTATGATTGTAATTATTAATTAATTGTATTATTATATTAGCTAATATCACCTAATTATATTAGTTACATAAATCATAAGACATTCGGAAAAAAGATAAACATAAATAGACAATAGGCATAGCCATAAGACAGATAAACCACCAACAAAACATACATACATGTAAAAGAAAAATTTAATATCGTTTTATACGATACTAAATTTTTCTTCCCCTAGGGTGGAGGGATGTTGTATGTCGCGATCGCAATTTCCATCCAAGCTTTCATTAAATTAAACCTGAAAGCCAAGCCTGCAACCGCAGCACTTTGTTTGGTAGCCAGAAGCTTTAGCCAATGTATTATTATATTAGCTAATATCACCTAATTATATTAGTTACATAATTCATAAGACATTCGGAAAAAAGATAAACATAAATAGACAATAGGCATAGCCATAAGACAGATAAACCACCAACAAAACATACATGTAAAAGAAAAATTTAATATCGTTTTATACGATACTAAATTTTTCTTCCCCTAGGGTGGAGGGATGTTGTATGTCGCGATCGCAATTTCCATCCAAGCTTTCATTAAAGTAAACCTGAAAGCCAAGCCTGCAACCGCAGCGCTTTGTTTGGTAGCCAGAAGCTTTAGCCAAGCTTTAGAAAACCAACAACCATAGCATTTAGCATTGGTATTGATCGTGGAAGGTGGCTAGTAGCAGCCGATCGTTCCACGATCTCAACGCCCCCGAAGGAAGTAGCTACAGGTGGATCACATCCAGAAATGATGGCCGCACCCCCTGCAGAGGAGGGCTAACAACTACCACTAGAGGTCCAACCACTGCAACCACAGGGCTCGCCACCGCTATCGCCGCTCCCAATACCGATGGTAACCGATGATAGGCAATGGACCGAGGATTTACAAGAGGTGTTAAGTCTGGTGTTGGACGTAGACACTAACGCAGACCCCATGGAGCTGACGCACCCTGAAGATCGACCAGCTCTACGACAAGCCATGTTTGCTCTGGAACTTAGTCGCCGGCGTCGCTACCAGAAGCACGTGATCGGCGGAAGAACGTACATCTTGAAAATAGCACGGGAAGGAATCGTATCTCACCGCCTTCAACAGTAAGCTAGAAAGGGGGGGGGGGGGGGATAGTGTGACGACCAGAATTTCAGAAAATTCTAGTGCACACACAAGAAAGAATATACTTTAACTAGTATATAAGCCTGACTTCGCCAGGAAGTTATTATTTTTTATTTATTTCGTAACAAAAATTGAGAAGTCTTTTGGTCTTTCTCACCTTACACTTTTTTGGTTTATTTATTTTGTAGCATGAAAAGTAAAAAATTAATCGCAATTAATATCGATTGTTTGAATTTGATTCAAATATTGTTTGAGAATATTTCTTTAAAAGCAACATTTTTTGTGATAACCGTCGTCTCCACCAGTGGTACTGGCAGTTTTAAATGGGAATGGTATGTGCGACCTCCTTTTAAAAAGTTGACCGCGATTCCCGTGGAAGCCACAGGTAACGCTATATCGCCTTTCCTCGCACCACGCTCAAGAGGGTTTTGTATAGGTAGGTTTCTCCACTTCCCCCAGGTCCATCTAAGAAGATGCATATTGATGATCTGCTAGATGTGTATATTGCATCTATAACTCTATCAAAGCAACACCCTGTTCATCGTTTAAACATTCGACCATATCTTGACCTGTTGCTTTTTGGTTCTTTATATCAAGTGCTGCTCCGGCATCATGAACCAAGTCTTGAGGTGGAGTTTTAATACCGAAGTCTGTACAATTTTTACCATGTAAAATAAGAATTTCTTGGACATCCCGTAGAGCTAAATTTTCACAGTCTGCGTGTGTTCTACAATGATCCGGGTGTTTTTCAGGTAGGTCTTCTGCGGCTCAAGTAGGCACCCAAAAACACAGATTAAAGCAAACAATTCTCTGGCTTCCCAGCCAGTGTGGCTTCCCAAACAGAATCGTCTTGTAAGATACCCAACTCCTTGCATTCCTCTTTGAATGTTTTGAATGTGACCCCGTGCACAGTTCTCAAAACTGATATCTCCTGTCACATGTAATAGTAGATATCATCTAAGAAGTAGTCTTAGATGATATCGCCCACCTTCCGATATACTAATGTTCATTTTCTAAGAAACTATACACAACTCCGTCAAAAATAGTCACAAACAAAACAAATTCAATGAAACTAAATTATTATGAAAAATTATTAAATTTTTAAATTATTAAATTTTTAAATTATTAAATTTTTAAATTGTAAAATTTTTCATAATAAAATCTGACAAATTAATCAGCACAATCTAGGAAAAAAAATACAAATTTCCTCCCAATCCGATTTTTTGCAAAAAAATGGCGAAGCCGTTTGGATTTTTGAAATTTTTCTCATCAACATTAGATGCCCAGAAACATCTGTGAAAAATTTCAGGTTTCTAAGAGATGTGGAAGTCCAAAAAAAAGTCCCGGACATATTTTGCTAACAGAAACGCACAGGGATTTTATATACACTACCGGCCAAAAGTTTCGAAGCACCCTTGAAATTTCTACAAATCTTACTAATAGTTATCCAAAGCTTTTAAAAATAAAAAGTTTCATTATACATTTTAAAGTTTATTGTATTTGCTTTCAAATTACATTAAAATTAAATTTTAGAAACATTTTTATTATCAAAAATTTTTACAAAAATGTCTAATCTGATATTTCATCAAAAAAGCCCCCTTTGCACTGAATAACTTTTGCTACAATTCTTGGCATTCTGGCGATTAATTTCTTTATGGTTTACTGTTGTATATTGTGCCAGGATTCCATCAATGCATTCCTCATTTCCTCTTTCAACGTAGTCGCTTTTTCTCGCACCTTTCGGTCCAGCTCATCCCATAGAAGCTCTATTGAATTGAGATCGGGTGACTGGGCAGACCAAATCATATTTGTTAATATTCCAGATGTTTGCATGTTCTCTAAGTAGCCTCTGCACAATTTGGAGCTGTGTTTGGGATCGTTATCTTGTTTCATCACGAAACCTTTGCCGATCAATCGTAGGTCTGATGGTATGGCATTGTGCTGCAATATCTATCTATACTCCTCCTTTCGCATAATTCCATCGATTCGAATTAAATCGCCTACTCCATTGCTTGAGAAGCATCCCCAGACCATAACGGAACCGCCGCCGTGCTTCACTGTTGGGATTACACACTCCGGCAGCATGTTCTCTTGGGCACTACGTTTGACGAAAATTCTTTGATTTGACCCAAACAACTCGAACTTTGATTCGTCGTTCCAAAGAACATTTTTGAAGTCCTCTTCGGTTCATTTCTTATAGGTTAGAGTCCATTGAAGTCTTCTCTTTTTATTTCGTGGTCGAAGTAAGGGTTTTTCTTTAGCAATCTTTTCACAAAGACCAGCATCTCTAGCCGCCTTATTACAGTTGTTAGTGACACCGGGTTTGATCGACTGTTATTGATCTCGGCTTGTATTTCTAGAGCCGTTTTTCTGCTGTTCCGTCTGCTTGATATTGTCATTGCTCTATCCTCATGATTTCTTGTCGATCTTGGCCTTCCGGACCGCGGAAGGACCTCCAGAGTTCGATAATCCTTCTACATTTGTATGGTGCGATGCACAGAACTAGTCAAAATTTTTAATTTTTGCTCTATTATCCGCTCGGAATTGCCTTCCTTATAAAGAGTAATCACTGCAGATCTTATATCAATTTTTTTTTTGGCATGGCTTCGGTTTTTTTAACGTTTGGTCAGTTCGAATCTAGAGAAACAAAGAATGGTGTCAATATTCTAGGTCAGCCTTTTATACTTGACCCAGGGTAAAAAATGGATGGTAATAATTATTCATAATTACCTTTAGTAATTACCCCATAAAAAAAAATTAGCCTGAGTACCTGAAAAAGGTTTTTTATAACCCTTTTTCTCAATTTTGTATGGCAAGTGCAATAAACAAAAAAACCCAATTTCTTGACTTAGTGCATTGCTTGAGCATGCAATTAAACAATGAATGTCGTAAACCCGTTTTGGGTTCGATATTACAGTTATCACTTTCCAACCATCCTATTAAAAAGGAAAAAATCAAAATTTATACAGTAATATAGAAATGCCACACGATTTTCTATGAACAGGAGTGGTGCTTCGAAACTTTTGGCCGGTAGTGTATATAGATGCTTTCATAAATAAAAACACAAAATTATTATAATAAAACAAAACATGTTTAAATTAGATGTATTTCTCTTAAGATAAAGTATAAAAATTAAGTCAATCATACTGTGCTAAATTTAGTGATAAGGTTAACAGTAAGCATAGAGAAAGAATAACAAGAGGCCGAATCAGCCAAATGTACTCAACGGCGACATGGAAGCGGTCGGTCCGCAAGGGAAACGAAGAAGCGCAATGAGTGCAAAATGAATCAACACGCAGAGAGCAAGCAATTTCAGTTTCTCAATTTTTGCTTTGTGTCTTTCTCTCATTATTCGGATCTACATATGCATGATGTCTTTGTGAGTCAGTGTGTAATTTTTTTCTCGGAGCGGATGATCGACTTTGCTTCTGTTATTTTGCACTAACAATGTAAGCGAATATGCGTAAGAAGAGATCGATCCATCACTCGCATGCTTAGTAAAGTGTGAAAGAAAGAAACGACCAATTTCTGGTGAACAGCGGGCGATGAGGAGAACGGTGAGATTTGTCTTCTTTTGCTTCTCTTACAATAACAAACCATGTGCAGCCGTCCGTCTGGAATCGTTTTAAATTTTGCATTTTATGGTTTTTGAAAGAATTTTTGCTTTCGTAGCTTTGTTCTGCTTCTTCTTATTCGATGTCCAAGCTATGTAAAGCGCTGGCACGATCTACGTTCCGAGCATAGCGTGCTCTTGAAGAATTCGTATAGGCAGAAGATTTAAGAAGAAGAATACTTAGTCGGCATATAGCACATCTAATACCTTATTCGAGTAAAAATAAAAAGTTAATGGAAGCAAAAATAAAAAATGAAAGAATGGAAATATTTCAGAGAAAATATTTATATTATGTAGCAATTCGAACACATTTTTTATGAGTATGAAGGAATCGGAAGATCGACTTTTATTTGTTATTTTGTACTAACAACTGTAGTGCTGCTGTCTGACCGTCTATGTATTTTCCAGTAGTTATTGTAGTGTCCAAAACTAAAATTAAATTAAGGACTAAACTTTTTAATATGTTACAAAAAAACAAAATTCCTTTAATAAACGAAAAATAATAGCGGGAAAAAAATCCAAACTTGATAGACTTATAGACGTAAGCACCTGTTTTTTTAATTGTAAAGGAACCAAAAAAAAGTCAAATTCCCTTGTTCCCTCAACCCCTGCTTTCAAGAAGAAATCGATCAACCGATTCATTCTCATCTCCTTTGACATACAAGACTCCATCGCTCAACTCTTCTTACGCATAATCATTTATGAAGGAATACAAGCAAATCCGAGTTGTATTTATACAAAAACAAAGCAATGGCAATGAGAAGCAAATAACACGCAAGAGAGCGAAGCATTCAGAAATGTATCAACGATCCAGTAGTGGATAGGAAACAAATGCTCAGAGCAGCAATGGAAACACATGAGCATTGGCAATAGCAAAAGAGAAGAGCGCGAAACACTCTCTGAGTGAGAAATGAGTGAAAACTCGATCCAGTACTGGATCGACCATGGAAAATATTTTTGTTCAAGATTCGCCCTCTTGTTATTCTTTCTCTATGCAGTAAGTTAAGATATGTAGAATATAGGATATAGCGAGAGAGAGGGAGAGAACGAGCATCAGCTACAACACAACAGAACACATCGATCTCACCACCAAAGGAAAACAAACAGAGAAAAGAGCGAACACACAAGCAACAAGAAGAACGGAGAGCCTCAACGAAGTGAGTCTCTCGAATGTGCGCACAAAGACTACAAGACTGGAAACTCCTCTTATTTCGTGAGAGAGCTCAAAAAAATGTCCGTCCGCGTGTTCACCTACAGTGTATGTGAATTTTAAGGTGAAATTGTTGACTTGTTACAAGCTAAAACAGGCTATCACAAAGCTTGATATCTGAAAAGGTAAACCGTTTTGCTTTGTTACCACACCGCCACAAAATGATGGGGTGAGTTAGTGGAAGGGATACCAATGAAACAACTTTATTACTAAGTATTTTTTTGGTTTTTAAGTAAACATTACTAGAAAAACTACTTTGCATTTATGAGTTCTCGAGGTTTTGAAGATTTCTAAGCTGTTTGGAAATGTTAAAAAGTAATGTAAACTTATTTGTTTTTGTAATCTTTCATTTCTCTTTCATTTAAATTGAAATGAGTTAGCACAAATAAATTCAGAAATCATTTATTTAAATTCAAAATAGATAAACACAAATAAATTCCCAATTCATGCATTTAAAATTAAATTCATTTAAATTAAAGACCAAAAGAACTAAAATCAGTATTAACTAAATATTAAACTAAATTACACATTAATATTCAACAAAACATGTTGAATACGTTGGCATCTCTTTCGGCTAAAAATACGCGTGGTAGGTTAAAAACAGCTGACTAAATTTGTGAAATGAGCAATTTTTATGTTTTTTAACTTCGTTTTGCTTGCAAAATATACAATATTGTGCAACTTTATGACTTAAGAAAGGTTACATATACATTTCTAGAAGCATTTAAAACTTTTAAAACTGGCTCCTTGGTCTTTTTTACGTATTTGAAAAATCATATTTCTGGCTTATTGCTGTGAAGAAGAACAAGAGTTGCAATCCTCTCTCAAAATATTTTGTAAACAAATTCCCGGACTGTCAAAATTCGTTCCCGAACTGTCAAAATTACATGCGTTTTGTTTTTGCAATCTACAACACCCAAGCCTGATTTCACCAACACATTCAAAGCGAAAAAAGAGTTTCCAGTCTTGTAGTCTTTGTGTGCGCAAGGCAAACGGTCGACATTAAAACAACGCTCCTCAACGAAGGGAGTCACTAAAAGGTACGCAAGGCAGACGGTCGACTTCGAGTAAGATTCCCCGGCTAATCGAGCGGTTAGAAGAAAACCCAAGGCAGACGAGTGATATAACCAAGCCATCCGCAACGAACGCAGCCAAGAGTGAGTCGCAGAGGAAAACGCAGGGCAGGCGGTCGAGGTTCAGTTGGTTCGCGGTGGTCCTGGGTGGAGATAGTTACACGTCCTCGGGGCCGGTAACTCTAAGTTATACAGCCTTCTCGGCCTCAGGGCCTGTGGTTCTAAGCGTATATAGTTGCGCGGCCTTAGGGCCGGGAACTTTAAGGTATATAACTGCTCGGCCCCAGGGCCGGTGGTTCTAAGCGTATATAGTTGTGCGGCCTTAGGGCCGGGAACTCTAAGGTATATAGTTGCTTGGACTCGGGGCGGTATCTACAGCCTGCCTAGCCTTCTTGGCCTTAGGGCCAGGGACCCCTAGGTTGTGTACCGGCGGGAACCGGCTGATAGTCAGCTCCTCGCTAGTTTGCCAGGCTGTTGGCCAGCGCCCTCATCTGCCACACGCCACACTTACGATTTTGTTGCTCGCCGCAGACACTGGACGCACGCATCTGCCACACGTACGCTTTTGTTGCTCGCCGCACACGCTGAACGCACGCATCTGCCACACATACGCTTTTGTTGCTCGCCGCACACGCTGAACCCACGCATCTGCCACACATACGATATTGTTGCTCGCCGCAGACGCCTGACGCACGCATCTGCCACACGTACGCATTTGCTGCTCGCCGCACACGCTGACCACCAGACATTCAAGGTGTACTTGTCGACAGCAATCGCCAGCCTTCCCAAGTCTCCAGCGCTGCTCGTAGTACGCAAGAGCTACCTCAGGATAACCCCACACAAGATTCTGATCCTTCTCTCACACGCTATTAAAACTAGGTGTAAACTAACGAATGTATCTGAATTTCTCCAACTGAATAAACGAAACTGTTATTGAATTTAGAGAGTCTCGATTAAATAAATTCTGTATCGAATCCAACCTGGATACTTTTGAAGAAAACAGTTTCGATGTTTTCTGAACGATTTTTTATTGAAGACAGAGAAAAATAATTTCATATACAATATTCAATGATACAATAAGGGCCAGTTTTTCAGTGCTCAGTTATCGTCGTTTCTCAGTTAACCTTCGTTTAAACGACACATTGTGTTTTTCAGTGCTCGTTTAAACGGAGGTTAACCGGCCGATATTGCTCAGTTAAACTCCGGTAAATTTATCTTTTTAGGGCCAGTTTTTCAGTGCTCAGTTATCGTCGTTTCTCAGTTAACCTTCGTTTAAACGACACATTGTGTTTTTCAGTGCTCGTTTAAACGGAGGTTAACCGGCCGATATTGCTCAGTTAAACTCCGGTAAATTTATCTTTCTAATAGATAAAGAAACAGCTGTTTCTTCGAGTACAGACATTTACAATTCAATTCAATTCAACTTTATTGAGACAATGACAACTTACTTATACAATAAATACATATATACAACTTAAACTATGCATGTTTACAAGTTTGGCAACTCCCAGGGCTGTAAAGTTTTGCCTTGTGCATGATATTTCGTAGTATTTTAACCAATAGTACAATTTCACGAGTTTGTTTATTAATTAAGATATGAGATCTTCTCGTTAAGTTTTATATAAAGCTCTTGCTCCCGGAGCTTTGCAAGTGTTCTTATAATTATTGGAAGCTTAATAGCTATTTGACTTAGAATAATAATAAGGTACATCAGGTAATACACTTGAAATAAGACTATTACAGAGGTATATGAGTTTCGTAATATTAGATTAAGTTATTTTGTTTTTGATAAGGCACTTAAAGTCTACAACATTTAATATATTATTTTATAATATATGAAATCACATTACATTACAGTGAAAGGAAAATTATCCTCTATTTTGGCAAGATTAACTATTCTGATAAAACAAAGGAACTAAAGCAGATTGGTCATTACCTGCTAATATAGAATCTAAGTCAATTGAATCTATACACAAAGGAGATAAATAATTTGCAGAATTCCAAGGCTCTCTGGATAGAGAAAAAAACGTACTACTTATAAGATCATTATCTATATAGCGTAAATTTGTTACGGATTTTTTCATAGCTCTTAAGGAGTATCTCATTAGGGGTTCAACTCCGGACTTATCGTAGATGAAGCTGTTCGCATATTTTTTGTTAAAAGATTGGAAATGTTTGTTAATACTTAAGCGCAGAATTTGTCTTTCAAACACTTCAAGCTCTCTCGCCACCGACGGTGAGAATGAAAACCAGCACGGGAAGGCATAGGTCACAACTGGTCTTATTAGGGTTTTGTAGAACAACAGCTTGGTTTCTTTTGAGAGTCCGCTATTGGATCTAAAATACGGCGCTAGCAATCCTGCAACACGCTTGGCTTTAGTCAATGTAGACCTTGCATGATTATTAAATTTAAAAAGGTTATTGAAATTTATACCTAAGTATTTAATGTGTGTTTTGAATGGGATCCTAGCGCCATCGACGGCAAGATAAAGATTTTTACTGTCCCTCACCACTCCTGGAGGTCCTTTCCCTGATGCATTCCGGAAGCAAATACATTCAGTTTTACCGATGTTAAGGTTTAAACCCCATTTTTTATAGAATTCGTTAATTACCTGAATATGAGCAGAGACGGCTGCCAAAGCATCGTTGGGATATCTCGCGTGAGCATATACCATGGTATCGTCAGCATACAAAAGTGCAACTGAGCTTGATGGAAAGTCTGGCACACGCAGGAAATGAGGAAAATCATATAAAAATATGTTAAAGATAAGAGGGCCCAAGATTGAGCCTTGAGGAACTCCGCGCTCAACTTTCTTTAATGTGGATTTTGATTGGTTGATTTGTGTAAAAAAGAATCGATCAGTAAGAAAACTGTCTAGGAGTTTAAAGATCGTTGGAGAAAGGTTGATTTGTATTAGTTTAAAGAGAAGACCATCCCACCAAACACTATCAAACGCCTTTTCAACGTCCAGAGAACAGCTGACAGTACATTTTTTGTTTCTAAGATTTTGAGTTATGTCACTGTGCATTTTCAATAGGGCGTGCACCGTGGAGTGTCCTTTTTTAAACCCAAACTGGTAATCTGAAATAGGATCAATGCCATTGTTTAAAGTATTTTCAATTTTGTTGTAAATTACTCTTTCAAGAATTTTGCCAGCGTTGGAGAGTAAAGCAATAGGGCGGAAGTTTGAAATGTCGATATTATTAGGTTTTTTCCTAATCGGAATTAATTTCGCGATTTTCCAACTTTTAGGAAAGTAACCATTATTCAAACAGTTATTTAAGATAATTGCTAAAAACTCGATAGCAGATTTGGAAAGTTTCTTTAGGAGAAAGTTTGAGAGATCGTCAGGACCAAATGACTTCTTGGAATTATTGTGGCTGAGGATATCTTTGATTTCTCCGGTGGAAGTGAAGAATTCAGGGAACGATGGAGATAGAGCAGAGTTGGAAATGTCGAAATTAAAAATTCGAGGTGGTAAAGTGTTTCTAAATTGATCCACAGTAGTTTCCACTTGGAGCACCAAGTTTTGATCGGAAGTAGGCCGACTTTTACGAAATATTCTCTCAAAGTAGTTTCCGAAAGTCGAAACAATGACTAGTTCAGTGGAATAAATGGTATTATTGATTTTTAACGACTCACAAGAGGACCTCTTTTTCCCTATGAGATTGTTAATTTCCTTGAAGGCGGAAGGACCTGGTTTAATTTTAGAGAGTCTCTGTTGAAGTTGTTGATCAAGCCAAATTTTAACTTTCTCTTTAATTATTATTTTTAGTAGAGAAATTCTAAGAAATTCTAATTCATGTTCCTAAGAGCATCACCCCAGGAAGGACTTTTAGCGTTCAAGTCTCCGCCTATTATTGCTCCGTCATAGTTAGCTGCTATTACGCTGATTTTGTCTAACTCAGTAGTGATTGCTGCACGGGTTAAATTATCATCATTCTCTTTAAAAGAAATCGACAGTAAGATACAAGGGAAATCGAAGTTTGTTGTGTCAATTAAATTAAAGAGATCTTTTTTTAAGGCTATTGCAACTCCCTGATTAGAATCGTTACGAAAAAAGTTATAGGAATCTAAATTAACTTTATGATTGTCTACTATTGTCCACCAAGGAACCGGTGTTTAAGGAGATGAAATGTTTACCCATCAAAGTTATTATTGGAATTGAGGATTACTTGGTCTAACAATTCCAAGTATGCCAGTCTCTTCATTTCGATAGAAATATCACTGTTAATGTTCTTCATGAACTTTTTGACCCTTGCCACCAAGGAAGTTATATCCGAACCAAAAAGTGTAGTGGAAAGATCGAAAAAATCGGAGAACAATCCCTTAGATGCACCTGCAACAGAGGAGGGAGTTAGGTCAATACGAGAAGCGGGTTGCTTATTCTTGACAATGTCTGCGTAGGATACTCGAGTGTGTCCTACATCACTATTATTGAAAATTTTGCATTCTTGGTTTATCTGACTTATTTTCTCTTTATTTTTATTTATTAACTCCCTCCTTCTCAGCAGGTACATTTTGTATTGTGGACAGCCACGGAAATTTGCGGGGTGCCCAAAATCTTTACAATTGATGCAATAGACAAGGGAACCCTCTTTTTTTATATTTTGGCACTCACCCGGATTGTGTCTCACACTGCACTTGACACAGTTATACTTTCTGGCACAATTTTTGGCCAAGTGACCGCAGCTTTGGCAGCGCTTGCACTGCATAGGGTTGTTATTCTTTTTGGGTTTTTCCCAAGTGATACGGGAGTAAGGAGTAAAAAAGGTATCTGAGTTTAAGAATTTCATCAGGGATCTTACCAGGGAGAAGTTGAACCAGAAAGAGATCAGAACTCTCGTTGATTTTTTTTTGTCTTTCAGTTAGGAATGGAGAAACCTTGGAGACCAGATCTGGAATAATTACGTTGAGCTCCCGCCTGATCTCGTCCCCACTATAGTCTGATGTGAGACCTCGAAGAATTAACGAGTGTGATTTATCCTCACTAGCTGTGAAAGTATGAGCTTCAATGTCATCACTAGCTTTTAACATTTCGATAAGTTCGGAGTGAGACTTGTGATTATTAACAAAAAGTTTGCACTTATATTTATTAATATACTTAACTTTAAAAACGAATTCTGGAGCTTTTTCCTTTAAGCCTTCCGTGAGTAGTTTGATATTCGTCTTGTAGAGAATAATAGGCGGGCAGAATTTTATACCCGAGTAGTTATGCTTTGATTGCTGCTGTTCCGTTTGGTTGATGCCTTCCTGGCGAGAGTCCGTGGTGGCAGAGACTGTAGCGCTGCTGGATATCAGGTTCTGTTTGCCGGTGGCCATGCCCTTATCTGTCAGGCTTGGTTTCAATCTGTAGCTCGGTTGGATAGAAAGGAGCTTAAATCTATTATCTCTTAGCGAATCAGCGATATCAGCTGAACTGTTACTGTTAGTGCGTGTTCGTTTTATTCTAGGCTTTGAGCCATTTCCGGCTACTTGGACGTCAACCTCCATCGAATACAAGCGAGTTAGTTATCGAAAAAGTAGATTAAACTAACTGATGAACTTTTACGAAGAAATTGTGAACAAATTGCAGTAGCTTGATAGTGCTTGTAATCTTGATTTCGCAGGAATAATGCTCGTGCTCTGACCTGCAAAGTCCCGTCGAAGCACAGCAAATAAATTAAGATTTTCCAAAAAACCAAAAAAAGATGGCGGAAAACTCGAAATAGAAAAATTATAAATTAGCGAACACAGAAAAGACGTCCGTTCACAACGAAGCTATGATTCGAACTCCGTACAGACATTTACCTTTGTTCAAAACTATGCTAATAATTTTGTTTATTTGCACCAGAACAGCTGTTCTCTTTGTAAAAATGAAAATATTGTCAAGTGCTGCCAAAAAAGGTTTAGGTATACGCTAAATATTCATTGAATTTAGATAACTTATGTATGAAATATAGAAAAGATACGTTTAACATAGATAAGTTAAACTCGCACTGTAAAACTCAAATCTCAGTTAACTTTTGTTTGGCGTTTAACTAATCTCCGTTTAAACGCCGTTTAAACGAGCACTGAAAAACTGGGCCTAAATAGATAAAGAAACAGCTGTTTCTTCGAGTACAGACATTTACCTTTGTTCAAAACTATGCTAATAATTTTGTTTATTTGCACCAGAACAGCTGTTCTCTTTGTAAAAATGAAAATATTGTCAAGTGCTGCCAAAAAAGGTTTAGGTATACGCTAAATATTCATTGAATTTAGATAACTTCTGTATGAAATATAGAAAAGATACGTTTAACGTAGATAAGTTAAACTCGCACTGTAAAACTCAAATCTCAGTTAACTTTTGTTTGGCGTTTAACTAATCTCCGTTTAAACGCCGTTTAAACGAGCACTGAAAAACTGAGCCTAAATCTAGGGCAACTACATTTATTATAAACGAGTAACTACAAGTAAATTGTAGTGAGAGTTGTAGATTGAGATATTTCCAACACTTCCCCTCAAGCTAAATCTCACACTACTGGATATTTATGTTATGTGTAATGAAAAATAAATTATATCTGAATGAAACCAATATTATTTAAACAATTATTAATTTTAATTGAATGGTACACCTTTCGTTAGAAAATCAGCAGGCATTTCTTTCGTTGATAAATACATAATTTCAATATCGCCTCTCTCTATGGATTCTCTTACGAAATGGTGCCGGATGTCAATATGCTTTGTTCTGCTATGGAATACAGGATTCTTACTGAGAAGTCCTGCACCTTGATTATCATTAAAAATTATTGTTTTCCATTGGGGACCCAAAATTTCTGCTACGAAACGTCTCAAGTGAATAGCTTCCTTTGTTGACTCGGAAATTGACATATATTCAGCTTCAGTACTGGACATGGCGACTGTTCTTTGCTTTCGCGATTCCGAACTAATGGCTGCATTTGCAAAGATAAATATATATCCTGTGTACGATCTTCTGTCATCTAAATTTGAACCCCAATCAGCATCCACGTAACCTGTTAGCTGCTTTCCTGTCTTTCTATATACTAAACCAAAATCTTGTGTACCTTTTAAATATCTTAACACTCTTTTAGCGGCAATCCAATGCTGTTTTCCGTAATTTGTGTTAAATTGGCTTAGAACACTAACAGCGTGTGCAATATCAGGTCTCGTCGAAACAGGTAAGTACATCAGAGAACCAATTAAATTCTGGTATGGCAGTTTTTCGACTTCTTTTCGTTCTTCCTCGGTTACTGGACACATTTCTTTCCACAATTTTATACTGCAATCCATTGGTGTAGAAACTGTTTTGCATGATTCCATATTAAAACGATTCAGAATTTGCTGAGTGTACTTTCTTTGAGACATGGCGATTTCATTGTTTTTCATATTTTGCTTGAACTGGATTCCAAGACAAAAATTGGGAAGTCCAATATCCCTCATCTCGAAAGACTTTGCTATCGGCTTGATACCGCTTTCGGGATTCAAATTCTTCTAGCAGCTTTATTTTAAGGGCTTCAGGAGAGAGCAATTTTTCCTGAGATTCAATTGCGATACGAAAAGATTCGTATTCATCGGGAATACTATATAGTAGCAGGATTGTAAGTAAATCATCCATTACTTTCATATCCATTTCGTTTATCTTGTCCACTATATTGAAAAAGTTCTGTATGTGGTTTCGCATGTCGTCTCCGTTTTTCATTTTTAGCAAAATAAGCGATTTTAGGATACTTGCTTTTCGTGCTGGACCTGTAGACTGATATATATCATGCAGCTTCTTCCAGATGTCCTTGGATGTCTCGCAGTTCTTGATTTGTCTCAATTCGGCTGGAGAAATGGACAGGATTAAATCCGATTTGGCTTGTGCGTCCTCAGATTCCCATTTTTCGACTGCATCTGCGGACGTTGTAGGTTTGGGCAATGCTCCGCAGACATATTTCCAAGTGTTGGTCTTCACAAGCAGCGCCTGGACTTGTATCTTCCATGTGTCGAAATTGTCCTTTCCTAGTGGATCAATTCGAACACTGTTGAAACTAATTTTTATGCGCAAAATATTCCGCCGTTTATATTCGTGTTCAAATTCGCGTGTTTCTCCTTTTTTCTATTGGCGTAGTGGAAGCGTGCTGGGCCCATAACCTTTTGAAGAAAACAGTTTCGATGTTTTCTGAACGATTTTTTATTGAAGACAGAGAAAAATAATTTCATATACAATATTCAATGATACAATAAATCTAGGGCAACTACATTTATTATAAACAAGTAACTACAAGTAAATTGTAGTGAGAGTTGTAGATTGAGATATTTCCAACAGATACCCGCTGAGCCTACCCCAGCTATAGACCGGAAACCGGAGTTTCGTTACAGGTGATATAGCCGGTAGAAGGTTGGACATCGAATAAGAAGCAGAATAAAGCTAAGAAAAGCAAAATTTCTTTCAAAAACCTTAAAATGCAAAATTTAAAACGATTCCAGACGACTACACATGGTTTGTTATTGTAAGAGAAGAAAAAGAAGACGAATCGTACCGCACTTCTTATCGCCCGCTGTACAAAAGAAATTGATCGATTCTTTCTTTCACACTTTACTTGGCATACGAGTGGCTGGATCGATCTCTTCTTACCCATATTCGCTTGCATTGTTAGTACAAAATAACAGAAGCAAAGTCGACCTTCCGCTCCCTTCATACTCATTAAAAAGATCTTCCGAACCCCTCACTCATTAGGAGATCATTCAATTTTGCTTTGTTATCAGCGCTGAGAAAACCGAAGCATGGCAAAGAAAGTAACTTCTCGAGTAGTGAAGCTGTTTTCACTCATTTGTTTACACCCGCTGTCTGTGATCGACCGCATCTGTTATGAAAAATTCGAAATTTTGAGTCTTCTATATTACTACATAATTTTTTAGTCGTGAACCAGTTGCGTTTGTTTACATTATGATTCTGTGCAAAAACAAACACAAAATAAAGCAACGACATAGCAAAACTACTACCCAGCCATTCGCATCCATTCAAAGTTCAATCATAGAGAAAGAATAACAAGAGGGCGAATCTTGAACAAAAATATTTTCCATGGTCGATCCAGTACTGGATCGAGTTTTCACTCATTTCTGAGTGTTTCGCGCTCTTCTCTTTTGCTATTGCCAATGCTCATGTGTTTCCATTGCTGCTCTGAGCATTTGTTTCCTATCCACTACTGGATCGTTCATACATTACTCAATGCTTCGCTCTCTTGGCTTTGTTTACCATCGTTTGTGTTATTCGCTTCTCATTGCCATTGCTTTGTTTTTGTATAAATACAAATCGGGTTCCCTTGTATTCCTTCATAAATGATTATGCGTAAGAAGAGTTGAGCGATGGAGTCTTGTATGTCAAAGGAGATGAGAATGAATCGGTTGATCGATTTCTTCATGAAAGCAGGGTTTGAGGGAACAAGGGAATTATACTTCTTTTTGGTTCCTTTACAATAAAAAAAAACAGGTGCTTACGTCTATAAGTCTATCAAGTTTGGATTTTTTTCCCGCTATTATTTTTCGTTTATTAAAGGAATTTTGTTTTTTTGTAACATAAACTGTTTAGTATTTTAAATTAGGTTTATTATTAAATTAGGTTATTGTTAATTGTTATTTTATTTGTATAAAATTATAATATAATTTTTGTACCAATATTTCGTTTTATTGACAATGCTTCCTTAATAGAACTAAAATCATAAATACTAAAAAGTTTAGTCCTTAATTTAATTTTAATAATAGTTTTGGACACTACAATAACTACAGGAAAATACATAGACAGCAGCACTACAGTTGTTAGTAGAAAATAACAAATAAAAGTCGATCTTCCGATTCCTTCATACTCATAAAAAATGTGTTCGAATTGCTACATAATATAAATATTTTCTCTGAAATATTTCCATTCTTTCATTTTTTATTTTTGCTTCCATTAACTTTTTATTTTTATTCGAATAAGGTATTAAATGTGAATATATGCCGACTAAGTATTCTTGTTCTTAAATCTTCTGCCTATACGAATTCTTCAAGAGCACGCTATGCTCGGAACGTAGCGCTGCCAGCGCTTTACATAGCTTGGACATCGAATAAGAAGCAGAACAAAGCTACGAAAGCAAAAATTCTTTCAAAAATCATAAAATGCAAAATTTGAAACGATTCCAGACGGACGGACGGCTGCACATGGTTTGTTATTGTAAGAGAAGCAAAAGAAGACAAATCGCGTCTTCTTATCTCTTCTTACGCATATTCGCTAGCATTGTTAGTGGAAAATAATAGAAACAAAGTCGATCTTCCTATCCCTTCATACTCATTAGAAAAGATCTTCGAACCCTTCACTCATTAGTAGATCATTCAATTCTGCTTTGCTACGAGCGCAGGAGCCCTGAATCATGAATGAAAGCATGCATACACGTCCGCTCAAATCGAGCAACGATCACAGGCTACCAAAATAAAATCTGAGAGCGTAAGCAACGACGAAGTTAATGCCGGGAGCCAACGAAGACGTACGAAGTTAGAAAAACACGACTGGGAGCCAGCGTTCAGAAAATTTTACGAACCACTTTTTTGGCGATTTGAGCTATCTATCTGTTATGTGGTTAGTGCTAAAAGACAATATTTACAAAGAAATCAATCATATACGAGAGGAATACACAGTACTAATGGAAAATATTTTCAAAGACGTAAATCATATCTTCGCAATAACTCAAAATACACGCAGATACATAGAGGAATTAAAAAAGAAACCTAAAATATAGAAGAGAGGAAAAAGAAAAACCAATGTCGATAAAGAGAGGTTTAGTGGAAGAGCTTTACAAGCAAGCTCGTAAGAATTTTAAGCGAAGGCGAGTAATAACCAAGAGAATAGATGATCTCTGGCAGGCCGATTTAGTGGAAATGGGTAATTATTCCATTTTAAAAATTTGCTTGGGCTCTAAAAACTAAAAACTCTTCTGACGTAAGAAAAGCTATGGAAAACGTATTAAAATTTGGACGAATACCAAAAAATCTACAAACCGATGATGGTAAGGAGTTCTTCAACAATCAATTTAAAAATTTGATGGCGCAATATCACATTACTCATCATATTAAAAGCTTCAATCGTTGAAGGTTTCAACAGAACCTTAAAGGTATGATGTGGAAGGAATTCAGCTATCACGGCTCATATCGATGGATTGATAATTATAAAAATTTAGTCGATAAATATAATGCTAAAATACATAGAACTATTAGAATGGCTCCTGAGAATGTTAACGCTTCTAATGAAACCTCTCTAATAAAGACCTCTCTTATAATAACCTAAAAATTTTCAATAAACCCAAATTCTGCAAGGGTGACATTGTGAGAATCAGTAAATATAAGCACATTTTTGAAAAAGGCTATACACCAAACTGGATAACAGAAATTTCCTAAACGTCTTCCTCTACTCTCCCATTCAGTTGCAATTTTTACATCTTTCCTCTTGTCAACATTTTCCATCGTCTTTCCATATACGGCATTATTCAATAATTTGAAGAAATTTTTATCAAAATTATTCTTAGCCAAGGTCGATATACTGTTTTAACCAACAAGACTGTGTAACGACAATTTAATGAATAAAATTATGTTACATAACAAGGCCAGTTCACGGTACATACACACGGTCCATAACAGGGCCAGTTCACGGTATTTTACACACTACACTCGCCATAACACACGATTGCACCATGGTAACAGCATGCATTACTGTCTCTTTCTGTCACACGGGTTGGCACAGCGGCGAACACGTGAACATCAGAAACAGACTGAGAACGCGGTGTATATGAAAGAAGGCATCACACGCAGAACAGGCATTCGGGTCCGGACCACCAAGCTGGGAACATCATACTGGTAAGTAACCTCTGCCTAGCAACGCCGAGCAGCAAGACAACAGCGACAGCGAGGACAACCGTCAACTTCAGCAGAGCCGCGAATATACAGTGAAGTGCTTTCTGCCGTGCGGGTTTCGACTCCACGGCCATCATAACGTCCTCTGCCGCGAGTGATCGACTCCTTGAATAAGTGAAGTGTTCTCTGCCGTGCGGGTTTCGACTCCACGGCCATCATAAACTTTCCTCTGCCGCGCGGGTTTCGACTCCACGGCCATCATAACGTCCTCTGCCGCGAGTGCTCGACTCCTTGAATAAGTGAAGTATTCTCTGCCGTGCGGGTTTCGACTCCACGGCCATCATAAACTTTCCTCTGCCGCGCGGGTTTCGACTCCACGGCCATCATAACGTCCTCTGCCGCGAGTGCTCGACTCCTTGAATAAGTGAAGTGTTCTCTGCCGTGCGGGTTTCGACTCCACGGCCATCATAAACTTTCCTCTGCCGCGCGGGTTTCGACTCCTCGGCCATCCTAAAGTCTTCTGTCGCGCATGCTCGACGACTCAATCAGTAACGTGTTCTACCGCGCGGGTTTCGACTCCACGGCCATCCTAAAGTCTTCTGTCACGCATGCTCGACGACTTAATCAGTGACGTGTTCTGCCGCACGAACACACAGACGCCACCAAACGTATCAACGCCACCAGGGTACACAACCACGCTGCATCAAAATCAATCGTATCAACGCATCGCTATCGACGCCCACAGACGACGCCCAAGGGTACAAGCTGAAATGCCGCTAGGAGTTTGAACCATGAACATAATATTCTCTTTTAAGAACTATTTGATTCCTGTAAACCTAAACCTATAATTTAGAATAGCGAAATAAAGTATAAATCAACAAAATAAAAGTGTGCATTCGGTCCAATAAATAAATAACTGGACGAACCTTGGACGCGACTGAGAAATATCCTAGCTATAAAGAAAGGATGTTACAGTGGCGCCCGAACAGGGACCTTGCACACTTTTATTCCATTAAATCGACTCGAGCTAAGAAATAAAGTCAGCCGCAATGACGAAGACATCCTGGATTTATACTTTGCATAAAGAAGAGCTTCAAGAATACGCCCACGAGTTCAGTTTCGACGAGTCGGGAACAACAGAGGACCTCCGAAGAAGATTTGTGAACTTCGTTCGATCTTGCGAAAGGGATGAAGGAGTCACGGCGCGTTTACAGGAACTCGAAACATTACACTCAGCAGCACGTGCAAACTCGCCATACCGATCCCTAGAACCCACTAGCGCAGAGCAGGCACCAGTAGCTTTAACCCCGGAAGAGCCATCTCAAGACCAGTTAACAGAACCAGTTTATCGGACAGCAACTACTACTGATCACCACGTTTTCAACTCATCGGACAAGATTTCCAAGTCGCCCATGGACCAGTCTCTGATAATAGACAAAGTAAGAAAATGGAATACCAAATACGACGGTGGACGAGAGCCGTTGGCATTCATCGAGCGGGTGGAAGAATTGACGAGTGTCTATAGATTACCCATAGACAGCCTCCCCGCCATGATGCCAGAACTACTCCGGGATAAGGCATTGACATGGTTGCGGAACACTCGACGGGAGTGGAAAAATTGGAACGACTTCAAACAGTCATTTTTGAAGTTTTTCCTATCAGCGCGTTACTTCGAGCAGTTGGAGGACCGCATTCGGGCAAGAACACAACAAGACAAGGAAAAGTTCAAGGACTACGTTTTAGAACTATGCGACTTAATGAGACACGCAAACTTCTCTGAGCAAAATAAGTTGGAGCGAGTATTCCGAAATTCACGCCGGGAATACCAACTATACATTAAGCGACGAGACTTCACTGATCTAGACGACTTAGTATCGCTAGCAGAAGACCTTGAAATGATAAACGAGGCCAAACAGGACACGCGCTCTGGGGTTCCCCGACCAAGGGAGGAACGCCACCATTAAATAACAGAGTATTCTCCCTCGACGATAGATCTCGCAACAGCATGTCGTCGATGCGGGCAAAACGGCCATTGGAGGCAATCCTGCCGGAACAGGCCGGTATTATTCTGCTGGACCTGCTGGAAAAGAGGCGTCAGAACAATTGACTGCTGCCGGCAACGACAAACACCAGCTCAGGGAAACGCAGTCGGCCTCCGCCAGGACCGAGGACAGGCGGAACTCAGGTCCGAACCTCGGCAACAACAATAGGAACATTACGATTCCATAAAGGGCACCTCTTGGCCAGCGTCGAAATTAGTGGACGCATGCAGGAGGCAATGATTGACACTGGTGCAACACGTAGCTTCGTCAACCAACGTTTCATTTACAAAACCGATGAAAACGAAATGGAGTTGGACCAGCCAATAAACATCCGTATGGCCGACGGCTCAAAAAAGGTAATATCGCATTCCGTCAAATTGTACATTCGTGTGGGAACAGTGGCAACGAATATCGATTTACTGGTTTTACCGGATGCAATAGAAGATATATTACTAGGCACCGACTTTCTGATGATGACTGGCGCAAGTCTGTCCTGCGGCGGACACACCATAGAGCTGAAGGCGGACACAAACCACTGCAGCACACCACCAACTGCCACATGCACAGTGATTTCGGAGGAAGAAGCTACCGCAGAACCACCAGCAAATATTCAATCATTCCTACAAAAAGAGCTCAAGGCGTTCGACAATCTTCAGGGTACCACAACCATCACGAAACATTGCATCCACATGATCGATGACCGCCCTATCAAACAACGCTATATTCCACGGAATCCAGCACAACAAGAAATCATCAGTCGCGAAGTAGAGGAACTAATAAGCAAGGGCTGCATCGAACCATCGCACAGCGCGTTCAGTGCCCCAATCGTATTGGTCAAAAAGAAGACCTGGCGTCTTTCCGTTGACTACAGACAATTAAACGCTTGGTCTACCCCGGACGCATACCCACTGCCCAGAATCCATTACATTTTAGATCGTCTACGAGACGCCAAATATATTAGTACTCTGGATCTCAAAAATGGATACTGGCAGATACCAATGGACGAGGCAAGCAAGCCATTCACAGCGTTCACCGTACCGGGCGGTGGTCTGTTTCAGTGGCGAGTAATGCCGTTCGGACTTCACTCGGCGCCGGCAACATTTCAACGAGCATTGGACCGTGTAATAGGGCCTGAGCTCGAACCACACGCGTTTGCATATTTAGACGATATCATTGTAACCAGCGCTACCGAGGAGGAACATGTCAAGCACCTTCAAGAAGTATTCCGGAGATTGAGAGCAGCGAATTTAAAGCTCAATATAGAAAAATGCGATTTCTTCCAAAAGGAAACAAAATATTTGGGACATGTTGTCAACGAAAATGGAATCCACACAGACCCTGCAAAGATTTCAGCTATACAAGCTCTCGAGCCACCCAAGAACCTGCGGGAGTTAAGGCGCTACCTAGGAATAGCATCTTGGTATCGACGTTTCGTGCCCGAGTTCGCAACCCTTGTACACCCTTTAACCAGTCTTCTCAAAAAAGGTAAGCACTGGAAGTGGCAAGCGGAGCAACAGTCAGCTTTCGAGAAGCTAAAAACAAGGCTTACCGAGGCACCGATTCTAAGCTGCCCAGATTTTTCAAAACAATTCACTCTACAGACCGACGCCAGCGATGTTGGCCTAGGAGCAGTGTTAACGCAAGAGTTCGATGGAGCAGAAAAGGTAATTGCCTACGCTAGCCGACACTTAAACCAGGCGGAACGTAATTACTCAGCAACCGAAAAAGAGTGTTTGGCTATCATCTGGGGAATCCGGAAAATGCGATGTTATTTAGAGGGGTACCGATTCACCGTAATGACAGACCATCTATCCTTAAAATGGCTCAACTCCATCGAGAGTCCATCTGGACGAATCGCTAGGTGGGCCCTTGAACTCCAGCAGTACAACTTTGATATAAAATATCGTAGGGGAAAATTAAATGTGGTGGCCGATGCACTCTCTCGACAGCCGGAAGAGCCAGTAGTGGGAACTATCAAGGAAATCCCGCCGCCACCTAAATGTTCCTGGCTGGAGAACAGAATTCGCGAGGTAGTACGACTGCCAGATAAATATCCCGACTACCGGCTAGAAGAAGGACAACTCTACAGGCACATCCAAAGGACAGCAGGAGATGACGACAATACACCATGGAAACTCTGCGTAGCCAAACATCTTCGCAGAAGAGTTCTTGAAGAAAATCACGATCAACCCAGCGCCGGTCACCTCGGGGTAAGAAAGACTACTACTCGCATCATGAACCGTTACTACTGGCCAGGTATGGGTAGGGAGATCAGCCGCTACGTTCGCTGCTGTAAGCTATGCGAGAAATATAAAGTTGACCAGCGACAACAAGCAGGATTCATGCTAACAAAACTCGCCGAAGAACCTTGGGCTACCGTGTGTGCAGATTTTATCGGACCTTTACCACGCTCCAAACGAGGAAACAAATTCCTGTTAGTCTTCTTCGATAAATTCTCCAAATGGACAGAAATAGTACCGCTACGAAGCGCAACCAGCGAACACTTGCTTAAGGGATTTCGGGACAGAATCCTAGCTAGATTTGGAGTTCCAAAAATATTGATCACAGACAATGGGAAGCAGTTTAAAAGCAAGATTTTCAAAGACTATCTACAAGAAGTAGGAACAAAGCATCAATTCACGGCTCCCTACACACCACAAGAAAATCCGACCGAACGACGAAACAAAACGTTAAAAACAATGATCGCACAATTGGCAAATGGCCAACACCGTAATTGGGACGAATACCTACCAGAGGTAACACTAGCCCTGAACTCCTGCCAAGCAGAACCTGCCGGGTACAGTCCAGCATTTCTAATTCAAGGAAGGGAACTCCGCTTGCCCAACGCACTGTTTGACGAAGTAACATCCGGCATAGGACAGATACCACGCAATCCAGGAGAGAAGGAAGAAGAACTCCGAGAAATATTTAGGCTGGTAAGAGCAAGACTGGCCCAAGGAACACAGGAACAAGCGCGACATTATAATCTTCGCCGACGCCAGTGGTCACCCCAAATAGGGGAAAAGGTCCTGGTAAAGAAACATGTCCTTTCCAAAGCTGCGGACCACTGCGCAGCAAAATTGGCACCTAAATACGAGGGTCCATTCTGCGTAAACTCATTTCTTTCCCCAGTGATTGTGCAAGTCAAGAAAATAGGCGGAACGTCACTACGTACGGCACACATAAGCGAGCTGAAACCGTTTCACGAGGAAGACACGCCCAGAAAACCCACTAACAACGAAATGGTTTAGTTATTTCACGTTAATTCCAAGTTTACTTATAATAGATATAGATTTATATATTCGACTTAACTTACTTATTTTACATTCATCTAAATTTTCTTATGCTCTAATCTAAATTTACTTATATACAAATTTTGATTACTACTTATTTTACTTTAGTATAAACTTAGCCACATATACATTTGATTAACTTACTTAAGCTCTAATCTAAGTTTACTTATATATAAATTCGAACTATTTCTCATTCATATTAAATTTAGTTATATAGACATTTGAATATCTTACTTATTTCACCGTGATTCAAGTTAGTTATATACATAAATTCGAATTACTTACTTATTTCACCTTTACTTATACTTTAACCTAAGTTTACTTATATATAAACTCGAATTAGTTCTTATTTACTTTAATATAAATTTAGTTATATCGATAAATTTGAATTATTTACCTATTTTACTCTAAATCTACTTATGCATTTAATCAAAAAAATATTATAACGATTTTGAAAAGAAAAAAAAAGAGGGAAAAAAAAAAAAAAAAAAAAAACCAACAATACTACGCACAAACTGCGTAGTGTAAAAGTTACGCAAAAGCATTGATTTGGACACGCGCTCACAGAAGAAAGAGTTCCGAGAAGCCGGACGGAAAAATAGAATTATATGCCATACCAAGCAGACAACAGGAGTAAACGCGAGTACTCCTAATAAACACAACAACACTACGCACAAACTACGTAGTGTCAAAGTTATGAAATGCATTGATACGGACACGCGCTTACAGAAATAAGGAGTTCCGAGAACCCGGACGGAAAAATACAAGCAACTACCGCGGTCAGCATTTGCATGCAAAATCAACAGGTCCCGTTAGGTCGATAATAGACAATAAGTGGCAGTTGAAGCAGAACAATTGCAGATCAAGATCAGAAAGAGCTCGTCCATGATGAAGTGCAGACCAACCTAACAGAGAAATGCAGAAGAGAAGAGCAGCGGCTTAGAAAACCTAACAAAGTTGTTGCAAAGTTTACTTGAATGCAACCTTTTACCTCGCTTTTGTTTTTTTCTTTAGATTTTGTAACTCGTATGATCAAATTAAAGCTATTTATTATATCATTAAATCATTCTTTATTTAATCTTCTTGTTAACTACGTTACAAAATTCTTTTTTAGTCGCTTAATTAATTGTTAAAAGAATGAGCACACTTTTACCAGTTTTTCTAAATTTTTCTCCTTCTCCGCCAAAAACGCTCGTCATCATTCATTTTTCAATGTTGCCTTCTTATTTTCTTTTCCCAAATTTCGCCACCATTCTTGCTAACACTCCCCCTGGGTATAGCCACTAGGATTAGTGGTCTTTACCACATCTGTAGCACTGACATCAAGGACAGCCAGTGTGACGGCAGGTCGTTCGTAAGTGCCATGACTGGTTAACACTGTCGCGCTTCGTACTTGTCCATCTTTAGAATTTCTTGTTGCAATTATTCGTCCTTTAGGCCAGCAGTTTCGTGGGTTCTTAGGATCCGCAATTATAACGATGTCGCCGACCTGAATTGGCTTCACCGGAGCAAACCATTTTGCTCTTCGAGTCAGAGTTGGAAGGTACTCTTTTACCCAGCGTCTCCAGAAATGGTCGGCATATTGCTGACTTGTCATCCAGTTCTTCCTAAGTACCCAGTGGTGATCGTTAAAGGTTGCAGTCGGTTTCATACCACTTGATGTCCCAAGCAAGAAATGGTTCGGCGTTAGAGCATCCTCATCTTCATTAGTGATAGGAACATGTGTTAGTGGGCGTGAATTGATTATGTTCTCCACCTCTATTAATGAGCTCATCAGGAGTTCGTCGGAAGGATTCCGAACATGCTTAATGTGTGATAAAGTGGTTTTTATCGACCTTACCAGTCTTTCCCAACTTCCTCCCATATGCGGAGATCCGGGCGGAATAAACACCCACTTAGTGGCAATAGACGTAAAGGTTTCCATCAGCTTTTCTTGGTCAACCTTTTGATAAGCCTCTCTTAATTCCCGTTCTGCTCCGTGAAAGTTGGTGCCATTGTCGCTATGAAATTCTAACGGCGTTCCTCGTCGTGACATAAAATTTCGAAGTGCTAAAATGCAGGAATCAGTCGATAAGGAGTGTGCAATCTCAATATGAACTGCACGCGTAGTAAGACAAGTTAAGAGGACTCCCCAACGCTTTTCGGACCTTCGTAGAATAGTCACCGTTAATGGACCAAAATAGTCGATGCCAACGAAGGAGAAAGGTCGACTGAATGAGGCCAATCTGGCTGGCGGCAACTGAGCCATCTGAGGAGGTTGTGGTCGTGCTCTCCAAATTTTGCACACTGGACAAGATCGACGAATTGAATTGTAAACAGCTCTCATAGCAGGAACATGAAATCGTTGTCGGATTTCATTCAGTATAGTTTCATGGTTATGGTGCTTATACTTATAATGGTAATGAAGAATTAGTAACCTAGTGATGATATGCGTTTTTGGTAGTATAATTTGGCGCTTTAAGTCCACACTAGCATCCTTTGAGTACTCAATTCTTCCTTGGGCTCGTATCAACTTATCTTCATCTAAATGTGGACATAGTTTATAGATTGGACTAGATTTACTCACCGCTTGGTTCTTCGATAAACAACTAATCTCATTATGAAACGCGTTTCGCTGAGCGGCGGTGATCAACAGTTTCTCTCCTTGCTGCAGCTCTGTACTAGTAAGCGGTCCAACTGCACTTGCGGCCTCCTTTGTCGCCTGGATCTCAGTCGTCGGTGGCTCACCCATTTTCCCCTTTAGCTTGATTCTCGCGCGCCATTTGGTTATGCATCTGGCAAGATATGCACTGCAACGATGTAACTCCGTCCAGCGGGAAAATCGCTCCCAATTGAATAAATTGTACCTATCGTACCCCATGTGCAAGTTTACGTATTGTGCTCTTAGTTCCTCCTGCGTATTCTTTACTAAGTCCTTTTCAGCAGGCCACTTATCCGAAGTTTGTGATAGAAAAATTGGACCGTTGAACCATCGACTACAGGAGCTGAAATCTTCGATGTGTTTCCATTTCGTGGCGTCGTCAGCTACGTTTTGTTTTGATGGAACTCATCGCCAGTCTGATGTATCAGAATTATCCAGAATTTCGCTTACTCGAAAGGCAACAAACTGCTTATATTTACGATGATCTGAGCGTATCCAAGACAAAACATTTTTTGAATCGGACCAGAATACCTTTTTTGTAAATGAAATTGAATGAGATTGAACGATATGCCTGGATAAGCGGGCGCCGAGTGTTGCTGCTTGCAATTCGAGCCTCGGAATTGAGAGACTTTTCAAGGGTGCCACACGTGTTTTCGCTCCTATTAACATCACTTTAGTCGTGTCACTATTTGACGATCGAATGTACGCCACGGCTGCATAGCCACCCTCACTGGCGTCAACGAAAATATGTAACTGGAACTCCGAGCCATCTTTGAAATTCGTAACACCATAGCACCTTGGTATTTGAAGTGTTTCCATTTTCGGTAGGATGTTAATCCAATTTAGCCACTTGCTCCTCTGTTCGTCATAAATCGTCTCATCCCAGCCTGTTCCTGATCGCCAGATTTCTTGAAGCAGCACCTTAAGATACATAAGGATATTTGCAATAAGACCCAAAGGGTCAAAAATTGACATTAAAATCCGTAGGACTTCCCGTTTGGTAGGAAACCGATCACCAGTGAAAATGTCTAACATTTCCGCCCTTTTTTTTTGTTTAAAGATGAACATGTCAGTAGAAGTACACCACCACATCCCGAGAACCTTCTCAGACGCACTTATGGAGTTAGAGTTCAAATTCAAGGCGTCAACATTACTTGATTGGAGTGCAGATATTACTTCTGGCGAGTTGGAAACCCAGTGCCTGATGAGAAATCCTGCATGGCTATGTATAAATCTGATGTCTTTAGCGAGCGTTATAGCTTCTTGTTGCGAATCAACACTTACAAGCAGATCATCTACATAATGATTTTCGAGTATCGCATTTACGGCTGCCGGGTATGATTCAATGAATTCTTTAGCGTTCTCGTTCTTGACGTATTGCGCACAGGCGGGTGAGCATGTCGCTCCGAATGTCATAACTGTCATTATGTATGTATCGGGATGTTGGTCATCACTACTACACCACAGAAAACGTTGAGAATTTTGGTCGGCCTCTCTGATTTTAACTTGATGGAACATTTCCATAATGTCTCCACAGAGTCCCACTGCTCTCTCTCTAAACTTATACAGCACCGAACTTAAATCAACTAGTTGGTCTGGTCCTTTTAGTAGAGCGGAATTTAAAGACATGCCTTTAACCTTTGCAGCGGCGTCCCATACCATCCTCAACTTTTTAGGTTTGTTGTGATTTGTTACCAGGAATATAGGCAGGTACCACGAGCGTGGAGGTCGCCTTGCAGCTTCTTGTGGCGACAATTTTCGCGCGTAACCCTTTGCAATATAGTCGTTGATTTTGTCTTGTAAAGTTACAGCCATTTCCGGTACTTGTGTCATTCGTTTTTGTAGATTCTTAAACCGTTTGAGTGCCATTGGAAAGCTGTCTGGCAATTCAACATTGTCGTATTTCCATAAAAGGCCAGTTTCGAAGCGATCCTGTACGCGGTGGGTTAATTCCTTAAGCAAGTTTATGGCACGCTGCTCTTCCGGTGCCTTTAACAAGTTCACTGATTTGGCTTGCGCGAAATTTTCGTCATACAAAAACTGTTTTACTAGCTCCTGCAAACCTATGTCTTCCTCGTCACATTGTTGGCACTCGCACGTATGAAAATTGCACCATGCTGTATTATTACTTGACACTGAACGTTGGCCCTTCCAAATGCCATGAACCGTCCATCCTAATCTGGTCTTTGTTGCGACGGGCTCTCTAAAATCACCCTCCTTAGCTTTCAAAGGCAAGCCCAGCTGCCAGTTGTCAACGCCAATCAATAACTGAGGTCTCTTATGGTAAGACTGTATTGGTAATCCTCGCAAGTTAGCATATTCTCTCTGCAGTTTATTATAGTCGAGCTCCTGTAAGGGCAACTGAAGATTCTTGACGGTTCGGACTTTCCGAAGTTCGTATCGTTTAGCTTTCGAATAGTTGCCACTGATTTTGAGGTCCATCATTTGAGATTCATTCTCATTTCGGTGCATGCTCGCTGTCCATTTTATACGAAGAGGGGCTAGCTGACCGTTGACGTTTAAATGTCGAGCCACTTCCTCATCAAGGAGCGTCAAGGATGACCCTTCATCTAAAAATGCGCAAATATCTATACGCGAGTTGTTGCCATAAAGGGTTACAGGTATTATTCTGAAAAGGGCACGTTCAGTTTCGCCATTGTTATCATCGTCAGCATGATGAGCTGACACACCTTCATCTTTGTTGGCATCTTTGTTAACATTGTGTAACATATGATTGTGTTTGTATACACAGTTGTTTATGCCGCACACTGAATCAGACTGGCAACGCTGTCTGCCGTGCTTACCAAGGCACCGACGGCATAAACGGTGCTCTCGCACTGCTGCCCATCTTGCAGCTAAATTTAAACATTCAAACCCTTTGCATGTTAACACTGATGAACAATTTCCTTTGCACACACAACATTTACGTTCTGCTAATCTTCTTTCAATGTGGCTATTTTTTTCTCCTTCTGAGTGCGTATGTAAAGAACCCTTGTCTCTTACCGGTCTATTCGATGAAATCGGCAAGCTAATATAATTTGCCGCTTCTGCTATCTGATAGAGCCACACACTGAAGTTTGAAAGAGTGCAGTTATCGACGGCAAGTGTCTGTGCGTGTATGGCCCAATTCAGACGTATTGCTGGTGGCAATTTGTTTACTAACTCTTGCAATAAGGTTGGGTTGTTTAAATGCGAGATAAGGCCGGACGCTTCAATGGTTGCACAGAGATTCTGAACAGCTATAGCGAAGCTAATGATACTTTCTAACTTCTCAGCCTTTGGTGCCGGAGTGGAGTGAATCCTTTGTAAAATGGTGTGTATTATAATTTCTGGCCGTCCATATAACATTTTCAGTGTAGATATAATACGTGGAACGTAATCTGGCTGAAGTAGCAAACTCCTAACGCTCTCTAGAGCGTTCCCTTTAAGAGCTCGTTGTAAACGCAATAAGTTTTCTTCATTCGAAAAGCCGCACAACTCAGTTGAACGCTCAAAGCTTGAGATAAAAAGAGGCCATTCATCTGGTTGTCCACCAAAACTCTGTAGATCCTTAGCTGAGGAGTGACGAGCGGCCAAATGATTTCTGGTTAGGACCGCTGAAGACATTACCTGCGAAGATACGCCATGCGGCTGCCGCTGTGCCTGCTGCGGTTGCTGCTGCAGCTGCGGTTGTAGCTGATGCTGCGGCTGTAGCTGGTACTGCGGTTGTAGCTGGTGCTGCGGTTGTAGCTGGTGCTGCGGTTGTAGCTGATGCTGCGGTTGTAGCTGACGCTGCGTTTGTAGCTGGTGCTGCGGTTGTAGCTGATGCTGCGGTTGTAGCTGGTGCTGCGGTTGTAGCTGACGCTGCGTTTGTAGCTGGTGCTGCGGTTGTAGCTGATGCTGCGGTTGTAGCTGGTGCTGCGGTTGTAGCTGATGCTGCGGTTGTAGCTGATGCTGCGGTTGTAGCTGATGCTGCGGTTGTAGCTGATGATGCGGTTGTAGCTGATGCTGCGGTTGTAGCTGATGATGCGGTTGTAGCTGGTGGCAATTAGCGCCTTCTGTAGGCATTTGTGCTACGTAATTCAAGCAATTTTGTGTTTTTTCTCTCGCCGAAAGCAATGAACGCACCTCACTCTCATCTGAACTTGAGTCGGCATCCTGTATCAAGCTCAGAATTTGATACTTTTTGTTTATGAAGTCTTGCTCGCGTTTGGCGTTTTCGTCGGCAAGAAGTTTCTCTTCATGCAATCGCTGCAACTGCAACTGGAGCTGTTTGCTAACCGACGCTTTTGACGATCGGGAGCACTTTGAATCAGGTGACTGTCTGGTACGCATGATGACTGGCTCTGCGAGGGGGGGTGCTGCAAGTTGTTCAGCACCTTTGAATATGCACGATGCGCACTTCCATGTTTGTTTTTCAACGCTGCTGGTGACACCGGCACAGCCGAGGTGGTACCACGAACCACAATTTACACCATCGCACAAGACCATATCATCTATTGAATCGGATGCAGTACAGCCCTTGCAATTATATTCCTTCTGCAAGTCTTCTGCGACTGGCACAGCATCCGGATTTTCGGTGATATCTGGCGATCGTTGTAAGCACTGGCTCGACTTAAAAGCATCTGGAGTCTTCGACATTTCCCAGTGCACCAAACCAACTCGTAAAAAAGAATTTTGTAAAATGTTGCAAAGTTTACTTGAATGCAACCTTTTACCTCGCTTTTGTTTTTTTCTTTAGATTTTGTAACTCGTATGATCAAATTAAAGCTATTTATTATATCATTAAATCATTCTTTATTTAATCTTCTTGTTAACTACGTTACAAAATTCTTTTTTAGTCGCTTAATTAATTGTTAAAAGAATGAGCACACTTTTACCAGTTTTTCTTAATTTTTCTCCTTCTCCGCCAAAAACGCTCGTCATCATTCATTTTTCAATGTTGCCTTCTTATTTTCTTTTCCCAAATTTCGCCACCATTCTTGCTAACAAAAGTCAAGAAGCATCGTAGCAGCGACGTCGTCACATTCACCAACATGGTTGACACCGCGCCAGCAGCCTATGCCCTATGTCAGGGCAACATCCACGCTAAAACTTTGCCCCGTAAAGTGGGGGGTAATGTAACGACAATTTAATGAATAAAATTATGTTACATAACAAGGCCAGTTCAGGGTACATACTAGACCGGTCCTTATTTCTTTTTTGACGGCAAGCGCTAAAACCATTTTATTTGATCCTAAAAATACACAAAAAAAATTTGAGCTTGATTGGACAATTTTTAGCCGTGCCCCCGCCAACATTGAAATGTTTTTCCCCGGTTTTTCTTGAAATGTATCTGGCAGCCCTGTTGGTGACATTGACAACGAAAACGATATTGAAGTTGTAGCATCAACATCAGCAGGAAATGCATATCCAGGTATATCAGGTATATCCAGAGGTAAAACAAATTTGTTTACACCAAGACTGCTTTCAACTTTGGATAAGTGGAAAATCACTGATGGTGCTGCAGTTCATATCCTAAGTGCAACTGCTGACGCGTTGGGCTATGATATCGAAGATCTTATACTAAATCGTTCATCAGTTCGTCGAATGCGTCAGAAACATCGTGCAACAACAGCACAAAACATTGCAGCAAACTTTGATGTAAGTACTGTAATGTGTTTGTGTTTTTCCCTATGCTTCTTTTTTTATGTTTTGAGTATAAATTAAGAAACTTGAGTTTTTTTTTCCAGATTCCACGTAGTTTTGTTTTGCATTGGGATGGTACAATGTTACCAGAAATTAGTGGCAGGGAAAAAGTTGATCGCTTGCCAATCATAGTCTCATCTCAAGGTATCGATAAACTACTTGGCATTCCAAAGTTAAAATCTTCGAGTGGAAAAGAAATATCAGATGCCGTGTTTAATTCAATAAAAGAATATGAAATGCTTGATCGAGTTGAAATTATCTGCTTCGACACAACTGCTCATAATACAGGAGCACAAAACGGTGCTGCTGCTCTGCTTGAAGGAAAACTAGGTCGCGATTTATTATATTTTCCCTGCAGACACCATATTTACGAGTTGTTGATCCGTAAAGTGTTTGAAATTAGAGTGGCTACTACAGCCGGTCCAGAAGTGCTAATTTTTAATCGCTTTAGCAAATACTGGAATAATATTGACAAATTAAATTATAAGAGTTGTTTAGAAGATGAACACATTATTACAGTATTGACGGCTGAAGAACGTGGAACAATTTTAAATTACTGTCTAGATAACTTAAAACAAGCTCATAGCAGACGCGACTACAAAGAATTATTACAATTAGTTGTCAGTTTTCTTGGTGGTACGGTGCCGAATTTTAACACCTTTCGTATACCTGGTGCAACTTCTCATGCTCGATGGATGTCAAAATCTATTTATGCACTTAAAATGTATTTGTTTCGTAATGAATTCAATATGACCAAACAAGAGCTAAACGGTATACGTACTGTCTGTCTGTTTATAGTTCGTATTTATGTAAAAGCCTGGTTTGGATGCACTAAAGCAATTGAAGCACCAAATCAAGACCTAAATTTAATTAAAAATATTATAGCTTATCCTGAAAGGGATATAGCTCTTGCTTTGCTACAAAAAATAAGCAATCATTTGTGGTATTTGTCGGAAGAAGCAGTCGGTCTTTCATTCTTCGATCCTAATGTAAGTGTTACAATTAAAAAAAGTGGTTCAGGCAATTAATGTTAAAGCAAATACAGAAAAATGCAAGCGAATAATAACTAATCCAACAAATATCGACACATTTGCGCAAAAAGATTTAAGCGATTTTGTAAATTCCAATACACACGCGTTCTTTGATCGCTTAGAAATTTCAAAAGAATTTTTGCAAGTCGATCCGTCGGATTGGAATGAAAGATTTGACTACGCTCAGGGATCACAAATTTGTAAAAACTTATCTGTAGTAAATGATGCAGCTGAAAGAGGCGCCAAATTCATTACAGATTATAATAATAAATTAACCCACAATGAAGAGGAGAAACAATTCCTTTTTCAAGTGGTTAAAGAATATAACATGAATTATCCCACTTTTAAAAAGACTTCACTATTAAATTAAAATAATATTAATGTTACTATGAGTATGTAATTAATAAAAATATTTCAGTTTATTCTTACTTTTCAAATAAATGCAAATAAAATAAAAAAATATATTTTTTTTGCCTTATTTCTCATAATAAAAACAAAAAGGTGCTTGGGGCACGGCTAAAAATTATCCAATCGTTGTCAAATTTTTTTTATGCTTTGTGAGACTAAAACGAATATTTTTAGCGCTTGCCGTAACATATATTCGAGAAAATAAATTTGTCCATATAAATACGGACCGGTCTAGTATATACACACGGTTCATAACAGGGCCAGTTCACTGTATTTTACACACTACACTTGCCATAACACACGATTGCACCATGGTAACAGCATGCATTTGTCTCTTTCTATCACACGGGTTCGCACAGCGCCGAACACATGAACATCAGAAACAGTCTGAGAACGCGGTATATATAAAAGAAAGCATCACACGCAGAACATTCATTCGGGTCCGGACCACCAAGCTGGGAACATCATACTGGTAAGTAACCTCTGCCTAGCAACGCCGAGCAGCAAGACAACAGCGACAGCGAGGACAACCGTCAACTTCAGCAGAGCCGCGAATATACAGTGAAGTGTTTTCTGCCGTGCGGGTTTCGACTCCACGGCCATCATTAACTATCCTCTGCCGCGCGGGTTTCGACTCCACGGCCATCATAACGTCCTCTGCCGCGAGTGCTCGACTCCTTGAATAAGTGAAGTGTTCTCTGCCGTGCGGGTTTCGACTCCACGGCCATCATAAACTTTCCTCTGCCGCGCGGGTTTCGACTCCACGGCCATCATAACGTCCTCTGCCGCGAGTGCTCGACTCCTTGAATAAGTGAAGTGTTCTCTGCCGTGCGGGTTTCGACTCCACGGCCATCATAAACTTTCCTCTGCCGCGCGGGTTTCGACTCCACGGCCATCATAACGTCCTCTGCCGCGAGTGCTCGACTCCTAGAATAAGTGAAGTGTTCTCTGCCGTGCGGGTTTCGACTCCACGGCCATCATAAACTTTTCTCTGTCGCGCGGGTTTCGACTCCCCGGCCATCCTAAAGTCTTCTGTCGCGCATGCTCGACGACTCAATCAGTAACGTGTTCTGCCGCGCGGGTTCCGACTCCACGGCCATCCTAAAGTCTTCTGTCGCGCATGCTCGACGACTCAATCAGTAACGTGTTCTGCCGCGCGGGTTTCGACTCCACGGCCATCCTAAAGTCTTCTGCCACGGCCATCCTAAAGTCTTCTGTCACAAATCAAAGCATCGTATCAACGTATCGCTATCGACGCCCACAGACGACGCCCAAGGGTACAAGCTGGAATGCCGCTAGGAGTTTAAACCATGAACATAATATTCTCTTTTAAGAACTATTTGATTTCTGTAAACCTAAACCTATCATTTAGAATAGCGAAATAAAGTATAAATCAACAAAATAAAAGTGTGCATTCGGTTCAATAAATAAATAACTGGACGAACCTTGGACGCGACTGAGAAATATCCCAGCTATAAAGAAAGGTCGTTACAAATATTTTCAATGAACTGTGATTATTTTTTTTTTTAGTTCTTGAAAATTTATTATTTTAGTAGTGAGTGAGTGGTCAGGAAGAAGTGGCCCGTGGCTCTTGAGGAGGAGTGCATCGATCGGACCTGAAATATTGGAAAGGAAATAGAATTGAGCTTCAAGGAATGTAACTCCCATACTCGTGTGGATTCTCCGAGTATTTTTCCTGATTTTTTTAAAATTCACTATTTCAGAGGTGAGAAAGTGGTCAGGATGAAGTGGCAAATGGCTACCTTGAAATAGGTGTGGGTCGATCATGTGTTAAGGAATGTAACTGCCATGTTCGTCTGGATTCTCCGAGTATTTTTCCTGATTTTCGAAAATTCACTTTCAAATATGAATACACGATTTTCTATGTTTAAAATATTCGTTTTTATTGGAATATTTTTTATATTTTCATTTGCTTAATTTTACATACAAACTAATCAATTAATTCTATAATTACATTCTCTTGATTTGGGTTCCAATCGCGCATTACAGTAGTTTGCATTTTTATAGCAAAATATTGTTTATGTATCTAATACCTTTTAAGCCATATTATATCTTTCTTAATATCTACATATATAACAAGTAAAATTTTTGTTGCTATCATTGTAAAATTTTCTGAGACAATCATCGTCAATATTTCTGCTGCAGCTTATGCATCTTTTACTATTGTCATCAGTTGTTTTCTCACAGTGAAAGCATTTTGTTTTTTTAAAATAGCTTCTGCGAATTGACATATGTATATGAACGCCACAATTAAAAGAATCTTTTTGCTTATAATGTTGTATTTTTATATATTTCCAATCACTTGATTCAATCTTCTTTATAATATGTATATAAGAATTTATTAAAAAATTCCTCTATAGTTCTAATTCCTTGGGGATTTAAGTATACAAATTCTTTTTTTTTTAAACGGCGAAAACAAAAGCATGAATTTTCCATTACTGGCATAAATCTTATAAATGCTTCCTTCATTTTTCGTCTATAAGCTTGTGGGTTTTCTACATCTTTTAGATTTTGTTTTTTTAAAGTACCTTCTGCGAATTGACATATATGAACGCCACAATTAAAAGAATCTTTTTGCTTATAATGTTGTATTTTTATATATTTCCAATCACTTGATTCAATATTAATCTTCTTTATAATATGTATATAAGAATTTATTAAAAAATTCCTCTATAGTTCTAATTGGTTTTCCTTGGGGATTTAAGTATACAAATTCTTTTTTTTTTTAAACGGCGAAAACAAAAGTATAATGTCTACAATGTAGAATCGGTATTATTAATACCTTCTAAAGAGAACATGTAATTAAAACTTAAATTCTCTGCAGATAAATAAAATAATGCTTCTCCTTGACTACACATTGTTATAAAAACTTCATACATCTGAAGTTCGTAAATCATTATGTTTAAATAAATTTCAACAATATTATTATAAACTTCCTGCAAACCATTAAGCGAATTAAATTCTACTAGATCTAAGACCCCACATCGTGCAATATCAATATCTTGATATAAATGTTTGTATACATATGTAATCGTAATTTCCGATGTGGTATCTTATTTTCTTAGACCTGGTGGTAATTTATTTAGGTTATAATAATCAACTTTGTAATACATACATATATTGTTTGCATGAGCGCTGCAGCGTTTGTAAGAATCTTTCGGTTTTCATTTGCGTTTTATTTAATTTATTTTTCTCCTTAGGCCGTGGTTATGCTATCGAGCAAAACTTGGTGGGAAATTACTCTCATTTTTGTGATCGGAGTCCGTGCAAAAAGAGTGGTTACGCTTGTGCTTGACCCACGCTTGCATTCTTCAAAAATATATATTTTTTTTCACCTTCAACAGCAACCCGTCTACTACACAAATGAGAAAACGTATTATTTTAGATGTTGTTTTCGACGCGATGGAAGACCAAATGTTTATATTAATTGAAATCTGCTTAACATATATAAAGGCGTAATATTTTGGAACGATAATCAGAGGAATATAATTGATAGATTTACCAATTCATTCCAATTTTTCACTCCATTCCACTCTTCAGTACTTTTGTGAATATTGAGACTAAGCAACACCGGTTTGCTTGGTGTCCTCGGTGTACGCTAGACCGAGTTTTCGTGCTCGGTGTGAGAGAGTGATGTTGAGAACAGAAAAATATCCCATTCTCTCTTTTACACACAAAACAACAAAAAAAAGTCCTACTTGCCAAGCAAAACTCGATAGCATAACCACGGCCTTAGGGGAACCCTAACCCAATCATCCTCTATTAGTTGTTCTGTTTTGCGATAATTTTTCTTTAACTTAGTTTTCTTTTTTAAATCTCCTTCTCTTTGTTCAAAATATAAACCTTCTAATTCGTTTATTTTGGACTGGTGTGAAGTTAGCAGACGGCAAATTGGTTTGTTTACAAAGTTAGAGTTCTGTTAATAACAGCGGCGAATATGTTAACAACAGACATGTAACAGAGAAATTTAACAGGAAATTCCGTTTAACAGCGACTTACCAGAAATTTTACAGAAATATAGATATCGGTTAACAGATGGCGCTAGTAGTTAACAGAATTAGCTGAACACTTTTATCCAATTGTACAACCCAATAATTATAATTACACCACCTTTTCTATTTTCTCTTCATTTTAAAGACAAGAATTTATCAGAAATACAATTTTTTAAATAAAATATGTGTTTATTTAAAATAGATTGTAATATTTTAAACAAAATCCAATATATTATTTACTACTATTTACAACTATTTCTGCTGTTTCAAAAATATTTAAGGATACGTACGTATGGACATTTAAGGATACGTACTCTGAATAAAAAAGTTCAAAATAAATGACTCATGCAATACCTTCCATACTATTCCATTCCACTACTATTTCCATTGTACTACTATTACTATTGTAACCTATAATTTTAATAAATCATGATAAATTACAAATTATAAAATTTAATTGATAAATTATCGTCAATACATGTCTCACCAAAAAGCGAAAGGAGGATAGAAATAGGAAACCTTTCCTATCGTACAGATTTTAACAATTCCACATAGACAAAGGTATTGTATTGTATTGTACGAAAGTGACAATATAACCTCCATAAAAATCCAAATACAAATGATGCTTGATGCCACCTGGTTTCTATTGTTCTATGGACCATTGCACGCTACTGGAACAAAGTTGATCCAAATCGGTTCCTACAATTTTTTGCAATCTGGCCCAGAAGTTCTGTCTATTTGCACTGTAAACGAAAGTGACAATGTTAACGTCCTAACATATCCAAATACAAATGATGCGTGATGCCACCTATTTCCTGTTGTTCTATGGACCATTGCGCACTACTGGAACAAAGTTGGTCCAAATCGGTTCCTACAATTTTTTGCAATCTGGAATGATGTAAAGGAAAGTGACGAAGTTAACCTCCTAAAATATCCAAATACAAATGATGCGTGATGCCACCTATTTCCTGTTATTCTATGGAACATTACGCACTACTGGAACAAAGTTGGTCCAAATCGGTTCCTACAATTTTTTGCAATCTGGCCCAAAAGGTTACTCTATTTGCAATGTAAACGAAAGTGACAATGTTAACCTCCTAAAAAATCCAAATACAAATGATGCGTGATGCCACCTATTTCCTGTTATTCTATGGACCATTACGCACTACTGGAACAAATTTGGTCCAAATTGGTTCCTACAATTTTTTGCAATCTGGCCCAAAAGGTTACTCTATTTGCAATGTAAACGAAAGTGACGAAGTTAACCTCCTAAAATATCCAAATACAAATGATGCGTGATGCCGAAATACCCTACAATACCCTACAATAAAGATTTGGACAAAAGTGGACGTTGTACCTGTACTTGAAGAATAAAATAATAATTCTGGGTGTAAAGTATAAAACTATTTATAACATTCGATTTTATCAAATTATGTACGAGTATACGAAATATTGGTATAAATTTTATATTATACAATTTATTTCTATAGAGCTTATTTATTTTAAAAAAGGTTTATTTTAAACGAATTTTCCTATTAAGTTAATGGTTTATACCGAAGCAATATTAAATTTTTTAAATATTTCGTTATATGGAAAAGTAATACAAGAGTTGTATAACTTTAATATAATCCAATACAATTTTGAGATAGAATGAGAAGATTTTATCACACTTTGGTATATATTTTGTCTATTCGATATATAAATAGATCACAACTACTGTTAAAAATAATATTCTAACGGAGAAATTTTCGTTGGTTGATTCAAAAGTTTTAAGTAGTTGGAGTACATACAATATAGACACTCTTTATAGATTTTTAAATTGAGGTTCGTTCAGTTTTGTTGTTGTTTATTGTTAAATTTTGTTGTTGTTTTTGCTGTAGTTTTTGTTAAAAATATTAATTTAATTTAGATCTGTAACTATTCGAGATACCTTTATGTTATTTATATCGTTGGAAAGGTATTAAAAATATTTTTTATTTATTAAAATGTAAACTGAAGGTACATAATTCTCTCAAACATAAGAAGATAGATTCCCTTAGTTTTCTAGACGTATTTTTTTAGGGACAGGATTTTAGGAGAAAACGAGTTTTAAAGCTAACAATCACTTAACTATGTAAACACTTTTTCAATTCTATATTACTACTCTTTTTCAATTATACTACTCTGCTATTTTAAGTAATGACGGCGTAAATTCTCAGACCAACATACCTAACCCAAAATTTAAAGATTTTTATGAAAAATCGGGCGATTTTTATTTTTATTGGAACGAGTTTCCAATTTTGCAATCAATGCAAAATTTCTTCAGGTATTTCCCCATCTTCTTCACAGTTGAACAACATACTTAACTTACAATTGTAATTACTGGTTAGTAATTACAGAATTTAATCATAAATTTAGACTACTGTTATACACAATGATATGGACAACGGTAATCGCCGACATAATTTCAATTTTCTAACAACAACATAGTTATAAAAGTAGTGGGAAAACAATTGAAACACAATAGCAGCAGTAGAATTTTTAAAAAATACTATTTTACTTACGTGATTGTGAGCTTTAAAAAGCGTTTTCTCCTAAAATGTGGCTAAGAGACTCTATTTTGTTATGTTTAAAATAATTATGTAGGTGTACAATACGCTTATAAGAAAGTCTGAAAAGTTACAGATTTTGTTTCTTATATGCGAGCTTTCTTATAAAGAGAACACGCATATAAGAAAAATATTTTCTTATATATGTAACATGCATATAGGAAAGATATTTTCTTATATGCGTCAGAAACAAAATTTTAAAAAGTTTTAATTTATCAGTTTTTTATCATTTTCGACAAAGTGGTTTCCGCTATTTTAAACTCCTTACAAATATCTTTTCGGGGTTTTCCACAAAGGTACTTAGCGTATCTTCAGTTTATGTAACATGATATTTTACCGAAAACCTTACAGTTCTCGAGAATAACGCAATTTAAAATGTTTAGTACTTTCTGAATTCAATAATTTTTTTCTAAGTAAAATATGTAATCAACACATATGATTATATAAATCCTAAAAAAGAACAGGTTATTAGCTTTCTAAATAAATTTATTTGACCATGATTGGTGTAGGAATTTAGGGGAAATTACATTTTTAACATTGCAATGAGGTGAATACAAAGCAAAGTGAAAAAATTTTCCAACTTCTTAATTTAATTTCCATCTAAAGAGTAAAATTTCTCGAAAATAACAGAATCGTAACGACACATTATACAGAATTGAAATCATGTGCTTTTGATACTCTGATATCCTAATAGTGTGAAACTTGGCTAAGTATAATTTGACTAAAGACTTTTATTGCTGTAACACACAACCATAACGATAACGACAATTCGACTCATAGCTGTCAAAATATATGGGCTCTTTTTAAACGACATGAATGGTCTTCTTATTTTGTTGTTTACATAATTTCTATAGGAATTCTATAGATATGTCAGCTCGTCGTTATGGTTGTGTGTTATCGTTAGTGTGTGGTCTAAAAAATGTAAAAATAAATGTGACAAACAAAAAGAACACATTTATGTGATAAATAAAAAAGGATAATAATTTTTATCTGGCGTGGTTTTTGATTTTTCTACTACTTCTTTTCAGTGGCGAAGCGTGAATTTCTGCCACCTGGGGCCGTTTAGAAATATTCCGCTCCGCACACACCACTTCTCGGCCAACCCCGATAGCTCTGCCGGCTCTGATAGCTCTGCCGGCCCTGATAACTCTGCCGCCCGGGGCAATGGCCCCTCCTTACCTCCCACGCTACGCCACTGCTTCTTTATAAAATGGTCGTCGTTTATTGTTGCAATGTAACCTTTTTTCTCCCTCACGTCGACTTCGTTGTCAATGTTGCTGACCAATATTTTATAGAAAATAATGTACTTTTGGAGAAAAATGAAATTAAAAGTTTTTAGTGTTATTTTTTCTATTCATTAATTTTTTTCTAAGTAAACTGTATAATTAATCTACATAATTATTTAAAACATAAGAAAATAGAGTCTCTTAGCAACATTTTAGGAGAAAACGCTTTTTAAAGCTCACAATCACGTAAGTAAAATACTATTTTTATACCCTGCACACGAAGTGAGAGGGTATATTCACTTACTGCTTCCGTTTGTAACGCATTAAAGGAGGCGTGACAGGTATAGGAAAGTATATATATTCTTGATCAGCATGACCTCCTGAGTCGATTTAGCCATGTCCGTCCATCTGTCTGTCTGTCTGTCTATCTGTCCGTCTGTGGAAACCACGATTACAAGAGAACGAATAGAGATATCTTCTTCAAACTTGGCACGAATATTGTCTATCACTAGAAACTCATCGCTATTGAAAATGAGCGAAATCGGACCATTACCACGCCTACTTTTGATAGTGAATATAAATTAATCCATGCTTATAGCTCAATTTCGCAGCTTGTAGAACGAATTTGGGGTTGAAATTTTGTCCAGAAGTCCACTGTCTCTGACCAAAACAGACTACCAAAAATAGGCGTGGTCCGCCCACTAATTAAATAAAACTCGATTACAGGAGAACGAATAGATTACAGGAGAACGAATAGAGATATTTTCATCAAATTTGGCACGAATATTCTCTGTCATCACAAGCTATTTGAGATTGGAAAGGGGGAAAAAAAAAAGGAAAAAAATTAGACCATTGCCACGCCTAATTTTTAAGTAAACGTGTGTAGGGTATATGAACTTCGGCCAGGCCGAAGTTAACACTCTTTCTGGTTTTTAAATTCTACTGCTGCTATTGTGTTTCAATTGTTTTCCCACTACTTTTATTTATTTATTTATTTATTTATTTATCTATTTATTTATTTATTTATTTATTAATACAACTTATGCACTACGGGAAGGTCTTTTATAGCAATTAGATTGAAACAATGCAAGTTAATTATAAAAGTAAATAATTAGACTAACTAAAATATACCAGTAATTTATTCTTAGAAGTTGAGTAGAGATTAAGGAAAAATAGGAAATGGAGAAGTATAACACCTAGCTCATGTATTCGAATCAAGGAAATGCCCCCTTACCAGACGCCTGAATGCATTCTCACCTGCCGTGGTTTTAAGCCTGCTTGGCAAAGTGTTCCAGAGCCTGATAGTGCTGATGAAGAAGAAAACACGAAATCTTATAATTCCCCCGTTTTCCCAGTGTTAAGAAAAGAAAACGGGGGAATTATAAGATTTCGTGTTCGAGTCGAAGTACCAAAATCTAATTTAGAGTACAGATATCTTGGTATGCCAGTAGCTATCAACTTAAACAAAAATAAACAATTTCTGTAATTCAAGAAATCAGAAAAGTCACCACCAAGAAGTGAGTGTCGCCGCTCTCCGATATGATCATATCGCTTCAAACCATAAACAAATCTAGTCATATTGTTAATTAACACCATAATTTTATAAGAAGATATGGATTCCAGTTTGCAGTAAATAAGTTCGGCATATGTAATAACAGGGAGAATAAGTGTCAAGACCAGTTTCCTCCGAGTTTCAGTTGGAAGATATTCCGCGGCATAACGCAAGTTACGCAGCACACAGTAGGCTTTGCTCACCACTGTATTAATGTGATCAGTACATGTTAGTGTAGAGTTGACCAAAAAACCAAGATTAGTTGCTTTGGAAACAAATTTGAGCACCGTATCACCAATGAATAAGGGTGGCAACGGTAGAAAAATTTGGAACATTATTAAATATCGGCATAACAAACGATTTAGTGACATTTAATTTTAGATAATTTGTATTTGACCATAAGGCAATGTTTTTAAGGTCATCATTAATTTTCCTACATAACTCATCTATGGACTTAACTGGGCTCGACAAATACACTTGCACATCATCAGCATGTATGTTAACTTTCTGTACAACATTAAACAAATCATTTAAGAACATAGTAAACAACAAAGGACCCAACACCGACCCCTGGGGTACTCCTACTTCAACCCTTCTAAAATCAGAGAACGTATTTCCAACTTTCACTCTTTGAAACCGATCAGATAGAAAAGACTTGATAAGGTTAGCTGCACTAGGGGAGAAAAGAAAATTTTTATTCAGCTTATTACATAGAAGTAAATGGTCAACACTATCGAAAGCCTTAGAGAAGTCTAAGAGAACTAACTTTTATAACTATGTTCATGTTAGAAAATTGAAATTATGTCTGCGATTACCGTTGTCCATATCATTGTGTATAACAGTAGTCTAAATTTATGATTAAATTCTGTAATTACTAACCAGTAATTACAATTGTAAGTTAAGTATGTTGTTCAACTGTGAACAAGATGGGGAAATACCTGAAGAAATTTTGCATTAATTGCAAAATTGGAAACTCGTTCCAATAAAAATAAAAATCGCACGATTTTTCAATTTTGGGTTAGGTCTGAGAATGTATGCCGTCAATATTTAAAATAGCAGAGTAGTATAATTGAAAAAGAGTAGTAATATAGAATTCAAAAAGTGTTTACATACTTAAGTGATTGTTAGCTTTAATACTCGTTTTCTCCTAAAATCCTGTACCTGAAAAAAATACGTCTAGAAAACTAAGGGAATCTATCTTCTTATGTTTGAGAGAATTATGTAGCTTCAGTTTACATTTTAATAAATAAAAAATATTTGGAATACCTTTCCAACGATATACATAACATAAAGGTATCTCGTATAGTTACAGATCTAAATTAAATAAAAATTTTTAACAACAACTACAGCAAAAACACCAACAAAATTGAACAATAAACAACAACAAAACTGAACGAACCTCAATTTAAAAATCTATAAAGAGTGTCTATATTGTATGAACTCCAACTACTTAAAACTTTTGAATCAACCAACGAAAATTTCCCGTTAGAATATTATTTTTAACAGTAGTTGTGATCTATTTATATCTCAAATAGATAAAATATATACCAAAGTGTGATAAAATCTTCTCATTCTATCTCAAAATTGTATTGGATTATATTAAAGTTATACAACTCTTGTATTACTTTTCCATATAACGAAATTTTTAAAAAATTTAATATTGCTTCGGTATAAACCATTAACTTAATAGGAAAATTCGTTTAAAATAAACTTTTTTAAAATAAATAAGCTCTATAGAAAGAAATTGTATAAAATTTATACCAATATTTCGTATACTCGTACATAATTTGATAAAATCGAATTTTATAAATAGTTTTATAACATTATTATTTTATTATTATTAATATTAACTAATTATTATTATTAATATTATTTGTAAATCCATTTGTATTTGGATTTTTTATGGTGATTACATTGTCACTTTCGTTTACAGAGCAAATAGTGTAAACTTCAGGGCCAAATTACAAAAAATTGTAGGAACCGATTTGGACCAACTGTGTTCCTGTTGTTCGCAATGGTCCATAGAACAACCGCAACTAGGTGGCATCACGCATCATTTGTATTTGGAATTTTTATGGGGATTACATTGTCACTTTCGTTTACAGAGCAAATAGAGTAAACTTCAGGGCCAAATTAAAAAAAATTGTAGGAACCAACTTTGTGTCAGTAGTTCGCAATGGTCCATAGTACAACCCAAACTAGGTGGCATCACGCATCATTTGTATTTGGAATTTTTATGGGGATTACATTGTCACTTTCGTTTACAGAGCAAATAGAGTAAACTTCAGGGCCAAATTACAAAAAATTGTACGAACCGATTTGGACCAACTTTGTGTCAGTAGTTCGCAATGGTCCATAGAACAACCGAAACTAGGTGGCATCACGCATCATTTGTATTTGGAATTTTTATGGGGATTACATTGTCACTTTCGTTTACAGAGCAAATAGAGTAAACTTCAGGGCCAAATTAAAAAAAATTGTAGGAACCGAATTGGACCAACTTTGTTCCAGTTGTTCGCAATGGTCCATAGAAAAACCGAAACTAGGTGGCATCACGCATCATTTGTATTTGGAATTTTTATGGGGATTAAATTGTGACTTTCGTTTACAGAGCAAATAGAGTAAACTTCAGGGCCAAATTAAAAAAAATTGTAGGAACCGAATTGGACCAACTTTGTTCCAGTTGTTCGCAATGGTCCATAGAACAACCGAAACTAGGTGGCATCACGCATCATTTGTATTTCGAATTTTTATGGGGATTACATTGTCACTTTCGTTTACAGAGCAAATAGAGTAAACTTCAGAGCCAAATTACAAAAAATTGTAGGAACCGATTTGGACCAACTTTGTGTCAGTAGTTCGCAATGGTCCATAGAACAACCGAAACTAGGTGGCATCACGCATCATTTGTATTTGGAATTTTTATGGGGATTACATTGTCACTTTCGTTTACAGAGCAAATAGAGTAAACTTCAGAGCCAAATTACAAAAAATTGTAGGAACCGATTTGGACCAACTTTGTGTCAGTAGTTCGCAATGGTCCATAGAACAACCGAAACTAGGTGGCATCACGCATCATTTGTATTTGGAATTTTTATGGGGATTACATTGTCACTTTCGTTTACAGAGCAAATAGAGTAAACTTCAGGGCCAAATTAAAAAAAATTGTAGGAACCGAATTGGACCAACTTTGTTCCAGTTGTTCGCAATGGTCCATAGAACAACCGAAACTAGGTGGCATCACGCATCATTTGTATTTGGAATTTTTATGGGGATTACATTGTCACTTTCGTTTACAGAGCAAATAGAGTAAACTTCAGGGCCAAATTAAAAAAAATTGTAGGAACCGATTTGGACCAACTGTGTTCCAGTTGTTCGCAATCGTCCATAGAACAACCGAAAGTAGGTGGCATCACGCATCATTTGTATTTGGATTTTTTATGGTGGTTATATTGTCATTATTGTCTATGTGGAATTTTTAAAATCTGTACGATAGGAACGGTTTTGTAAAATTTGTTGAAAGAGTTTCCCGAATAAACTTAGATGTCTAATATAGAATAATGACTTAGATGTCATTAGGCTTTCTATTGCTATCCTCCTTCTTTCGTTTTTTTGTGAGACATGTATTGATGATATGTTGTAATTTATCATGATATATTAAAATTATAGGTTACAACTGAATGAAAGTCTCGGTATTGCATGATCATTTGTTTTGAATTTTTTTATTCAGAGTACGTATTCTTAAATGTTCTTACGTACGTGTCCTTAAATATTTTTGAAGCAGCAGAAATAGTTGAGAGCAGAAAGCTACGTTATTAAATAATATATTGGGTTTTATTTAAAATTATTAGAATCTATTTTAAATAAACACATGTTTTCTTTAAAAAATTTGTTATACTTCTGAAAAAATCTTGTCTTTAAAATAAAGAGAAAATAGAAAAGGTACAGCTGTGTGTGTACTTATAATTATTGGGTTGTACAATTGGATAAAAGTGTTCAGCTAATTCTGTTAAGTATAAGCGCCATCTGTTAACCGATATCTATGATTCTGTAAAATTTCTGTTAAGTCGCTGTTAAACGGAATTTTCTGTTAAATTGCTCTGTTAAGTGTCTGTTGTTAACATATTCGCCGCTGCTATTAACAGAACTCTGTTAACTTTGTAAACAAACCAATTTGCCGTCTGCTAACTTCACACCAGTGTATAAATATAAAATTGTGAAGACCCGATTCTAGTTGTAATTTGATCAGCTGTTTCATAGATTTACCAACAAAAATGTGCAACGCTACTATGGCGCCATCTATAGAGGGGATAGAAATACATGGAAAGAAAAATTCGGTTGGAGTACTTGCTTACACCTTTCGCCGCAAAATAAAAATAACATAGAGCTAACAGAGATATTTTAATTGAATTCGCCGTCTGCTGAGAAAAAGTATGCTAACTTCACACCGGTTTATTTTGGCTTGAATATATGAAGCTGAGATTCGACAATATTCGGATGGACGTATGTTTTTTTTTTGCTTTCCAAAAGATAAACTTTTTCTTTTGAAAAATACCCCTCTACAGGACCATTGGAAATCCTTGATTTCGATTTAGTATCCACGTGATAGCCCAGAATATTTGTCCACAAAGGAGCGTACGGACAATACTTTAGGATTAAAAGGATTAAGTTTAGGATTATAAAAATCGTTACAGGTGTTTTACGTTTCTGAGTTTTACTTCTTCACATATCGCTAGACATTTTAAATAAAATGGGCTGGTCTGCGATATGCTTTTAGATTGTATTTCCATGGAGTAGCTTGTGTTTTGTATTATTTGTATCTGCGTATTTATGTCAAAGTTTTGATTGGTTATATTTTTCAGTACCTTCAAGGAAGTAATGAAATCATTATCCGGAAGGGTTGATAACAAAATTGTGCATATTGCCTTGAACCAAACTAAGAAGTCCTTAAAAAAACTAATATTTACAGAGACAGCTAAAACGTTTTTAAGAGATAACACAATCTTTTCACTTTTAGATACGATTTGGTCAATATCTTTAAAAACTATTTTTAAAAAATGGCTACAACATATCTGTAGAACCACGAATTTTTAATTCAGTTTTTTTACATTATTTGGATTTAAATTTAAACAGAAATTGTTGCAAAAAGATGAATATTGTTTTAAGGAATGTATCCCAACGGACTTATTAAATACACGGATACAAGCATTAATTATTGCCCGACTCCAATCGGTACAAATTCTTTTAGAAAGAGGCCAATGAATTTTGTTAATAATGCAAAAAACTATAAGGCTTAACAAAAAACGCTCAATATCCTCCGAGTAATGACTACAAATTAGAGCCTCGGCCACAGGAAATAATATTCCTGATTTTTTGTCGTTTTCTTTTACATGAATTATTAGGCTATATAAAAAAACTCTTTTTGTGCATTTGTGGAGTTTCTCAATTATTCCCCCAGTTGCATCCATAAAAATTGTATTTCTGCTTTTTTTTAAAAGGAGATTTGCATCCCTTTGAATGAGTTTTAACTGTCCTAGTGACCATAAATTAATTTCTTGTGGTTCTGAAATTTGTTGGATAAAACTATTTCATTCCTTATCTCGACGCATTTTAATTAAATCTATAAATTTATCATCGTCTCGATCATAAGCTCGATTTGCCTCTGATTTGATTTTCCGAGCAACTTCGATTGGAACCCCTTGATTATTTCCTACTCTTCTTATTTCTTTCGACTGCAGTCGGAATTTCTGATCTCGCCAGTTTGTTGCGAATTGTTTCATTAATTCTTTTTTAGCTACTATTCTTTGAACAGCCCGTATTTGTTGATTTATTTTAATATTTATTGGATGACTTATTTCCTTTATACTTGAATATACGTTTATATCAAAAACGGCTCTATTGAAATTTATTACGAATTTATAGCGGTTGCAGCCAAAGGTGGCGTATATACATTTTCCATACAGGCGCATAATTGGCTTAGTCCAATTAAAACCATAGCTTGTAAAATTTATGGGGCAGACATTGTTAATGATTTTATATTTCTCTCTAACGAGATCTTCAATGTATTTTGAGAAAGATATTTCTGCATCCTTGGAAGATGTGTTTGCACTAATCTCGAGAAATTTATTTCTAATAAATTGTTGTTGCTCATTATTTAGAGCAAAATAATGAATCTTAAATCCTCATATGAATAAACTGAAGATTTCTTTCTCTTTGTTTCTTTTGTATTTCTCAGGTTAATATTTACTTTAAATAATTCGACAGCGTGGGCGTCGAATAACTAGGGCGTGTAGGTTGGGTCGATAAAAGAAAAAAATCGTATGGGAGGGGGGTGCATTTCCCGCCGTTTAGGCGGGAGGGGCATTTTCTAAAAACTCGACTAAAAACCGGGGAAAAAAAATATTAAAAAATAACGGCGATATCTGGATCACTTTCGCTTATTGGGTTTGAAAGCCAAACATCGGCCTCTCAATATCCTTTTTAAATTATGTTCCTATGTCAAGCAGTTTTTGAGAAAATTAATGCTAAAGCTAAAATTTGGAAAAAAATTCCGAAAAAAAAATTTTTGGTCGCAATTTTTTCGTTAAAATACGGTATTAAGTATACATTTTTGTTCGACCATAAAATTCTCTAATCAATTCTAGAGAGAAAGCTTCAAACCTGAAGGATTTATGTTCTGTAGCCTGCTGTATTGCAAACAGACATCGCATTTCAGCAAACAAAACTTGCCGGTTAAATTTTGAGTACTAATATTTTGTTGTTTTTCGTTTAAAAATTTTTATTGAGAATGCAATTAATGACGCGAATTTCCATGCCTGTTTTGCCTTAACCCTTTTTAGGGATATATCTACACATTATACTTATAGAAATGGCACAATGTAAAATTGCCGAGGATATTTCAGGTCAATAAAAAGCAAAAGCACAAAAATGTTCTTAGAAATTGTGAAAAATTATGCTTGCAATTCAGGCACCAGATTTCTTGACTTTATAGATTCTAATAACAGTCAGCGACATTTTTAAAAACTAATCTATAATGCTCAACTAACATACAAAAAACACAAGAAATATAAGACATTGCTTTGTAATTATGAATAAAGTTCTATTAATGCGTTCTAAGTTCTATTAATAGTTGTAAGAATGCGCCGTTCATATCATTGTGTATTGTTGCCGATCTACGCAAACAAGCCGTGACTGCCTTGCCATCTACCTGCTTCGAATAAGATATTGTTCCACGCTTTGCTTTTGTGTAAAGGCAATATTGCTTTAATTGTTTTAAAATTAAAATTAAAAATTAAAAATTACAATTAAAGCAATATTGCCTTTACACAAAAGCAAAGCGTGGAACAATATCTTATTCGAAGCAGGTAGATGGCAAGGCAGTCATGGCTTCTTTGCGTAGATGCCTTGAATCGTTCGCGTCAAATCGTTCATTTGTATTCGACAGTGCAATGTACAGCAATACTGTGGCTTAGTGCCTATATCAATTCGAGGAATCTGGTGTAGATCTCTAGTTGGAAGCAACACCCACAACCACTTAACCAAAACGTAAATTATTGACACCGCACTTCGGAGATGAATGCGATGGCTTAGAGCCTTACACCTCCCAGAATGGAATACCGACAAATACTTGAAAATCAAAAACTGCCAGCCAATGCCAACTAAATTTGATCCCTTAAACAAACTTCTGGAAGGAACACCTGTTTTGAAAATACAAACTTGTGTGTTTGTAATTCAGTCAGTAATACCAAATCATCATGGCAAGTTACACGATTGAGCAGCACGTCCAAACAGGGTTCGTAAATGCTCACTCTCGAGCGTTCTTTTTTGCTCCTGCTCGCTCCGACTCGCTCAAAAGAGCAACATCAGTGAGCGAGAACTCCGTGCTCGCGGCTCCCATCAGTTGCGAGCAGTGAGCAAGTGAGCTGCTCCGTGCTCACACATAGTGAGCAGCTCCGTGCTCACTGCTCAGATCAGTTGCGAGCAGTGATCAAGTGAGCTGCTCCGTGCTCAGAGCTGATGAGCAGCTCCGGCTCCGATCAGCTTCGACCCGATGTGAATGAGTCGGCAGTAGTCGGTCGTTTTGTTTGTAAATTTGTTTTTTAATTTGAATAGCAACAACATGAGGTTAGGGAGTTTGTTATTACTGGTAGTTATTTGGTAATTATATTGAATTTCTATTTATAGTGTATCAATTGCAGTCGAGAGAGAATTTAAAAATTATATATCAAATACAAATATCCTTTGTTTCGTACCATAAAATTATGATAATACATAATATGCGGTGAGAGGTTAGCACTTACATGTTTGACTTTGACCATGCTTCAGGGAAGCAGGAGCAACGATTTTTATGAAACGCTAATGGTTTTATTGCATTTTTTGCCCTGAATTTTCGTTTAGAAATTTTCAATAGGTACCGTTCTTGTTGCTATGCAGGAAGGATATACATACATCATACATATAATGTCATCAAAGTAAATTTCAATATACATATATGCATAGGATCAAAGAAAGGGTTTTCTTCGCATATTCATGTTGAATAATCTTACATTTTCATTTCCAAGGCAGAATATATGGGTCTCAAATCTGCATTTTTTATGAATTAATTGTTAAAAAATACGGTAGGTAAAAAAACACTTCTGCGTTGACCTGCCATCGAAAAATTCATTTTGCATATACCTTATGTATATGTATGTATATCCTACCTGCATAGCAACAAGAATGGTAGCTATTGAAAATTTCCAAACAAATGCAATAAAACCAAATGCAATACACGATGCAATAAAACCATTAGCGTTTCATAAAAATCGTTGCTCTTGCTTCCCTGAAGCATGGTCAAGGTCAAACATGTAAGTGCTAACCTCTCACCGCATATTATGTATTATCATAATTTTATGGTACGAAACAAAGGATATTTGTATTTGATATACAGGGTGTTTCGCATAAGAGTGATCAAAAGACTAGGACGTGTAGGATGGGTCAAGACAAGAAAAAAATCGTATGGGAGGGGGGGGGGGGTCAATTTCCCCCCGTTTAAGCGGGAGGGGCCATTTTATAAAAATCCGACTTAACACCGAAAAAAATAATATTAAAAAATAATGGTTAGACCTAGATAACTACCGCTTGCTGATTTTCAAAGCCAAATATCCGCTTCTTAATATCCTTTTAAATTAGGTTCCTATGTCAAACAGTTTTTGAGAAATTTAATGCCAAAGTTAAAATTTGGAAAAAAAATTCCGAAAAAAAATGTTTGGTCGCAATTTTTTTTTAAAAATTACGGTATTAAGTATAAAAATTTTTCCGAGCATAAAATTCTCTAATCAATTCTAGAGAGAATGCTTCAAACCGGAAGGATCTATGTTTTGTAGTTTCCGAGAACTATTCGTTCTCTTGTAATCGTGATTTCCACAGACGGACAGACAGACAGACAGACGGACGGACGGACATGGCTAAATCGACTCAGGGGGTCACGCTGATCAAGAATATATATACTTTTCTATACCTGTCACGCCTCCTTTAATGCGTTACAAACGGAAGCAGTAAGTGAATATACCCTATTCACTTCGTGTGTAGGGTATAAAAACAAATTTACAAACAAAACGACCGACTACTGCCGACTCATTCACATCGGGACGAAGCTGATCGGAGCCGGAGCTGCTCACCAGCTCTGAGCACGGATAATGATCTTCGCTGTTACTACTACAGGAGCAAGGATTCCAAATGGATAAAAAATCCGGAACTGATCTGTTTTGGGTGGCCAGAGTACTCCTAATGTTTTGATGCGGTTAGCACACAATTTTCGCAGTTTAAAGCACTAGACAATATTTCCTTCAATTGATTTTGGATTTCTAATGCCGCTGTGAGGAAGTATTCTGCGAACCACCCTCTCATACACAAATTACAGTGTCACAGTATTATAAGTTTAATTAATTAATTACTGAGTTAACTCATTACCTAAGAACTAATTTTATTTTAGTACCTTGAAATAAATCTCAAAAGAAGAAATTGATTACCATTAAGCCCTATTGTATTTCAATCGCTACTTTTACTGTTTTTTACACTTGCTCACTGCTCGCAACTGATCTGAGCAGTGAGCACGGAGCTGCTCAATATGTCTGAGCACGGAGCAGCTCACTTGCTCACAACTGATCGGAGCAGTGAGCACGGAGCTGCTCACTATCTCTGAGCACGGAGTTGCTCACTGAAAATTTTTTCTGTTGCTCCTGCTCGGGAGTGCGAGCGAGCCGGAGCGAGCATTTACGAACCCTGCGTCCAAATGATAAAAGTTTATTATCCAAATGAGTTTTCGTTATTGCAAACTTTGCGCGCGTTGCGCCCATTTTACGGCAGACGCGATGGCCCTTCAAGGTCCATATATGGGACGATGCCAATCCACACGAGGTTCACCAGGTGGCAATTCATCCACAAAAAATTACTGTTTGGTGCGAATTTTGGGCCGGCGGCGTCATTGGTCCATACTTTTTCCAGCACGACGTTGGTGAGGCTATCACCGTCAACGGCGAGCGCTACAGATCGATAACCAAAGCAGGAGGTCGCTACGAGCCACACAGCGAACGCCACGATGGACATTCTGCATGAACGATTTGAGGGTTTTCATCTCTATTTAATTGGCCACCAAGATAGCGCGATTTGACCCCCCTATACTTTCTTTTGTGGAGTTTTCTGAAGTCGCAAGTCGATGCGAATAAACCGCAATCGACCGATGCCCTCAAAGTCAAGATAGGCCAGGCCATCGCTCAAACTCAACCGGATCTATGCGGCAGAGTCATTGAAAATTAGACCTCTCGGATCCGTTCCACGGTGCGAAGCCGCGTCAGACATTTGAACGATGTCATATTCCATAGATAATGGCATAAATGAGGCTTTCAAATAAAAAAAAAATTTCGTTAATACCTCACAGCTTGTTTTATTCCATTTCAACATCAACCCGCTGTAATTGGAAAACCCCATACATGTAAATGTCAGATCTGTGCAGTAAGTTTTATGTTGCAATAATAATTTTATTCAAACAACTTGTACGTACTTTGTACATATATTCAGATCTTATGCGTATTCTAAATCGAAGAAAGTAGAATTTCCAGTACCATTGAAATTTTCCTTAATAAAAAGGATAAAGATGGCAATACAATGGTCACGCCAGTTAGGGAGCCTCAGTAGGCTCAAAACAAGAGTTTTGAAAAGTTCGTGTGAGATAAATACAAAGAATACAAGCGTCCTGATTTCAAGCATACAGATATCATGAAAATCTTAAGTAACGAGTTTGCAATTCTAAAAGTGGCGTATAAGTAGTGTAAAGATGGGCAGACCGCACCCAATTTTGATGTAATAATGTTTTTTTGGAATGGCAGTTGTTATCTAAAGTTTTATTCAGGAAGTTTATATATTTAAGAATATAACAATTTTTTGCCGGTGTAACCTAAAACTGGGCGGATATATTTGGCCCATATAATATATATAAAGGGTTTTCCAATAAGAGGTGTAATTTTGAATAGCTATGGTCCTGTAAGCGTGGTCGTGGTGGCCATTTGGCTGATGTTGTTTTTCATTATTAACGGCATACCTTCCTTTTTATTACGAAATAAACATGCGATAATTTATCTCAAAAAATGGCATTTTGCTTTGAATATCAAAATTACACCTCTTATTGGAAAACCCTTTATTATTATAATACAATATATATATATATATTGTATAATACAATATATATATATATATTGTATTATATAAAAGTATGAGAGAATTGGTCCAGTTTAAGTACATTTTTAACTAACTCTGCACTGGTGCGCTTAGCTGCCCCACAAAATAAATTTAAGCACTGCACTTTTATTAGTTTTCTTGCTCCTACCCATGAAATTTTTTGATTTGGAATATCGCTGTAAATTTCGGCCCTTCAAATTTAAATTTAAAATCTTTTTAAAACACTGGCAAACATTAATTTTACATTTTATATATTAGAAGATTAATAAACAAGAAATTATTACTAACGATAGCTTTGGGTATAGCTTTAGGAGCCTTCATTCATTTTATCAGCATTATCGTCGACATACGAAAATTGATAACTGTTACTTTTACTTAATTGCGTCTCCACTTCCTCTACCTGCATGGCATCTATTTGCGTTAATATTTTCGACAAAATTTCTGTGCTGTGTATTCCATCATCAATATTTAATTCATAAATCAAACGATTGACAGCGAAAACCTTCATGGTACCATTACATGCAATTCTGACTACCTTAGTTCTGTGCAGGTATTCGACGTCTATGTAAGTGAAGAATATGGCAGAGCGTTTTGGACATCGATGCAATTGCCACAGTGAATTCGGTAGTTTTACATCTTGGATATCGTCGTAGAATGACGAGTAAATATTTTCAATATTAGAAGCTTTCTCTACTTCAAATTCTGGTTCTGATATGGTTTCACCAGTATTAAGGTCGGAGGCCTTTTCAGGATAGGTCCTTCTTGTCGTAGCTTCACAATATTGTGGAAATTGTTCTACTTGTATTCCAGTTAGAATTTCTGAAGCCTCAGATGGCGTTTTCTTTTTAATTACTTCTTTAACATTTCGTTTCGATGTATACAGAGTTTTCTATGAGAAATATGGTGGAAAATTATATACTTCTTACAATGTATGATGATCTATTTTTACCAATTCTTCTGTGGTGGGCAGATTGAGTGTAGGTATTGCTACTGGTGTTAGACGTGGTCGACCTCTTTCTAGCTGATAAATTTGGCCATTGATTGTATGATCGTAAGTAGAAATTATAACATCTTGATGAAAATGAAGATGACAAACTCTATCGTGCGGTTTCAGTGTGCGAAGTTTGGGGAGAGCCTCGATCCACTTTTCCAGCATTTCCTTATTCTTTTAATCAGTGAGATATCAATACCTGTGTCAGGAGAATAAACATTTTATGCATACTTTTGGAGGCAAGAACATTGCTCTCCTGCGTGAAGTCTTCTGCTGCTGATCGCAGCCTGGTACAAAACAGTTCCTCATGGTTAGAATTCGGGAAAAATTCCGCATACAATCTCCACAACCGGTTCTATGCAAATCCAATGAATGAAAAAATCAACAACTACAGAAACAATTCAATTCAATTCAACTTTATTGAGACGATGAGAACTTACTTATACAATAAATATATACAGCTTAAACTATGCATGTTTACAAGTTTGGCAACTCCCAGGGCTGTAAAGTTTTGCCTTGTGCATGATATTTCGTAGTATTTTAACCAATAGTACAATTTCGCGAGTTTGTTTATTAATTAAGATATGAGATCTACTCGTTAAGTTTTATATAAAGCTCTTGCTCCCGGAGCTTTGCAAGTGTTCTTATAATTATTGGAAGCTTAATGCTATAATAAGGTACATCAGGTAATATACTTGAAATAAGACTATTACAGAGGTATATGAGTTTCGTAATATGAGATTATTTTATTTTGTTTTTGATAAGGCACTTAAAGTCTACAACATTTAATATATTATTTTATATGAAATCACATTACATTACAGTGAAAGGAAAATTATCCTCTATTTTGGCAAGATGAACTATTCTGGTAAAACAAAGGAACTAAAGCAGATTGGTCATTACCTGCTAATATAGAATCTAAGTCAATTGAGTCTATACACAAAGGAGATAAATAATTTTCAGAATTCCAAGATAGAGAAAAAACGTACTACTTATAAGATCATTATCTATATAGCGTAAATTTGTTACGGATTTTTTCATAGCTCTTAAGGAGTATCTCATTAGGGGTTCAACTCCGGACTTATCGTAGATGTAGCTGTTCGCATATTTTTTGTTAAAAGATTGGAAATGTTTGTTAATACTTAAGCGCAGAATTTGTCTTTCAAACACTTCAAGCTCTCTCGCCACCGACGGTGAGAACGAAAACCAGCACGGGAAGGCATAGGTCACAACTGGTCTTATTAGGGTTTTGTAGAACAACAGCTTGGTTTCTTTTGAGAGTCCGCTATTGGATCTAAAATACGGCGCTAGCAATCCTGCAACACGCTTGGCTTAATCAATGTAGACCTTGCATGATTATTAAATTTAAAAAGGTTATTGAAATTTATACCTAAGAATTTAATGTGTGTTTTGAATGGGATCCTAGCGCCATCGACGGCAAGATAAAGATTTTTACTGTCCCTCACCACTCCTGGAGGTCCTTTCCCTGATGTATTCCGGAAGCAAATACATTCAGTTTTACCGATGTTAAGGTTTAAACCCCATTTTTTATAGAATTCGTTAATTACCTGAATATGAGCAGAGACGGCTGCCAAAGCATCGTTGGGATATCTCGCGTGAGCATATACCATGGTATCGTCAGCATACAAAAGTGCAACTGAGCTTGATGGGAAGTCTGGCACACGCAGGAAATGAGGAAAATCATATAAAAATATGTTAAAGATAAGAGGGCCCAAGATTGAGCCTTGAGGAACTCCGCGCTCAACTTTCTTTAATGTGGATTTTGATTGGTTGATTTGTGTAAAAAAGAATCGATCAGTAAGAAAACTGTCTAGGAGTTTAAAGATCGTTGGAGAAAGGTTGATTTGTATTAGTTTAAAGAGAAGACCATCCCACCAAACACTATCAAACGCCTTTTCAACGTCCAGAGAACAGCTGACAGTACATTTTTTGTTTCTAAGATTTTGAGTTATGTCACTGTGCATTTTCAATAGGGCGTGCACCGTGGAGTGTCCTTTTTTAAACCCAAACTGGTAATCTGAAATAGGATCAATGCCATTGTTTAAAGTATTTTCAATTTTGTTGTAAATTACTCTTTCAATAATTTTGCCAGCTTTGGAGAGTAAAGCAATAGGGCGGAAGTTTGAAATGTCGATATTATTAGGTTTTTTCCTAATCGGAATTAATTTCGCGATTTTCCAACTTTTAGGAAAGTAACCATTATTCAAACAGTTATTTAAGATAATTGCTAAAAACTCGATAGCAGATTTGGAAAGTTTCTTTAGGAGAAAGTTTGAGAGATCGTCAGGACCAAATGACTTCTTGGAATTATTGTGGCTGAGGTTATCTTTGATTTCTCCGGTGGAAGTGAAGAATTCAGGGAACGATGGAGATAGAGCAGAGTTGGAAATGTCGAAATTAAAAATTCGAGGTGGTAAAGTGTTTCTAAATTGATCCACAGTAGTTTCCACTTGGAGCACCAAGTTTTGATCGGAAGTAGGCCGACTTTTACGAAATATTCTCTCAAAGTAGTTTCCGAAAGTCGAAACAATGACTAGTTCAGTGGAATAAATGGTATTATTGATTTTTAACGACTCACAAGAGGACCTCTTTTTCCCTATGAGATTGTTAATTTCCTTGAAGGCGGAAGGACCTGGTTTAATTTTAGAGAGTCTCTGTTGAAGTTGTTGATCAAGCCAAATTTTAACTTTCTCTTTAATTATTATTTTTAGTAGTGAAATTCTGGCTGAAAGCTCTTTATAAGATTGGTTTATCCTATTATAAGTAGCATGGAAAATTCGTTTTAATTTTTTTTTGCCATTTATGTTTAATTTTGAAGAGGTTAGTAATATCCTGAGGAAGGTTTTTATATTTATTAAAAGATGGACTGATTAGTTCAGAGTTATTTCGATCAACACTCTGTATAGTTGAGTTGAGACTAAGAATATAGGAGTCGATCTCTTCATTAGAAAGGTTTGAAAACTCTGGAGGGAGGGGATTAGCTAACTGAACGTCTAGGTCATCTTGGAATTTCTTCCAGTTGGTTTTTTGATATTATATAAAGATTTCTGGTTGCTTAACAATTTTGCGTAATGGTCAGAGAATGATGGCAGCGTAGATATATTATAGTTTGGGTTCAATTGGTCAATAAGACAGTTTGAGACAATAAAGTGATCCAAAAAGGAGGAGCCATTTGGATACGAGGGACTATTGGGCGAAAGAAGAGAAAATATATGGCAGGATTGTGACAACCACGCTTCTAAGGCAATACCATTCATGTTCCTAAGAGCATCACCCCAGGAAGGACTTTTAGCGTTCAAGTCTCCGCCTATTATTGCTCCGTCATAGTTAGCTGCTATTGCGCTGATTTTGTCTAACTCGGTAGTGATTGCTGCACGGGTTAAATTAGTCGGAAGATATATTGATCCCAGCAGAAGCGCTTTCACCGAATCATTCTTTTTAAAAGAAATCGACAGTAAGATACAAGGGAAATCGAAGTTTGTTGTGTCAATTAAATTAAAGAGAAGATCTTTTTTTAAGGCTATTGCAACTCCCTGATTAGAATCGTTACGGAAAAAGTTATAGGAATCTAAATGAACTTTATGATTGCTTTTCAGGTGCGTTTCCTGAAGAAGCGCAACGAAAACATTGTGTCTTTTTAATAGTTTAAATAGATCGAGGCGTCTACTATTGTCCACCAAGGAACCGGTGTTTAAGGAGATGAAATGTTTACCCATCAAAGTTATTATTGGAATTGAGGATTACTTGGTCTAACAATTCCAAGTATGCCAGTCTCTTCATTTCGATAGAAATATCGCTGTTAATGTTCTTCATGAACTTTTTGACCAACTTTTGACCAACTTCATGAACTTGCCACCAAGGAAGTTATATCCGAACCAAAAAGTGTAGTGGAAAGATCGAAAAAATCGGAGAACAATCCCTTAGATGCACCTGCAACAGAGGAGGGAGTTAGGTCAATACGAGAAGCGGGTTGCTTATTTTTGACAATGTCTGCGTAGGATACTCGAGTGTGTCCTACATCACTATTATTGAAAATTTTGCATTCTTGGTTTATCTGACTTATTTTCTCTTTATTTTTATTTATTAACTCCATCCTTCTCAGCAGGTACATTTTGTATTGTGGACAGCCACGGAAATTTTCGGGGTGCCCAAAATCTTTACAATTGATGCAATAGGCAAGGGAACCCTCTTTTTTTATATTTTGGCACTCACCCGGATTGTGTCTCACACTGCACTTGACACAGTTATACTTTCTGGCACAATTTTTGGCCAAGTGACCGAAGCTTTGGCAGCGCTTGCACTGCATAGGGTTGTTATTCTTTTTGGGTTTTTCCCAAGTGATACGGGAGTAAAAAAGGTATCTGAGTTTAAGAATTTCATCAGGGATCTTACCAGGGAGAAGTTGAACCAGAAAGAGATCAGAACTCTCGTTGATTTTTTTTTGTCTTTCAGTTAGGAATGGAGAAACCTTGGAGACCAGATCTGGAATAATTACGTTGAGCTCCCGCTTGATTTCGTCCCCACTATAGTCTGATGTGAGACCTCGAAGAATTAACGAGTGTGATTTATCCTCACTAGCTGTGAAAGTATGAGCTTCAATGTCATCACTTGCTTTTAACATTTCGATAAGTTCGGAGTGAGACTTGTGATTATTAACAAAAAGTTTGCACTTATATTTATTAATATACTTAACCTTAAAGACTAATTCTGGAGCTTTTTCCTTTAAACCTTCCGTGAGTAGTTTTATATTCGTCTTGTAGAGAATAATAGGCGGGCAGAATTTTATACCCGAGAAGTTATGCCTTGATTGCTGCTGTTCCATTTGGTTGATGTCTTTCTGGCGAGAGTCCGTGGTGGCAGAGACTGTAGCGCTGCTGGATATCAGGTTCTGTTTGCCGGTGGCCATGCCCTTCTCTGTCAGGCTTGGTTTCAATCTGTAGCTCGGTTGGATAGAAAGGAGCTTAAATCTATTATCTCCTAGCGAATCAGCGATATCAGCTGAACTGTTACTGTTAGTGCGAGTTCGTTTTATCCTAGGCTTTAAGCCATTTCCGGCTACTTGGACGTCAACCTCCATCGAATACGAGCGAGTTAGTTATCGAAAAAGTAGATTAAACTAACTGATGAACTTTTACGAAGAAATTGTGAACAAATTGCAGTAGTTTGATAGTGCTTGTAATCTTGATTTCGCAGGAATAATGCTCGTGCTCTGATCTGATAAGTCCCGACGATGCACAGCAAATAAATTAAGATTTTCCAAAAAACCAAAAAAAAGATGGCGGAAAACTCGAAATAGAAAAATTATTACAAATTAGCGAACACAGAAAATACGTCTGTTCACAACGAGACTATGATTCGAACTCTGACTACAGAAACAAACACCTTAAAATCTTTCATTCCCACAGTTGCAATTACTGAAACAATAATTAAATTAAAAAGTACTTTCTTTATAACAGTACCTATTCATTTCTCGAATACTCCAAACACATAATATTATGTTCGCACTAGACCAAAATTAGGCAATTTCACTCCTTACAACAATTTCGGCTGAAATTGAGAATAAAGTCCACAATTTCGACATACAAAAGGACGTCAAACGAAATTGAGGTGGTGAATAAATTGATCTCAATTTCAACGAAATTGGAAGCGAAATTGACTACAAATAGAAAATCAACCCTGATTTTGTAGTAGAATATGTTATAAATTGGTATTGAACCGGCAGCACTGAGTACATTTGACTGATTTGATTAGTCAATTTGATTACAATTGAATTGTACATTTGATTTGAGTACAATTGTGGCATTTAAGAACTTTTCGAAAAATGAAAAGAAGCTATAAAAAGCCAAATTTGTGGGGTAAAATGGCTGTCGCGTTGCTAATAGAAAACTCATCAAACAAAATTGACCAGCTATGAGGGGCAAGGCGCAACAGCCATATTAGAATCCATATACTATAAGTTAATTATTTGTAAAACTTGGACAATTTCCATTGTTTTCTAACAAAACTCTCGCGCAGTAAACAAACGAAACGTCAAATGAAATTGGAAATGCCGAACACTGCCAATTTCAAATGAAATTGTTTCGAGGGCAATTTCGGCCTAGTGCGAACATAGTATGACAAAATATCAGCTACGGCCATGAGCCCTGGAGCTGGCATTTATATGGTTCAAACAAAATTGGCGGACGAAGGAGGAGGAGGTCGAAACACAACGTCCTCGAAATGGTACTAAAAATGCCCAAATTTATTCTAATCGCCCAATTAAAAAAGAAGGGACAATAAAGCAAACACAATCTTATTTGGCCTACAATCCTCGGAATATATTATGCAGCTCACCTGATCGCCACGTCTTATAGCCACCATTATGGCAAAGAGGTAAAAAGGGTAATATCAAAGACAATATAATATTAATGTCCTTGGTAATATAATTTTATTACGTGTGCGGTCCTCGGAATACAGTATTGGACATTTTGTTCATTAAGCAGTTTGTTTTTATAATTATAGGTTAGAGTATATTCACTTTGTCACGAAATGTGTAACGCATAGAAATAGAGACCATAGGTATAGAAAAGTATATATATTCTTGACCAGCGTGACCTCCTGAGTCGATTTAGCCATGTCCGTCCGTCTGTCTGTTGAAATCACGATCACAGGAGAACCGGTAGAGATATCGTGATGAAATTCAGGCCATTTGGTTGATGTTGTTTTTCATTATTAACGGCATACCTTCCTTTTTATTACGAAATAAACATGCGATAATTTATCTCAAAAAATGGAATTTTGCTTTGAATATCAAAATTACACCTCTTATTGGAAAACCCTTTATTATTATAATACAATATATATATATATTGTATTATATAAAAGTATGAGAGAATTGGTCCAGTTTAAGTACATTTTTAACTAACTCTGCACCGGTGCGCTTAGCTGCCCCACAAAATAAATTTAAGCACTGCACTTTTATTAGTTTTCTTGCTCCTACCCATGAAATTTTTTGATTTGGAATATCGCTGTAAATTTCGGCCCTTCAAATTTAAATTTAAAATCTTTTTAAAACACTGGCAAACATTAATTTTACATTTTATATATTAGAAGATTAATAAACAAGAAATTATTACTAACGATAGCTTTGGGTATAGCTTTAGGAGCCTTCATTCATTTTATCAGCATTATCGTCGACATACGAAAATTGATAACTGTTACTTTTACTTAATTGCGTCTCCACTTCCTCTACCTGCATGGCATCTATTTGCGTTAATATTTTCGACAAAATTTCTGTGCTGTGTATTCCATCATCAATATTTAATTCATAAATCAAACGATTGACAGCGAAAACCTTCATGGTACCATTACATGCAATTCTGACTACCTTAGTTCTGTGCAGGTATTCGACGTCTATGTAAGTGAAGAATATGGCAGAGCGTTTTGGACATCGATGCAATTGCCACAGTGAATTCGGTAGTTTTACATCTTGGATATCGTCGTAGAATGACGAGTAAATATTTTCAATATTAGAAGCTTTCTCTACTTCAAATTCTGGTTCTGATATGGTTTCACCAGTATTAAGGTCGGAGGCCTTTTCAGGATAGGTCCTTCTTGTCGTAGCTTCACAATATTGTGGAAATTGTTCTACTTGTATTCCAGTTAGAATTTCTGAAGCCTCAGATGGCGTTTTCTTTGTAATTACTTCTTTAACATTTCGTTTCGATGTATACAGAGTTTTCTATGAGAAATATGGTGGAAAATTATATACTTCTTACAATGTATGATGATCTATTTTTACCAATTCTTCTGTGGTGGGCAGATTGAGTGTAGGTATTGCTACTGGTGTTAGACGTGGTCGACCTCTTTCTAGCTGATAAATTTGGCCATTGATTGTATGATCGTAAGTAGAAATTATAACATCTTGATGAAAATGAAGATGACAAACTCTATCGTGCGGTTTCAGTGTGCGAAGTTTGGGGAGAGCCTCGATCCACTTTTCCAGCATTTCCTTATTCTTTTAATCAGTGAGATATCAATACCTGTGTCAGGAGAATAAACATTTTATGCATACTTTTGGAGGCAAGAACATTGCTCTCCTGCGTGAAGTCTTCTGCTGCTGATCGCAGCCTGGTACAAAACAGTTCCTCATGGTTAGAATTCGGGAAAAATTCCGCATACGATCTCCAGAATCGGTTTAGTTCTATGCAAATCCAATGAATGAAAAAATCAACAACCAGAGATAATGAGATAGGACACTTCGAATTCGTCGCAAAACACAATGGCATTTTCACTAACACTACGATAAAAAATTGTGATTTTGTGCAAAAAACTTGTACTTCGCCGAAAATAAATTGATCGCATGAACGCATGCAATATCTGTTGTTCAGGGGTACGTTTATGAAACGTCAAAACAAATAAATAACAATATTATACTTTTTATATTTGTAAAATATATATAAAACATAACCCCCCGTTCCGTATAATGTTAATTAATATATGCTTCCATATTTTACCAAGTATTGGTTGTTTATTTCTCATTTTTACTTTGGTATAAAGTAGTCGCTGTGCTGATGTTTTGTTGGAAATACGAAGTTGTTCGCCTATTGACAAAAAAAATTACGATTAATAATTCCAGAATTGTCGCATTTATATTTTTTCATTTATTCTCTAACAGTTTTGTAAATGAAGTATTGTTATACATCTTTGATGCACTTGGGGGGTCAAGCATCCGTTCGCACCTACCATTTTAGGTTTGGGAATCTTCAACACCTTTGTTTATATATGGTGAAATTTATATTTTAAAAGCCAATGGCCTTGGCTATACGCATTATATTGTGAAACGATTTCATTCAGTTCGTTTGAGAGAGAGAGAGGAAGAAATACAAAAGTCTATACTCTAGTATCGAGTGTAGAGAATTTTTGAAACGAAAATGGACCCCGCTGCCTTAAACCAGGGTTCGGAATATATCCCTCAAACGGACAACTTTTTTTATATCCCTCACAAAAAAACGATCACAAAAGATGAAAATCTGCTTTGACTCATGAGCGATTTTTATTTTTTCATCTTCGTTCAGAAAAATACATATCGCTCACGTTCAAAATAATTTCGATCTTCCAACAAAACTATCACTTGGGATGCAAAAAATTCTTATCTTCAAATATTTCGATCCCTCAAGTTGAAAACATTTCGTTTGTTGACGAATAGCGATCGCAGAAGATGAGAAAACTTCGGCTTTCGTACGAAAACGATCTTCGGTGATGAAAAAAAGGCTGCGCGGGCAAAGAATCGATCTTTGAAGATGAAAATAATTTCGACGCAGAGATCGAAAAAAGCAGCGGAATAGAGTTGAACAGCATGGAATTTGTTGGTGTTTGGATGGTTTGCTTCGCGGCAGAGACTATGTTTGAATAGATTTTTGTTGAATACGTTAAATATTTAGTAAATAAGTTTAATAAGTAATTTTAATATATTTTATACATATTCCTATTACAAATTTTTATTATGTATGTATAAGTAATGTATTAGAAAAACATTAATTGAGAGTTTTGCTGGAAATGGTTAACCCTTTCTGCGAGCTCGTTACGAATATATGCAATAAATTTTGCAGGTAGGCATTTGAATACATACATATGTACATGCATGTATGAATGGAAGGCAAATTTGTATATCGGCCTTGAAAATAATTACTTTTGGAATGAAAAAGGATTGGTAGCAACAGGTAACAAATTTTAAAAAGGAAGAAGTGTTTGAATTCATGTTTCAAATGTCCGTCGGATAATAAAATTGATGAATGTAACGCGTCACAATCTGTACTTTGAATCGGGGAGCAAATATTCCCAATTAATGTTTTTCTAATACATTACTTAACATTACTTAATAATAATATACTATAATAACATAATATAATACATTACTTAATTCATAATAAAAATTTATAATAGAAATGTGTATAAAATATATTAGAATTACTTATGGTAGAAAACAATTTACTTATTAATATTTTTACATATTAATATTTTACGTATTTACTTTCACAACTTTCCCTCACACCCTACGCCATGCAAAATTAATTTTAATTCATCGTATACCAAATCCAACAAAAACATATTCATACAAAACACAAACAAAACTTCATTTTCAAGCAATTGTCTCTGCCGCGAAGCGAACACCAACAAAACCCATGCTGTTCCGCTGCTTTTTTCGATCCTGCGTCGAAATTATTTTCATCTTCAAAGATCGATTCTTTGCCTGCGCAGCCTTTTTTTCATCACCGAAGATCGTTTTCGTACGAAAGCCGAAGTTTTCTCATCTTCTGCGATCGCTATTCGTCAACAAACGAAATGTTTTCAACTTGAGGGATCGAAATATTTGAAGATAAGAGTTTTTTTCATCCCAAGTGATAGTTTTGTTGGAAGATCGAAATTATTTTGAACGTGAGCGATATGTATTTTTTTGAACGAAGATGAAAAAAGATATTTATCAATGAGGATGGAAATATTGTTATCTTCAGTGAGAGATATAAATTGAGCGATATAAAAAAGAAACGTTTTCCGAACCCTGCCTTAAACACAATCAGGGGCGCAAGACGCAGATTCATTTTTTAACTGTCAAAATTACACGGGCTTTTATGGAATTATGTGCGTATTTTTCTGTTGTTTTTTTATTATTATTCTGTGTAATATATTATTTAAATGTATTTTAAATATATTTTAATATAGATTAAAATAAATAAACTCCGAATGAAGTTCGAGATTTTTGGTTAAAATGAATATATTGTTCTCTATTGTGAAATTTTTGACATTTCATACTTCTGCTTCCCGAAAATGCTTCTCTGCCATTTGGTTTAAATCCGTGCCATTTCTTGCGTCCCTAACTTGAATCTGCGTCTTGCGTCTCTGATTGTGTTCAAGGCATGTTTCTCAGTTTCTTTGCACGCACACAAGAAAGCAGTTGTCAAAGGAAAGAAGAGCAACATAGCTTGCCGACCTCGTGTTCATATTTTCTCTCACTCTGGCCAACATTTGGATATTCAGTAAATTTCACACATACTTTGGCATCACATGTTTACAACTTTTGTAACCATATGAGAAACCACATTGTGTAGCCACCGATGGTATCCACGTACTAGTAATGAAACCGTTCCAAAAGATATTGCGTCTAGCTAAGCTGATTTCATAACTAAATGAATCCGTGGTGAAACATGAAACAGCTGATTTTTTCAACATACTGAAAGACAGAAAACAAAAACAACAATATGGTATCTCTCACGTATAGCATTAAACACAATTGGAGCAACAGGATACAAGATACATTTTTAGCTGTCAAATTTACATGGGCTCTTATGGAGATCGAGAAAAAAGTTTGCCTTCCAGTTTGTTGCCGTGGTTTGCATTCCATTTTGTATCTTGTCTCCGGGCTAATTTCTAATTTTGACAGCAACAGAATCATCCTTGTTCTTCTTCGGTGTGTTTGTTTACATTCTGTCATGTAAAATTTGACAATTTGCATTGTGGGGGGTGTCACACTAGGCATCTTAATGCCAATTTATTTAAGTTAATATTTAACGAAATTTTTATTATTATTATTACAAGCAATTTATTTCTGAAATAGAAAATATACGGCATTCCTATTTAAAAAAAATTACTCAAAATATTTATCAATTGCTAAAAGGAATGGAAAATCCTCTAAAAAAGGTTGTTGGAGAAAATGTAAGAAACAGTTGAATGTTTTCTAAGTCGGCCTCAAGTGGCCTAGTGTTACACCACTATTAAGAATTTGACATATGAAATTTTTGTTGCTGAGCAACAGTTGCCCAGCCATTATAATTAACGCCATGGAATTTCTTGTTGCCTGGAAATGTTGCTGTATCCTGTTGATCCAATTGTGTTTAATGCTTATAGTGTACATGAATTCAAGAGGTCATAAAAAATAGACGTCAAACCGGTTTTTGAAGCGGCGAATTCGAAGTGTCCTATCTCACAACAACCAACGAGCATGTATCATAAAGAGATTACAAAGGCGAATTCAACGCAGAGGAATTTTGATTTGGAGTTCCGACGATTAGGGACATACCGATTGGTTGGACTCGAACTGCGCTTGATAATGTTTGATGCTTATAAGGTTGTTGAATTCTGTATGACTTCGTATGTGAATATGCGTAAGAAGAGTTAATCAATCGAGCACTCGGTTGCCAGATAAAGTGTGAAAGAAAGAATCGATCAATTTTTTGTGTACAGCGGCGCACAGTGGCCGGTTTTTCAACTTAGCGGCCAAAAGTAATTTTTTTCAATGTCACCGATTTCAAAATGGGTTAGGTCATATGAAAGTAGAAACCTAAGGAGCCAAAAGGAGTTTTTCAACTTTTCACAGATTTAGATATCCATATCTCTGTCAATATTTCAGATATTAAGTTCCGGTTGTTTTTATTAAATTCTTGGATATATTCGTTGTCAAATGTTGTTACAATTGAGTAAAACTGTGGTATAGTTATTACGTAACAAGAATTCCAGAAATGCTCCAAATTTGGTTAAATGTCGTCGTATTTTGGAGCAGGACTTTTGCGCTCCAAAATGGTCCAAAACAAATTTTACACCATTGTAAAGCTGAAGGTTTCCTCTAAAAGCCCGTACTAATTTTTTTTGCATCGGTTTGCCCCACCGGGCGCTAGAGCCCATTATATGAGTCAAAGTCGCACACTGCAAACGTTTTTAACATGTTTTCCGTTATTTTTTCTTTGTTAGTGTTATACTTTTCTTTCAAAATATATGTATATTTCAAAGTATGGAAAGGTACTGGAATAGTTTGCAGTAATTAGGTTTTTTAATTATCAGGTAATTAGCTCTTACTGTAAATGTGAAGAGATTATTGCTTTCATTGGAAGAGAATTATGTGAAAAGTCTTGGCTTTTGTAAGTGATGTGATAAAAGATGTGATAACTGAAGAAGTTAATAAAATTAGGAGGCAAATTGATGAACTTCAGCCGCGGCTATTTGAGTATCATGGCCATATTATTCAAATAGATTTCAAACTTCTGCTGACCATGATTGATGGAAAAGTCGGACAAGCCTTAACTGATACTAAGGCATCCTCTAGCTCCAGCACCAGCAGATGCCAATTATTCTGAGGAGGCATACGAATTCAGATTGTCGCCTCTTCACAATAGAATTCGTTTCATGGAACATATACTGAAATTGGCTATGATTTAGAATTTGGAGCAACAGGAACGGTTAGAGAATAAGGAAATACAGTGAATAAGGAGAAACGGAAACTGAAAAACAGTGAAATACAAGAACAATATCGTGAAATAGGGCTAATAATTGACCAGCCAAAACAAGGAGAGGGAAATACGAATGATGGAAACACCGCTAGAAGATTTTTCTCAAATCCTGAGATGGCAGCTTTCATTACAGGAGTGGACGTAATTTAATTAAGCGATTTAAAATATTAATAAAAGCTATAACATGCAGCAGGATGATTGATGCCAAAAAAGTTACAACGAAATATATCCCTGGAGGAATATCCCATCAACCATTCATTAAATTCTTTATCATGGCGAGCAAATTATTGAAAATAGTATACTACCATTTGGTGATCTTTCTGAAGAAGCACAAGAAAAAAGAAACAAGGATTACAGATTCTTTCTTGAACACAATACAAGGAAGATTTCAAGATATTGTACCAATGAGGATCTGCTTGCAGTTTTGCTGTGCACATCGGATATATGTGCATATCCGTATATATTCATGTGCATATCCATATATTTCAAATATCCGCCAAAAATGGAAATCTAGCTCAATCGAGCTAGATAGTGATGCACAAAATTTACTACTAGATGAGCAGAATTCTATCAATGAATGTTTTGAAAAAATTGTTGAATTTACATTAGTTCCTTATTTATTACCTTATTTTTATTAATGTATTTTATTAATATGTTTGTTATTGATAATAAAGTCTTTAATCATTAAATAAAAAGAAATGTATTATTTTTATAATATCTTTTTTAGGCTTTTAAGAAAATTTTAATAGGTACCCTGATTGAAACTCTCATATCTCTGGTTTTCAACGATAGATTTTTATGATTTTAGTCTCACATTAAAGCTTAAGATTAGAAAAATCCAACAAAAAAAACTGGAATAAAAAATTCCAAGAGAGTCAAAAGATATGGATTTTTGACCGCTAAGTTGAAAAACCGGCCACTGTGCGGCGTTGAGAAGAACGGTGCAATTCATCTTCGTTTTATTTTTTCACAAGAACAAACCATGTACAGCCGTCCGTCCACCAAGCAAACAAATTTGTTTTCAATTTTGCATTTTATGGCTTTTGAATGAAATTTTTGCTTTTTCTAGCTTCGCTGCGTGCTGTTGAAGAATTTGGATAAGCAGAAGATATATTTATTTTAATCGACATGCGGTTATGCATAAAATTATTTTATGCGGTATACGAATAGGTAGGAAATGGTAGGAAAATTATTGGAAATATTTCGGAAAAAGTATTTTTTTATTACATGTCCTACATTATATTAATTTATTCATGAAATAAAACGAATAATACCGAAAATAGGTTAAAGAAAAGCTCTGACAATATATTTTTCGTTATACCGAGGGTCTACTGTAAGTATATTTGTATTTGCATTGTATGATATATTTGCGTCTATAACGGTGATTTTGTTAACGGTTAATTTTGCTCATGAAATTTTTTGGTTTAAGACGAAAGATTTTTAGAAATAAATTTTACTTTGTTTTTAAGTGGGTTAAAGTACACAATTTCAGTGTGTTTTAAATTATATTCAGTTACCAAATTATACGATATTAAAAGTTCAATAAAGTTATGGGAAATTGGAAATGCATTATTACAAATTGTAGTGCTGAAAATCGACTGCACAAATTTCCAAAATGTGAAGTTTTATATAAAATGTGGTGCAATAATATAAAAATACAACCCACTGCTGTGACATCTTCTGCCAGGATATGTGAGAAACATTTTGATCCTTCTTGCTATGGTTCAAAAAAATTAAAAGAAGGAGCAGTGCCCACACTAAATCTAGGTATGAAAATTTAAACCAACCTCAATTTAAACTCAAAGCATTCATAGCCTGAAAACACGAAGACAACAATTGCTATGTTTTTATTTGAGCATCTTAAAGTCGCAAATTTATGGATAACAAGTTGTTTACTCTATTTTTTTAAAAAGGACACGACGAACAGGATGAAATTTTTCTTCCGACCTTATTTCGAACAGATGAAAAGATCAGACAATGCTGTATACATGGATGCAAATCCAATTCTGACAGATGTGGCATTTTCTCCTTCCCGAAAGATGTAGAGCAGCGAAAAGCTTGGACCGAAGCTTGTGGGTTGGATCCTTCGGAAAAGCGCCGCTTCATCTGTGGAAAACATTTTAATCAAGCAGATGTGGGAACAGTTAGATTGAAGAAAACCGCTTTTCCTGTCAATTATATTATTGCTTCATCCGAGGATTTCGACGTTGCTGATGAACCTGTTCTTTTTGAAGAAACTACTTGCGGAAACTGTCTCCAGTATTGCAAGTTGGCCAAGTATTACCAACAGAAACTGGAGATTTTAAAGAAATCTTACGCTGAGGAAAAAGCGGCTCAAGAATCAGTTATAATAAGTCTGCGAAATCAATTAGAAGATTTGGTTTCGAAGCTTGCTGCTTCAAAAGATGATGTTCATATCGCTGCGAACAGCACAGCTAAAGAATTCGCTATGGTGATAACGAAGGACAAAAAATTACACAAGTTTTCCGAAGAGCAGCGCGAACTATTTCAAATGCTCAATTTTAAATCCACAAAGGCCTATAGATTTCTTCGAGAAGATTTAAGTCTAAACATGCCCAGCCAAGTTTATCTTTGTCGCTGGCGGCCTATTAAAATTGTAGTGCCTGGTTGCAATGAAGATATGTTCCATCACTTTCAAATGATACATGCTCGTTGCTTGAGTTTTGTTGCCCGCCCCACCTCTGTTTTTGTCATTGTTTTTGCACCTCCAGTTTGTCTCGTGTCCATATTTTAAACACTTTTGGCAATACGGTGTGTTCTCCCTAACTAAACACACCGGTTGCATATTTTAACCCTGTTCTAAACGCCATATTTGCTGATGTTTCTGCCATAGATACAAGTGCGCTGTCACCTTCTCCCTTGTATGTATCTTCTTGCGCTTTCTTCGTATTTAGGCGTCTTGCGAACTGCCGAATATCCTCGTTGTACAGTTGGCTGCAATTCTGAAGTTCTGCCAACGTCACGTCTAATGAAACTGTTGTAGGTAGGCCCTTCGTATCACCATGTATAATTCATCCAGGCTGTTAAAGCGTTGTGTGCCTACAAGATCATAAGCGTCTCCGTATAATCTTTGTTTTATACAATCAATGTAAATTGTTTTATTAGCTGGAGTCGCTTCACTTGCAGCTAACTCACACGCCTGTATAAATTTATACATCTCACCTCTCAAATCTGATGACTATGTCCCTGAAAACAGTGGAACAATACTGCTTGTTATTTTGGCTATTTCTGCTATACCCATATTGATTTGTCGTGCCACTGATGGTTTAAATGTAGGAAATGAAACTGAATTATATTGCTTTGGACTGGCTATGGCTGGGGTAGGTTCCTTATGGTATAGTGATTGTTCGTGCGCTAGCTCTATTTCCTGTTGTAGGCGTCTATTTTCCTCTTTTAGTTCTTGTATTCTAGCATACGCCTTTTCTAAGGATGCACAGTCCTCTCTTGATTTTTGTGCTGATTCCTGTTCTAGCGTATTATTTAATGTTTCTTCTGTTAAACCCCTGTCTTTCAGTAATTTCCTTAGTTGTTCGTTCTCGTCTTCTAAGGTTAAGGTTATTATATTTTTTAAAAACACTAGCAATTCCTCTATTAATGCGTCTGCTTTTTCTACAGTTGATATTTCTCCTAATGCGTCTATTTTAGTTTTTATCAATTCTAAATATTCTTTATTGGAAGCGGTATTTTTTAAGATGTTCCAAACTTTTATCGCTAGTTCTCCTACCTGCCTCTTCAAATCTCTATGGTATTTTTCTAATGCTAAATATGTTTGTTCTTGAAGCGATTCGGCCATTAATTATCCTATACTTATTGTTCTAAGTATGTATTTTGGATATTTTTGGAATCAATTAAAACTTTAATTGATTCTTTACAAGCAATTAACTTTTGCTTATTCAGCTTTAATACTCATTGACACCCTTTTTGGCTGAAGACGTTGTAAACATTCGTACATTCGTATGCATATATATACTATTTTTATCATATTCTTTTTTTTTGTAATTCGAGCTCGTGGTTCAATTCTGCTCGCCCGGTGCCTGACGTACTTTTTGTTTTTGTTGCTTTATTAGCGTTTTTCGCTACCAGCTGCTGCTTGTAGTTTGGCAATTCTGGCCTTGCTTGAAGTTCAAGTTCAAGTTTATGACCTATTTCTTTTTGTAACTACAGCAGAATCGATTTCGTTTAATTCTTGCAGCTATTGCTGTTAGCTTGGTCGCTATGAATAATAAAAAAAAAATAAGGTATACGTTTGGTGAATTCTTTTTATTTCCAAAGCTTAATATAACATAGTTTAATTTTTTGTTTTCTAGATTTGTTTGTGTTAATATAACTCCAATTTTATTTCTTCATCACATTAAATTTGCTTTAAAGTAATACTTCTAAATTTACTTGTATAATTCTAATTATTGTTTCCAAAATTGAAGGTCTGCAATTTTAGATATACATATGTATAATTTAAGAACGATTATGGTCTTCTTTCTTAGGATTTTTTAGGAATTTGTTGCATTTTTTGGTTGTAGCTCCTTTCAGTTTGCGTTCCTTAAATCTCTGCTGTAGTTGATTTATTTCCTCCCAAACTTTGTGTGTCCTGTCCCACGGGATTGGGCGATCTTCGTCTGTTACGAGTGCCTTCAAATAAGCTAGTCGCCTCTTATCCTTTACCAGCTTACCTCCGCGTCGCTGCTTCGGTTCCGTTCTTTCTTCTGGCTGCGGTATTGCTGTAGCGTTTTTTTCCTTTGGAATTTGCTGCCGCTTTCGGTATTCCTCGATTGTTAATCTCGCCGGTCCCTGCCTCTTTATCTCCGATGGGATGTACTTCGGAGGTTGCACTTTAGTGTCCTTCACGTTTTGTGGAATGTACTCCATTTGCTTGATGAATTGTTCCAGATATTTTCCCTTGTCTGTTAATTTTTGAAATTTCCATTTTTATTAGTGAGGAAATTTTAATCTGTTTTTTAAAATGTTTTACTCTTTAAAATAAAATTAGTTAAATGTGCGATTTTGCAATCCAATAAATTTACAAAATTATTCACCACTTAATCGAATTAACATGTGCGACTTTGAATTCAGATTACTTAAATGTTAAAATTTATTTAACATGTGTCATTTGAAAACAGACGTCTAAGAAACACCCGAAATTATACAACGCGTATATACTCTACGCGTTTTGTTTTTGCCCTTTTTATTTTGCTGTTTTTAACTATGTGAATTTATAAAAATACATGAACTCGTCATTTAACTCTCCTTTTCCTAAAACCCTTTTTGTTGTACGCAATTATAATTATCTACTACTTTTATTCATTAACCGTGAAACCTTTAATTTTTATTTTCTATCTCTTCTAATTTGATTTCAACGTGCATTTCACTGCAATTTTTTAAAATAGTAAAAATTCAAATTCCTCATAACTTATTTGACGTTATTGTCAAATTCTTCGCAATTGTATTGTATTGCGCTTTACAATTTTTCGATAAGCGTTTTCGAAACTTGGATCTCGTAAGAGGTAATTAACTATATTTCAGCATTGATCAAATTTTCGCAAAAGTTATTAAAATTTTTCCTCAATTCAACTTTTGTGTTGACAATTTCATCAATTCAATTTGATTTTAGTTTTGATATTTTAATTGTTTCAATCTTAATTTAATTGTATTTTGTTTCAAACTTCATTTAATTTATTTAATTTAATGTCGAAATTTTCTTAATTAATTTTTTTTTTCTCTTCACCTGTCTAATTTCGCATTATATTTCAATGCAATTTGCTTTAGGGTCTTTTGAACTAATTCCCTATTTCGCTTTTTTAATTACACCTTGAAACTTTCGCTTTTGTTTTTTTTTTCTCTTTTGAAAAATGTGAATTTTCCTTTCTAAAAACGTTTTATTTTGTCCCTATCAAATAAAATGACTTCCCGAGTGAAAATGGGTCGACCTCAGCAAAGATTTTGTCCAGCTAATGCTATTGGACAGATAAGTTTGCCGTGCTTTTACGCTGGCATCCTTTTGATGAAACCCGATGAATTTTTGCTGAAAGTTATTTAAAGATGGGTTTATATCCTCTGAGATTCGTTGTTGGCCAGAATCATTTCCGCGTCGTTTTTGCAATTATCTCAAGAATTATTTTTGACAATAATTCTTGACAACAAGTTGCGAATTTTGCTCTTCTGAATTTAGCGCGATGTTCCACTTCTTGGAATGCGGTCGCGGTTGGTTTTATCTAGGCCACCGTGGTGTGTGATTCACTTGTACTTTCGAGCTTCACAATTAAAGTGTAGCCTAGAAGTATGTGTTACCACACGTTAAGCATTGTTACCTACTGGGCCGAAAGGTATGTGGTGAAAATCAACGTTAAGCAGAGCAATGATTCTGACCTACAACAGGTTTAAATGGTGAGAAAAATTGGAATAATTGCCGGGAAAACCCTAAAACAGCCCTTTTCTTTTTCCCAATTACACTGTATAACGTTTGCTATGCTTAATAAAATGCTATATAACATGCTATGACTGACATTTCATATTCTGACTGACATTTCACATGACTGACATTTCCGTTGTTGGATGTACTCTGTAGAATGGCAAAAGCGTGGATTGCCACATGCGCACATATTAGTCGGGTTAGTGGACAAAATAAGGCCAGATGAGATTGATTCCATACTTTCAGCTGAAATTCCAGATGAAACAGTTGACCCAAAATTGCATGCTGTAGTTACCAAACACATGATACATGGGACTTGCGGACTTTTCAACTACGATTCAGCCTGTATGGTCAACGGGAAGTGTTCCAAGCGATAGCCAAGAGACCTGCTTGCTGAAACCATAACGGGAAATTATGTATACCCATTGTATCGTCGGCGATCAGTTGCGGACAATGGGCGATCGATAGTTGTGAAGGTAAGAGGACAAAATGTTGATGTAGACAACCGTTGGTTGTGTCATACTCGCCAATATTGTCCAAAGCTTTTGAGACTCACATTAATGTGGAATATTGTAACTCTGTGAAGTCGATAAAGTACATACATATGTAAATATGTTAACAAAGGTAGCGATATGGCTGTCTTCGCTGTAACCAATGCAAATGATGAAATATCACATTACCAGATGGGTCACTATGTAAGTATGTAGCAACGAAGCAATTTGGCGTATCTTTTCATTTGCGATCCATGAAAGACGCCCTACAGTAGTCCATTTGGCAGTCCATTTAGAAGTTGGTGGAAGAGTTTATTTTAATGAATCGAACGCGGCAGACAGAGCGGCACGTCCACCGTCGATAACATTAACAAGTTTCTTCACAGTCTGTCAAACTGATGATTTTGCTCGCACTTTGCTGTATGCTGACATGCCACGATATTACACATGGACTGCATCATCGAAATCGTTTCAGCGTCGAAAACAAGAAAAATTGGAATAATTGCCGGGAAAACCCTAAAAACAGCCCTTTTCTTTTTCCCAATTACACTGTGTTGAAGGACATCCAAATGTATTTGCTTGAGACGTTCTGGGTCGCATCTAAGTAGTAGGTATAAGCAAGGTTTATAGAAAGAAGGTTGCGCCACGCGCAGGTCCGTTATTTTTTTTCGTTTGACACGGACGTCAAATGACGTCAATAAGTATTTGTATTGAAATTTTGTTTCGAGGCGCCTGCACACGGGTTAAAACAATAATTTTTGATGTAAAATGGTGGTGATTGAATAATACCAATAATGTAGTGCTCTGTGAATTTTTGCAATAATGTTAGTGGTAAGGGTTTTCAAATTTCAATCAGTTGTTCGCTTATCAAAAATTTGTCGGAGTTTTGACAGCGAAGAAAAGAATTCAAAACCAAACATGCAGGCATCCGTGAAGATAATTTTAATGTAAATTGCTTTGAAAATGACTTGCAAATTAATATGGGTACGTAAATTTATTATTTTTTTTACCTTTTTATTTATATAACGTGCATAAAATTAGGTTATGCTAAACGTAAAAAACTAAAGCTTAATCGTAAAGGCTTCAGTTTTTGTTGGTTAATTATACAGTTTACATTTTTGCATAAAGTAATTATTACAGTTATTCAACATTTTTACACAAATGAAAGGTCTTTCAAATGCCTTTCCAACGATACGAAGAACATGTAAGTATTTTGTATAGTTGAAGAGATAAACTCTCGTAATTTCCAAATTTCAAAGGGATGTAGAGTTTTGTTTTCCACTTTTCTTTAAAGTAAAAAAAAAACACTTATTAATTTTTCTTGAGGCTCTTGCCTCTTTTATTGAATATGCTTGGTGTACTTAGTGATCTGTCACTAATTCGATCACTGACTAACTAACTTACAATAATTCTGGGCTTTTTATACTGTAATTAACGCTAACCTTGCATATTTGCGCCGGATGTGCAAACTTGTTATTTTGTGTTCTTCAAAACAATTCTTCGGAATTGTTTTGCTAATAATCGAATTTGCAAATAATTCGTCTGACGGAAATGTGAAATTTGATTTGTTGAGAATTAATAATTTTGTGCACCAAAATTCTGGGGAATTTTGTGCAACGGAAATTCTTAAGAATGTTTGCATGGGAACTTATTTTAAATCAGGTGAAAGAATATATATGTACGAGAACGTACATATATAAATATGTGTATTTATATTATGTTTACGGGTGACGCTATAACAATGTAGCTCTGAAAACATACGAGAACGACAAAAAATGTTGCTCTTGTTGGAGTTACCGCATAAAACTACAACAAAAAAGCAACAACAAAATCGGAGCGTTCGAGTAACCTGTTCCAACTTTTCTTCATACGACTTTTGAAGTTTGTCATTTGTACCGTGTATTGTGACCCTAGTGATTTTAGAAATACTTATTGACGTAGATGCGCAGAACGAAACCACTTTTCTTTGGTTACTTGAGTAACCGTTTATTCTATATACCTTGGATATAAGGGGGTTCTGGGACAACTGAAATTTGGGTGCTATTTGGTTGCTATGCTTTGCGTGTGAAGCGGTGTGTGAGCGTGAGATGGCGCTATACGGTTGTGTGGGAGGGAGTGAGAAGGAGATAGCTTCTGCCTGTAGACTGAAGCGGTGCTTTGAGCGGGGCATGACATACTTGTAATCATGATGCCTGCATCACTCTCGTTGATTGGTTAATTCAGGGGCATGTGTGATATGGATAATTGTGGCAAAAGTGGGCGTAGAAGAAAGGTGTGGTAATAAGTAGGTGCGACAGATTGGGGCGTGGCAAAACGGACAGACAGACGGACGTACATACATACATACACACGGACATATAGACGAACATACATACAGACGGACATACATACAGACAGACAGACAGACCAACAGACGGACCGAAAGACAGACATACATAGCTCAGCGTGCCTTGATCTCCTTGATCTCTGCCCGCCTGTGTATCGTTTGTGGTACTTGAGATTGCCGTTGTTGTTGTTCTTTTTCTTCATCTCAACGTACTTTTAGAAATTTTTGTTTTGTACAGAATCATAATGTAAACAAACGCAATTGGTCATTTAGAACATGTACGAATTTGTTTGCATATTGAACTTTGAATGGATGCGGATGGCTGGGTAGTAGCACTAACCACATAACATATAGACCGCTCAAATCAACAAAAAAATGGTCCGCAAAATTTTCTGAACGCTGGTTCCCACTCGTGTTTTTCTAACTTCGTACGGCTTCGTTGGCTCCCGATACGAACTTCGTCGTTGCTTACGCTCTCAGACTTTTATTTTGGCAGCCTGTGATCATTGCTCGATTTGAGCGCGATTTAAGCGGACGTGTGTATGTATGCATGCTTTCATTCATGGTTCATGAAGGGATCGGAAGATCGACTTTGTTTCTTTTATTTTACACTAACAATGCAAGCGAATATGCGTAAGAAGAGTTAATCGCTCTAGCATTCGTATGCCATATAAAGTGTGAAAGAAAGAATCGATCAATTTGTGGTGTACAGCGGGCGATGAGAAGAACGGTGCGATCCGTCTTCTTTTGCTTATCTTACAATACAAACCATGTGCCGTCCGTCCGTCTGCGTTTGTTTTCAATTTTTCATTTTATGATTTTTGTAAGAAATTTTTATTTTCGTAACTTTGTTCTGCTTCTTGTACGATGCCCAAGCTTTGTAAAGCGCTGGCAAGATCTACGTTCCGAACATAGCGTGCTGTTGAAGAATTTGTTTTTGGACAGAAGATCTATTTAGTCGGCATATCAACAAATTGAATACGTTATACGAGTAATACTAAAAAGTTAATGGTATTTAAAAGTGGAAAAGAGTTGAACGGCGATAGGTTTTGTTGGTTTTTAGGTGTACTCAGATGGCAAAGACACTTGAATGATTGAAAATTAAATTATTTTCCCGTATGTGCTCGTATATTCAAGTAATTTTGTTTTGAACTCTGTCCACATCCTTCCGTTAATTTTGTAGGCTACTGCGAATTTAGTAAACTTATCTATAATGGTCATAAAAAGGTTTTTACCTAGTGTGTAAAAAACGTCAACGTGTAATATTTCGAGAGGTTTCGAAGGTGTTTCGGTTATCTTGAAAGGGATTTTTGGTGGGTTTCTATCATATTTTTCCAATGTACATATTTATATTTATATTTATGTACAATTATTTGTAAATTGAGTTATCCTTAACTTTAACTTTGGGTTGTAAATTCGGGTTTTTAGTTCATTAAAGACTGCTTGTGAGACCCTATGATTTTTATCTAAATGCTCTTTTTCAATTATTTCGGTTAGTTTATTTTCGTCTTCCACATCTTCTAATATCTTTGAGCACCGTAGAATCTTAAATTTATCATTTTTTGAGAACATTTCGTCATAAGTAGTTTTAAAAACGTTGTAGAATTCATCGTCTATTAATATAGCGTTCAACTGTTCGGGGTTGAAATGATTTTTAAGTAGTGTGATAGCGAGTTCTTTATCTAATTCTTTGATACCTATCGTTTTTCTTGAGTTTCTAAAAATCTTTTCATTTTTTATCCTTGCTGATCCTGAAAAAACCTTTTTTATAAGAATTTGGTTTTTAAATACGTTGATGGGTGATTCAGCTTCTTTTATTGTTTGGGTGATTTCGACCATGTTTATGTCTACAGTTTCTTGGTTTATTCTTGAAAGTGCATCAGCATTACTGTTTTTTGTTCCCTTTTTGTATTTGATCTCGTAGTCAAATTCGGATAATTTTAATCTCCATCTAACGAGTTTGGAGTTGGGTTCTTTTATCGAGAAGAGCCAAGTTAGTGGTTTGTGGTCGGTTTCAATTAGAAATTTACGACCGAAAATGTAGGGTCTAAAATATTTTGTAGCCCATACAATTCCTAACAGTTCCTTTTCTATAGTACTGTAATTAATCTCGTGTTCGTTTAAAGTCCGGCTAGCATAACAGATGGGGTGATTATCTTGGGAGAGCACTGCTCCTAATGCGTAATTGCTAGCATCCGTGGTGAGTGCGAATTTCTTTGTAAAATCAGGATATGTTAATATTGGATCGTTTGTTAGTAGTGTCTTAAGGGTGTTGAAACTTGATTTATATTGTGGATTCGAAACATCTATCTTAGCGTCCTTTTTTAAGTATTTGGTCATCGGTTTTGCTATTAACGAATAGTCTTTCATAAATTTTCTATAGTAGCCGGTCAGTCCCAAAAATTGCTTGATTTGTTTAGCTGTTTTAGGTATCGGAAAGTACGCATTCTATTTTTTTAGGATTGGGTTTTATTCCTTCCGATGTTACTATATGTCCGAGAAATTCGGTTTCTCTCTTACAGAATTCAGACTTATCTAATTGAATCTTAAGATTCGCTTCTCTTAAGTGGGCAAAAATTAATTTAATTGAATTAATATGTTCCTGCAGAGATGTTGAAAAAATAATTATATCGTCTAAGTAGACGAGGCAAATTTTGTTAATGTAATCCCTAAGGATGTTGTTCATCAACCTTTGGAACGTCGCTGGAGCTGTCTTGAGTCCAAAGGGCATTCGGAGGAATTCATAATGTCCTCCTTCCACGCTGAAGGCGGTTTTATGAATGTCTTCCTCTTGGATCTCAATCTGATGATATCCCTTGGCTAAGTCCAGTGTAGTGAAGTACTGGCACCTTCCTAGTTTGTCCAGGATTTCGTCTATATTAGGTATTGGATACCTGTCATCAATCGTGACCTCGGTTAGTTTTCGATAGTCAACGACAAGCCTCCATTTGGCTTTCCCACTTGCATCGACCTTCTTCGGTACGATCCATATGGGTGCGGAGTAAGGGGAGTTACTATGCTGTATAATGTTCTGATCTAACATCTCCTGAATTTGTTTCTGTACTTCGTCTCTGTGAATGTACGGGTATCTGTATGTTTTGGTGAATATTGGGATATCATTGAGTGTCCGTATGTTATGTTTTATAGCGTTCGTAAAGGTGAGGTCTGAGTTTTCATGGTAAAAAATGTCCGAGTATCTATTTATAATGGGCAACAATTGGGTTTTCTCTTCTAAATTGAGATGTTGACTTCTAATTTGTTCTAGTAAGGGTTTGTCTTCATTCCCTTTTATTATATTAAAATTTTGTCTGTCTACCTTCCGCGTATTTAAACTTTCCATTTTAATTTCATTACTCACGTCTTTGTCTTTGTGTTGTTCCTTAAAATGAACTAAGTTAGAAGTGGGACATAGGCCTTCTTCGCCTCTAAAGAAAATTGGTAATGTTTGTTCATTTATTTTTATGGTATTATTTCTGTAGTTTATATTAGCTTTTAGTGGTCTTAAAAGGTCGTTACCAATTAAGCCATCATAGAAATCATGAAATTGGATAACATAAAATTCTATAACGTCCGGTTGTGTACCGAATTCTTTAAACGTTGGTATTATAGCTTTTGTGTCTGTATGGATCTTATGTTGAAGTGCTTTTATGGAGATGGGTTTGGTTTGTTGTATCCATGATGGGTGGCATATGCCTGGATTTATTATTGAATTAGTGGCACCTGTGTCCATTATAAGTTCAGCGTACCCTAGTTTAGTTTTTATTTTTATATATGGTAATCCTCCGAGGCAGGAAAATGAAAATTTTCGTTCCTTTCTTGAACGACCTCATAATTATTAATGTCCATGGGTTCAGGTATTGGTAAGCTATTATTTGTAATTATTTGTTGATTTCTTTGCGGAAAATAATTTCTCTTTTGTGGTACAAAATTTTGTCCTTGTTGTGTGAAGTTTTGCCTAACATTCGGTTGGAAAGTTTGTCCATTTTGATTATTAAAATTAGGTCTGTTAAAATGTTGGTAGTTAGGTGTTTGTCCGAATTGTGGATTTTGTCTATTATGTCCATTAAAATTAGTTCTGTTTTGGTGGTTGAAGGATTGTTGAATTTGTGGATTGGTACTTTGAATATTTTGAAAGTGTTGTCTATTTCTATGAGTGAAGTTTCGTGTAGTTTGTTTAGTTTGCTTATTTTGATTGGAATGTTGCGGATTTTCTGGTCGAAGATAGGCATAGCCGGCTTCGAAGAGAATGTTCATCGCACCTTCGAGTGTATCAGGATTCCTGCAAGCCAGAATGGTCTTCATTGGCTCTGGAATTTTCGATTTGAATATGTTTAGAGCGGTGCGTATATTATTTTCAGCGACAGTGTTTGCCCCTGCTCCTACTCCAAGAACGAATAGGGATTTATTGTTCAGTCGTCTTAAGTTAGTTTTAATTTCACTGTAGAAATCGACGCTGTTTGTTTTAAAACTGGTGGCCCTTAGTTCGTCAAATAGTTCGTCACAACTACGTCTGTCTCCAAAGTTATTTTGTAATACACTTTTAATGTCGCTCCAGGAAACGGCCTGGCAATTGATTTCTATTATTTCCCTAGCTTTTCCTTTTAGTTTACTCTTTATAAGGTCTGAAAATAGTCCTTGTCCAAGTTCGTCGAAAGTAATTAACATAGGGTGAACTCTGTCAACTAAATTTACAAAATTTAGGAGGTCTTTGGGATCTCCGTGAAATTCGGGTAGGTTCCCTAAATACTTGAGTGGGTTAAAGGATACTTGGTTTTGAGCCATTTTAATATTGCTTATAATATACTTATAATATGGGGATAACTATAACTGTGATAATTTTTAATGTATGCTTTAATAATAAAATATATACTTTAGTTGAAGTTGGCCCTGTATCTGCGTTCCTTGAAGGTGTCCTGGCGGTCGATGGTGTCTACGTCGTCTCCGTATGTTTGTCCTTTGGCTTGTTCCTCTGGGATCGGTGTAAATGACGATTTGGGGTCCTCTATTACTTCTGGTGTTTTGGGTTCCGTTGAGTCCACCGGTAACATTTATTTGCACTTTAAGCTTATTGGTTTTTTGTTTTTAGTTATTGTTATTAGTTATTATTATTACTATCCAGGATGAAATAATCTTTTACTTAACAGTCACTGGTTCTTTGATTTTTGTTGTTAGATATTGTTATTAGTTGTTATTATTATTATTATCCAGGATGAAATAACCTTTTAATTAACAGTCACTGATTTTTGTTGGTTTTTGTTGTTAATTATTGTTATTAGTTATTATTATTACTATCCAGGATGAAATAATCTTTTATTTCAAAGTCACTGGTAAAAAGTCAAAAGTACTTTAATTGAGTCAATGATCACTTATGTACCAAAAGCACTTGTTTGGGATACCGCATCAATTATAGAAATAAAAAATATACACTACTTCTTTTAGGATATTTTGCGAGTATCCTGCCGACTGTGCCAGTTTTGTTTTCCACTTTTCTTTAAAGTAAAAAAAACACTTATTAATTTTTCTTGAGGCTCTTGCCTCTTTTATTGAATATGCTTGGTGTACTTAGTGATCTGTCACTAATTCGATCACTGACTAACTAACTTACAATAATTCTGGGCTTTTTATACTGTAATTAACGCTAACCTTGCATATTTGCGCCGGATGTGCAAACTTGTTATTTTGTGTTCTTCAAAACAATTCTTCGGAATTGTTTTGCTAATAATCGAATTTGCAAATAATTCGTGTGACGGAAATGTGAAATTTGATTTGTTGAGAATTAATAATTTTGTGCACCAAAATTCTGGGGAATTTTGTGCAACGGAAATTCTTAAGAATGTTTGCATGGGAAATCAGGTGAAAGAATATATATGTACGAGAACGTACATATATAAATATGTGTATTTATATTATGTTTACGGCGCTATAACAATGTAGCTCTGAAAACATACGAGAACGACAAAAAATGTTGCTCTTGTTGGAGTTACCGCATAAAACTACAACAACAAAAAAGCAACAACAAAATCGGAGCGTTCGAGTAACCTGTTCCAACTTTTCTTCATACGACTTTTGAAGTTTGTCATTTGTACCGTGTATTGTGACCCTAGTGATTTTAGAAATACTTATTGACGTAGATGCGCAGAACGAAACCACTTTTCTTTGTTTACTGGAGTAACCGTTTATTCTATATACCTTGGGTATAAGGGGGTTCTGGGACAACTGAAATTTGGGTGCTATTTGGTTGCTATGCTTTGCGTGTGAAGCGGTGTGTGAGCGTGAGATGGCGCTATACGGTTGTGTGGGAGGGAGTGAGAAGGAGATAGCTTCTGCCTGTAGACTGAAGCGGTGCTTTGAGCGGGGCATGACATACTTGTAATCATGATGCCTGCATCACTCTCGTTGATTGGTTAATTCAGGGGCATGTGTGATATGGATAATTGTGGCAAAAGTGGGCGTAGAAGAAAGGTGTGGTAATAAGTAGGTGCGACAGATTGGGGCGTGGCAAAACGGACAGACAGACGGACGTACATACATACATACACACGGACATATAGACGAACATACATACAGACGGACATACATACAGACAGACAGACAGACCAACAGACGGACCGAAAGACAGACATACATAGCTCAGCGTGCCTTGATCTCCTTGATCTCTGCCCGCCTGTGTATCGTTTGTGGTACTTGAGATTGCCGTTGTTGTTGTTCTTTTTCTTCATCTCAACGTACTTTTAGAAATTTTTGTTTTGTACAGAATCATAATGTAAACAAACGCAATTGGTCATTTAGAACATGTACGAATTTGTTTGCATATTGAACTTTGAATGGATGCGGATGGCTGGGTAGTAGCACTAACCACATATCATATAGACCGCTCAAATCAACAAAAAAATGGTCCGCAAAATTTTCTGAACGCTGGCAAAGAGTATAAATAGTAAAGAGATATTATGACTCAAAATTTTCGACTAACGGCAGATTTTCATGTGCCATTATTACAATGCAGTCGAGAGCGCTGCTACGGCGAATAGCAGAGAAATTCGTGGTGAACTTCGTTTTACTTGGTAAATGATTATGCGTAAGAAGAGTTGATCGATGCAGCAATCGTATGCTAGATGAGGAGTGAGAGAAATAATTGATGAATTCCAATAACAATTCAGTTGCTTACTTCTGTCGGTCTTTTGATTTACTTCGCTCTCTTGCCTTTGTTTACCATCCTTTGAGTTATTTGCTTCTCATTGCCATTGCTTTGTTGTTGTATAAATACAAATCGGATTTGCTTATTTTCGTTCATAAATGATTATGCGTAAGAAGAATTGAGCGATGGAATCTTGTATGTCAAAGGAGTTGAAAACGAAACGATCGAATTGTGGGTAACAGGGAACAGGGGAATTAGGGGAATTCCCCTGTTAGTGGGTTGAGGGAACAGGGGAATTAGACTTCTTTTTGGTTTCTTTACAATAAAAAATCAAGTGCTTACGTCTGTCGGTCTATCAAGCTTAGATTTTTTTCGCTTTATTATTTTTCGTTTATTAAAGGAATTTGGTTTTTTGCAACGTTTTGCCGGCATAATATTATTATTATTAGTATTTTAAATTAGGTTTATTATTAAATTAGGTTATTGTTTATTGTTATTTTATATGTATAAAATTATAATATAATTGTTGTACCAATATGTGTTATTGGTAATTCGATACACTGAGCTCAATGCAGGGTTGATTTCGTTTCGTGCCAGTCCATAGGCAATGCTTCCTTAATAGAACTAAAATCATAAATTTTAAAAATTTTAGTCTTTAATTTAGTTTTAATAATGGTTTTGGACACTACAATAACATGGTAAATTTATAGACGGTCAGACAGAAGCACTTCAGTTGTTACTACAAAATAACAAGTACAAAGTCGATCTTCCGATTCGTTCGTACTCATAAAAAATCGAATTCCTACATAATATAAATATTTTCTCTGAAATATTTCCATTCTTTAATTTTTTATTTTTGCTTTCATTAACTTTTTATTTTTACTCGAATAAGGTATTAAATATGAAGATATGCCGACTAATTTCTTCTTCTTCTTAAATCTTCTGCCTATACGAATTCTTCAAGAGCACGCTATGTTCGGAACGCAGATCGTGCCAGAATTATCGTTTGCTCAAAAGAAAACAATGTATCTTCGTTGGCTTCAAAAAGTATTCTAACTCTTTATTTCAATTTTCGATCCTTATATACTATTCTTATATTCTACCTGGGTTACATTGTGTTCAATAAAGGTGTTCAAGGTTATAGATAAAAATGAAATAGTAATTGTAATATAATAAAAATAAAGACGCCGTCTGGTCTGGTCTGCTGAAAACCCTTTCTGCAGATATACTTCCGTGTCGTAAACTCAATGCGCCGTCTGGTCTGGTTCGCTGATAGTGATGATCCTTTAGTGGTGTCGCCGAATATAACGGGATGGGTAATTAGGAGACAGTGGTAATTCCTCCCCCTGTAGAATGGAGCGATTGCCGTAATGAATATAAGGCTATAGCGAAGTTGGTTGCAGGTTTACTTTCCTCAGATTCGTGGTTAGTTGATTCTTCAATAGGTATTATTCTATGCTAGGAAAAATTTCTGCGAAGCTCTGAAACATTCTTATTATGTGCCATATAGGGTTATTTTATTTAGGATAGAAGGTGGAAATACTATGGATATTATTTAATATTGTTGTATAAGTACTTATGTATATGAATAGTATTTGTAAGTAAAAATTTTCAAAAATAGTATTTTTTGTATATATATTATATAGAATTACAACAGAAATATTTCTGAATTTTTAAAATTTCAACGCTTTTGTTTTTTTTTATTAATTTAAATCGTTTTTAAACATTTTACTGTTCTTTTTCTAATTTATCTTAATCCTAAGTTTTAGATTTACACTAATAATATTAAATAAATAATTAACCATTGCTAAATGTATTTTTGTGCTTTTTTCTTAGTCTAGATATATGAATTTTTTGGTTATTTCCTGTTAATATTGTTACTGGTCTATTTTCTTTAATTTTTTGTTTAGAAAATCTTGGAGTAATTTTGTTTCTTCTACATTCTTTTCTAAAAATTATTTCATTTTCTTCCCTATCCTCGGGATCTTCTCTTTTTTCATTTAGTTTATCTATTCTCTTGTTCATTACATTAGCAATTCTTTCTTTAACCCTTAAACGGGCAACATCTCCGATTTGAATAAAAAAATTATCGTGGGTTATTTAGGCACTCCTGAAAACAGTACCATACTTCGTTTTTCTTAATTTTTTTATTTTACTGCCAAATTTTTAAAAAAACTAGTTGATTCATATATGCATCACTGCCCGCCAGCGCATAAAAACCTGCTTGTAAATGAAAAAAATTTTTTCATTTACTGTGTGTGTGTTACTTTCTTTATTAATTTTAATTTGTTTATTAATTATTTATTTCTTTTATTTTATAGGTAATGTAATATTATTTAAATAAATTAATATTAAATTTGGTTATTTTTATATAGTATGAAACTGTAAAAAACAGTTTCTGTCTCTATTTATACATAAAGCTGTATCATATTTTGTACATTTTATAAAGGTCTGTCCTAAACAGCCTGGAAATTTGCATCGTGTTCGATTGCTTACCACTTCTGGAAAGTGGGCGTAACATCGTGGCGTACGTCAAGAGGCGGAATAGGTTGAGTTGTAGTCGACTTTTTCCTTTTTGCGTCATGTTGGCTTGCAACCGACGGTGAAGAAGGATTTGGTTTCCTGCCACGCTTGCCAGCAAAATCAATCTGACACAAAGTTTGTGCTAAGTCGAATCTAAAATCTGCCTGATTGTTTGGAACAACACACTTTAATTGACATGCCTTTTTATATAGAAGCCAGGAGTTGATACAGGTCATATCCAAAAGGTGATGAAATATTCGTATGTACCATTTCCTCGATTTGATGGTGATCCTATAACTTCCAATAAAACTGTCCACCAGGTCTACTCCACCCATATGCTTATTGTAATCTCCGATTACATTGGGAAATTTTAAAGATCATCCTGTAAATTTTAATTCATCTTCAGTTAGTAGTTTAATTTTTTCTTTTCCACAAGAGCCTTTCCAATTGATTTCTTGAGGGTACCCGAAATATTACAGTTGATGTGGGTGGTGAAGAGGGATCGACAGCAAGGTCGTCAGTCTTATGATCCTGAAGAACTAAGCCATCCGCAATTTCGCTCAAATCCTCACCTGAGATCGGTATACGCTCAGTGTCAATTGCTTCAATATCGCTGTCCGAATCCGTTTCACCTTCGCTGAACGATGGAATTTCAGCCAAAATATAGGCAATTTCCTCGGAGCTTAACTTTTTCCGCAACATATTTTTTATTTTTTCACAATTCACAACAGATGCACACTTCTAGAATTTCAAAATTGAATTGGCAGAAGAATTTTTATTCTTCACTTATGCAAAAACGTTACATGATTTTTATGCATATGCATATTCAAAAAATGAAATAACAAGCAATGAATATGATTGACTGGATAACCATTGTAATGGTCTTTGAAAAGGGCAGGTAGTTTTTTAAATACATCATACAAACTTGCAAAAGGGTTATCTGTCCTTTTTTCAGACCCATAATCGTTTCTAAACGATTTACCATCATAAAATCCCTAAAAAATTCTGACGAAAACTCATTACCTAAAGCCCTTTACACTGATTTCAATGTATTACCGCTATTATGAGTTTATTGGCACCCATAAATACATCATACCCCTTCATATTCTAAATGCAGTCCACAAAGGCACACTGAAGAAAAGTATGACGCTATGCGCACTGATGCATATATGAATCGTCTTCATTTATTGCCGCTGCTACTAAAGTATAATTATTTTATTAAAATTTTAAAGGCAATTCGCTAAAACACACATCAAGCTTGCACACATAATTTTATTGTAAGATTTTTGCGTATTTTGTAGAAATAATTTTGGTTCAAACATTGTCAAAAATGATAAATTCGCAAAAAAATATTTTTTCAGTTTACCCGTGTTTTATATTTATTTATAATTTAAAAATAAACCAAAAAACATATTAGAAGTGTTAATTGATTAATTTTAAGAGATTATGTACAGTGAATAATTAATTTTACATCAACCTAGTGATTTTAGAGAGCATTTTTAAGACGATTCATATATGCATCAATTCCCGTTTAAGGGTTAATTACAGGATATAATTCTGATTGAAATTTATTAAGCTTTTCTAAATTCTTCAGTAATTCTTCAGTAAATTTATTCTTCAGTAAATAACAATTATATAACAAATTAACCAACAGTGTACATTGCGAGATCAGTAGTTGAAACTAGTGTCGATCTCAACTTAATATTAAATTGACATTAAATTAAAACATTTGAAAATAAAAATATATGACAGATAATTAAAAATATACAGATAGAAAGAGAAAATAAATATTTTTGAATATGAAGAGTAAAATTAAAACTAAAAAATTTAAATTGCAATAAAATGGAAGTTAAAAATAGGATAAATGAAACAGAATAAATATGAGAAATAAACATGAGAATATTAAACACTAACTAACGAAATTACTAGGATACAATACGCACAAGTGCAGTGACATCACAAGGGTTGAACAACATTAGCCACAGTTTCACCTCCTGTAAGAACCGACCCACTACGCGAAGACTTCTTATATCAGGTGGCAAGCAGTTAAAAAGCCGAGGAGCACTAGACAGATAGAATCTAAAGTAGAGTTGCAGGTTATGCGATGGAACTGTTGCAAAATCAGAAGTCTGACCTCTCAGTGTGTATGCTGGATTTCTTGTGCCGAAGAAGAAACCAGTGTTAGCCAGATTAGTAAAATAAGTTTTTAGAATTTTATAAAAATAAAGGTGCTTTAGGGGAAGAATATTGAGTTCTTTGAAAATTGGAAAGCTACTATCATACCGGGATTTATTACTAATTGTTTTAATTGCAAGCTTCTGAATCGAGTATAATGCATTAATATTGTAGTTAACAGTTCCACCCCAACAGACTAGGCCATACTCAAGTTTAGAATGGAAGATTCCAAAATAAATCCTACGTAAGAGGTTAGGAGAGCAGCATTTTTTTAGTAGAAATAGTTGCCTAGTAGCACATCGTAGGTATTTAGTTAGAACGTCAGTATGACCAGTCCAATTCATTTTGCTATCTAAATGAAGTCCTAAATATTTATATGAAGTAACGCAACCAATAATACAACAACTTGGGCAGCAGTTCGCAGAGTTATTATTGGTCAGGTAATTGGTAGATGAGGGACATATATCCCAAGTCAAAGGTACATTTTTGCAGGCTGGACCATGGAATACGAAGTTATCAATAACAGGCGGTTTACCTCTAGCACAAAATAACATAATTTTAGACTTCTCACTTAGAACAAGCTTATTCATAAGAAACCAGTGTCTCAGTAGTAATAAGTCGTTATTGATGGCCACAGTCAGTCTAGGAATCGAATCACTTGTATAAGTACAGGCCAGATCATCAGCAAACGCGACTGGCTTGCCTATTCCGAAATATTCATGTTCGGTACTAAACTGTATAGTTTTATTAAAATCAGATGATCTTCCGTAAAATACTTCAAAAGGAGTAAGCCTTGTAGTAGAATGAATTGAATTATTATATGTAATTATAACTTCTGATAAAATATCTTCGTGACTTAAATCCAATTTGAGTTCTTTGGATTTTAGGGAAATTATTCTGTAAATTTCTGTAAGTGTGGAGTGTAATCGTTCGACGGGTGAATTGCTTGTCGTTTGTTGGTATGATGTAAAGTGAAGTTTTATTTGGTATTGTTTGCAGAAGTCCTTAAAAATATTAGCTGTGAATTCTGAACCTAAATCACAGACAATCTGTTGTGGTATACCGTGAAGGCTAATAAAATGTTTAAGATTTTTAACTATTGAGATGCTATTTCTAGTTTGTAGATTGTAAGCAGAAGCAAATTTGGAGAATTTATCTATCATTGTTAAAGTACTGTGTTTATTAATGGTGTATACATCAATATGAATAATATCTAAGGGTTTATGTGGTATCTCTGTTTTCTGGAACTTTATTTTAGGAGGGTGTCGATCATATTTTAGTATGTGACATATTTCGCAATTATTGATTGTTTGAGTAACTTTATTCTTCATATATGGAAAGTAATATTCTCTTTTAAGATGTAAGAATGTCTCATCAATTCCTCTGTGATTGTTATTAATATGATAATCATTAATTATTTTATCCTGTTCATCATTTTCTTTGATGTCTTTTAAAATTTCTCTTGTTCTAATTATTTTGAATGTTTTACTACGAGCGAAATATTTTGAATATGTTTCTTGTACCAAGCGAAATGTTTCATTATCCGTGAAAATCGCTGAAAGTTTGTTTGGAGGTAAAAATTTCTTAAATATATTAAAAATTAAATAAAAAGTAAAATTAGGATTCCTAATAATTCTTCTTTGCTTATTTCTAAATATATTTTCTATAGTATTAAGAGGATTCATATTTGATTTTTCTAAAATTATTTGTATATTGAATTCGTTCAATGGTTTCTCAGAAATATAAATGCCATCATTGAGGTTTTCCTCTGCAGAATGTATTGTGGTACCATTTGTGGCTAAAGCTATGGATTGTGTATCATTTATGTTTATATCAATATTTTCCTTTTGCTTATTATCTGAATTGGTTTGATTAAGATTAGAGTTGTAACAGAACTTATCAAGTTGCTGCTGATATCTATAGTTATTATTATTATGCTCTCTATCTATAGTATGTAATTCTTCGGCCTTGTATCTGGGTACAAATGTTGTATGTCTTGTCTGAATACTATTATTTGATTGTCTGGGCCTAAAATTTGTATGACCTGAACTAATGTCCATTGGTTCTGGAGGAAATTGAGCTGTATGATTTGGTGATGTCATTATATTTGGGTGGTTATAATTTATCTGATTTGGTACTCGGTTAAAATTGTAAGTAGTTCTGTTATTGTATGGGTTGCGTTTATTTTGATGATATTGTAAATTGTTATTATTAATGTTATTGGTATAGTTTCTAGATGTATTGTTCTGCAAACTTTGGTTTACGTTTGGGGGAAAATAAGACGATTTATTATGAAATATTTTATTTGCCCTAATGTGGTTATTTTGAAATCTAGTATTTGTTGATTTCATATAAAATATATTTTGTTCTTTTACACAAAATGAAAAAGCTTCTGGGAGGGAAGTTGGTCGCATTGCTCTTATACTAGATCCCAAAGGTTCTTTCATTCCAGTCAAAAATTCATTTAAACACATTTCTGAAAAAAGTTCTCTTTTTGATTGAATGACAATTTCATTCTTTTCATTTATTAATATATTATTATTGAGTGTTGCCTGAATTTCCATTATTTCACTAAAAAATTCTTCTATTGAATTCTGGTCTTGTCTTAGTGAATGTAAATCTTTAATGAGTGATGTTTCAGTTCTTTTGTCAGCGTAGTGTAATATTAAATTAGTTTTTATTTCGTCCCAATTTAAAGACGTACCATAGACATTTAAAATTTCGTTTGCTTGCCCTTCAATTTTATTTCGAATAGCTCTTAATAATATGTGTGCATAAGCAGAACCGTCTACGTGTTTCACGTACATGAGTATTTCTTCAACGTTAGAAATGAACTCATGTAGTAAACGCGGATTGCCGTCAAACCGTGGCAAGTCCTTAATTGCGTCTGGAATCCGCAATGATTCGAAAATATTTCTATTCGCGCTTTCTGTCATTTTTGTAAAATTAATTTTTCCAAAAAACCCAAATTTGAATTTAACACGTGTATTACAATATTTTATAAAATATATGTATGTACTTATTTCTATGAACAATATATCTTTTGTTAAATTTTTTCTAAATAAAGGCACTATAAGAATATATTTCAAAATTTCACTTACGTTAATCCCAGCGAGAATACCTCTGTATACCAAGTGAAGTGTTCCTAGATGATTATGAGTTGAAACTCAGCGGTCTGTTTGTGTTCGAATTTCGATGTTTCCCACGATGTACTTTGATTGTAGCGATGTTCCTTCGTTAATTTCTGCACATTCTGGGGTGAAACTCGACGATGTTGTTCACTTTTTACGATGTTCTTTCGTAGATAGAATCTTTGTGCACTAGTTTTTTGATAACTAGTTGTTTTTATTAGCATATACTTTAGCTAGTTTTCCACAAATTTTTGTTATTTTTATTCTTCTTTAGTCTTTAGTTTAGTGTTTGTCAATTTATTCACTGATTTAATAAAAACAAAATGTCCACAATTTTTTAGGTATGTTTCTTGTATTTATTATATTATATTTTGTAGTTTGTTTTTACTTTGTTGAAAGACTTCTTTTTATTATAAAATAATTTTTTTTAAAAAAACTTTGCACTTGTATCTTTAATAATAATAGACCGTCATCTGTCCTACCGACTGCGCCAATTATCGTTTGCTCAAAAGAAAACAATGTATCTTCGTTGGCTTCAAAAAGTATTCTAACTCTTTATTTCAATTTTCGATCCTTATATACTATTCTTATATTCTACCTGGGTTACATTGTGTTCAATAAAGGTGTTCAAGGTTATAGATAAAAATGAAATAGTAATTGTAATATAATAAAAATAAAGACGCCGTCTGGTCTGGTCTGCTGATAACCCTTTCTGCAGATATACTTCCGTGTCGTAAACTCAATGCGCCGTCTGGTCTGGTTCGCTGATAGTGATGATCCTTTAGTGGTGTCGCCGAATATAACGGGATGGGTAATTAGGAGACAGTGGTAATTCCAGCGCTTTACATAGCTTGGACATCGAATAAGAAGCAGAACAAAGCTACGAAAAGCAAAATTTCCTTCAAAAACCTTAAAATGCAAAATTTAAAACAAATCCCTACGAATCGCACCGTTCTTCTCATCGCCCGCTGTACTCCACAAATTGATCGATTCTTTCTTTCACACTTTACTTGGCATACGAGTTCTGGATCGATCTCTTCTTACGCATATTCGCTTGCATTGTTAGTGCAAAATAACAAAAGCAAAGTCGATCTTCCGCTCCTTCATACTCATTAAAAAGATCTTCCGTACCATTGTTGTATGTCGCGATCGCAATTTCCAGATCCGGGAGTTAAGAACTTTCAAGGCCAGTATTATCGTTTTATAATACTACTCCGCGAGTGAGTCAAGGCCAAGTTCACGTTATTAATGCAACCACAGCACTTTGCGTGGTAAGCCAAAAGCTTTAGTCAAGCTTTGTTTAAAGTAAATTCAAAAGCCAAGGTAGCAACCAGAACACGTCGTATGGAATGGATTGTGGAAGCTAGCGTTCGATAGCTAGCTTCCAAACCATAAAAACCACAGCGTATTTGAATGGATTGTGGAAGATAGCTTTCAGTAGCAAGCTTCCAAACCATAAAAACGCTTGACTTAAAATAACCAACGATCAGAATCCACACGCGGAAGAATTAAATTGAGAACGATTTTCTTCCGCGTATTGATTCTGCGAATTTTACAATTGTAATATTGCGAAATAATGGAAACTGCGAAACACGGCATACTGACCCACTTTGGTTCGGTCGACGGGTGTGTCAACCGAGCCAAGGTGGAAAATAGAAAAGATTCGATCGAGAGTCTTGTAAAAAACTCCAGACGACGAAGTCGTTCGATAAGCCGCGTATCAAGTCGCGAGTTAGCTTTTAAAATAGTGTTAAACATAGTGTTAAGAGAAAAACAAAATCAAAGTGTAAATAAAGAAATCAACAGGAAGCATAACACCAGGAGTTTTACTTAGTTGTCAAGGGACAACTAAATTATCAGAAGACCACCCGAAATTACACCACAACACCCTTCACTCATTAGGAGATCATTCAATTTTGCTTTGTTACGAGCGCTGAGTTGGGCTTTATAACAACAACTACAAGGGATTCAGGGCATACAGAAGCATTTTGTTGTTGTACACTTTTTTGTTACTTTTCTACTAGAACAAAAACAAAGTTGAAGTGCTTCCGTACTTTCCTCCGAAAGCGAAGTAAAAGTTACCAACAATTTATCAATCATAATATGGTGAAAATCAGAGTTGGGCACAACTAGTTAAATCGTTAACTAGTTATCGTTATAGTTAAAGTTAATTTAACTTCGTTACTTTCACAGACGCCTTCGTTATCGTTAAAGTAACGAAGTTACTTTGCAATCGTTAACGTTAAAGTAACGAAAGTAGGATCGTTGTTCTGATCGTTATCGTTAAAGTAGCGAAGTTGCTTTGCAATCGTTTTAAAGTAACGAAAGCAAGATCGTTGTTCTGATCGTTATCGTTAAAGTAACGAAGTTGCTTTGCAATCGTTAACGTTAAAGTAACGAAAGTAGGATCGTTGTTCTGATCGTTTTCGTTAATGTAACGAAGTTACTTTGCAATCGTTAGCGTTAAAGTAACGAAAGTAAGATCGTTGTTCTGATCGTTATAGTTAAAGTAACGAAAGTAAGATCGTTGTTCTGATCGTTATAGTTAATGTAACGAAGTTAGTTCGGGTCGTTAACGTTGAAGCAACGAAGTTGTTCTTGAACTAGTTAAAAGAACGAGTAACTAAAAACTTTTACGACGTTTTTTTAATGAATCTTCGTTACTTTTGTAGATTTATAGTAGGTATTTACCGCACAATGGGATTCTGTGAAAGAAAAATTTTTGCTTTGCTAATCTATAGTAAAATTAACAAGACAGATTTTGACCATTATCTGCAAGAGATGCACATAATATTATATAATATTTAAATTTTACTATTTATATAAAAAGTAATTATTTAAGTTAATTCTACATTTAAGACTAAGTATACATATGTTTCTGCGTACATACATTCATTTTATATACCATATTACGAATATAATTAAGTGCGGATAAATGGTGGTCCACCACTGGTGGATGATTTTCAAAAAAATTTTGTCATCGATAGACGGTTGATAGATGGTAATTGTCGCTGAGTAGGTGTATAGATGAACTGCTCAACCAGTAATTGCTGACTGTGTGTTATCAACTTCTCTTTCGTACCCTTTCGTATCGGCGACTGTGTGGCGGCATCGCATTACAATAACAACTTATTTTTCGGCAGCTGCGGAGATTCATGTGTTGTTATTGTTGAGTTTGTTGATTTAAGGGTTATAAAGGAGTTTAAAGAAACAAGGAATATCCAATCATTTCAGGTAGTTAATTAATTATTTAATATAATTCTAATTAGTCACATGTCCCTTTAGAGTTAGTTAACTCTTAAACGGCTGGGCCGATTTCGATGCGGTTTTCACCTTCGTGCTGTACATTTTACTGCTTAGCTACCTGTTTTAATATATTTACCCTTAATGCCCATTCATGCCTCAATAGTAGCGGTGGGAACATCGTTAATATAAAGTAAAGACAAACGTACTCCTTAAAGGTACATTATAACAATTGTCACAAACATACATACGTATTTATATATGTAAATAATTTAAATAAATGTTGTAGGAATTGGAATTATTCTTTTATGTTGGATTCTTACGAGGTTCTTCTATTTCAATTTGTTTCTCGCCTTCTTCTTCTTCTTTATGCATTCCCAAGCTTGCATTTTTACCTGCCGATTTATGTCATCCGATTTCACAGTAAAAAAACGATGCAGATTTCCGAAAAATGAAAACTTTGAAGTCCGAGAATATTTATATTTTTTGTCGCTGGGCTTTTGGGCGGGTTTTTGGGTTTTCCCTAATTGAGCAATAAAATTGCAGACAATGAAGTGTTACAACTACCTAAGAATGTACTCACTCTTCTGGAGCGCTTACGTTTTCAACTCTTCTTTTTATGGATTACAAAAAATATTACCAAAAACAATGCCAATTTCACGATTTGATTTTTTCAATGTCCTCCCATCACTGGCGCAATGCACTGTCGATAGATACGCAACAAATTGTTTTTTCTTAATAATTGTGGAACAAGGGCATTGTGAAATTGGCATTGTTTTGGTAATAAGCTAAGTAGTAGCTAAGCAGTAAAATGTACAGCACAAAGGTGAAAACCGCATCGAAATCGGCCCAGCCGTTTAAGAGTTAACTAATTCTAAAGGGACATGCGACTAATTAGAATTATATTAAATAATTAATTAACTACCTGAATTGATTGGATATTCCTTGTTTCTTTAAACTCCTTTATAACCCTTAAATCAACAAACTCAACAATAACAACACATGAATCTCCGCAGCTGGCGAAAAATAAGTTGTTATTGTAATGCGATGCCGCCACACGGTCGCCGATACGAAAGGGTACGAAAGAGAAGTTGATAACACACAGTCGGCAATTGCTGGCTGAGCAGTTTACCTATACACCTACTCAGCGACAATTACAATAAATAATTAATTGTCTATCGATGACAAAATTTTATAAAAATCATCCACCACTTATCCGCACTTAATTATTTTCGTAATATGGTATATAAAATGAATGTATGTACGCACAAACAAATGTATACTTAGTCTTAAATGTAGAATTAAATTAAATAATTAATTTTTAAATAAGTAGTAAATTTTAAATTTTATATAATATTATGTGCACCTCTCGCAGATAATGGTCAAAATCTGTCTTGTTAATTTTACTATAGATTAGCAAAGCAAAAATTTTTCTTTCACAGAATCCCATTGTGCGTAAATACCTACTATAAATCTACAAAAGTAACGAAGATTCATTAAAGTAACGTCGTTAAAGTTTTTAGTTACTCGTTCTTTTAACTAGTTCAAGAACAAATTCGTTGCTTCAACGTTAACGACCCGAACTAACTTCGTTACATTAACTATAACGATCAGAACAACGATCTTACTTTCGTTACTTTAACTATAACGATCAGAACAACAATCCTACTTTCGTTACTTTAACGCTAACGATTGCAAAGTAACTTCGTTACATTAACGAAAACGATCAGAACAACGATCCTACTTTCGTTACTTTAACGTTAACGATTGCAAAGCAACTTCGTTACTTTAACGATAACGATCAGAACAACGATCTTGCTTTCGTTACTTTAACGTTAACGATTGCAAAGCAACTTCGCTACTTTAACGATAACGATCAGAACAACGATCCTACTTTCGTTACTTTAACGTTAACGATTGCAAAGTAACTTCGTTACTTTAACGATAACGAAGGCGTCTATGAAAGTAACGAAGTTAAATTAACTTTAACGAAAAGTAACTAGTTAATAACTTTGCCCAACTCTGGTGAAAATTATGTTTTAGTGTAAATATTGGACCACATTCACCATGCTGCGCTGCCTTTCGATAGCGGCAGAGTGGTGTGTATTCATGCTAATAATGGCACATCTAATCTTGTTCTTCTTTGAGTCATAATATCTCTTAATATTTATACTCTTTGCTTTGCGCACCACTGGCAAAGAGTATAAATAGTAAAGAGATATTATGACTCAAAGAAGAACAAGATTAGATGTGCCATTATTAGCATGAATACACACCACTCTGCCGCTATCGAAAGGCAGCGCAGCATGGTGAATATGGTCCAATATTTACACTAAAACATAATTTTCACCATATTATGATTGATAAATTGTTGGTAACTTTTGCTTCGCTTTCGGAGGAAAGCACGGAAGCTCTCAACTTTGTTTTTGTTCTAGTAGAAAAGAAACAAAAAAGTGTACAACAACAAAATGCTTCTGTATGCCCTGAATCCCTTGTAGTTGTTGTTATAAAGCCCAACTCAGCGGTATTCTCAGCGCTCGTAACAAAGCAAAATTGAATGATCTTCTAATGAGTGAAGGGTACGGCAGATCTTCTTAATGAGTATGAAGGGAGCGGAAGATCGACTTTGCTTCTGTTCTTTTGCACTAACAATGCCAGCGAATATGCGTAAGAAAAGATCGATCCATCACTCGCATGCTTAGTAAAGTGTGAAAGAAAGAAACGTTCAATTTGTGGAGTACAGCGGGCGATGAGAAGAACGGTACGATTCGTCTGGATTTGTTTTAAATTTTGCATTTTAAGGTTTTGGAAAGAAATTTTGCTTTTCGTAGCTTTGTTCTGCTTCTTATTCGATGTCCAAGCTATGTAAAGCGCTGGCACGATCTACGTTCCGAGCATATCGTGCTCTTGAAGAATTCGTATAGGCAGAAGGTTTAAGAAGAAGAAGACTTTAGACGGCATATCTGGTTACTTAATAACTTATACGAGTAAAAATAAGAAGTTAATAAAAGCAAAAATAAAAAATTAAAGAATGGAAATATTTCAGAGAAAATGTTTATATTATGTAGGAATTCGATTTTTTATGAGTACGAACGAATCGGAAGGTCGACTTTTATTTGTTATTTTGTAGTAACAACTGTAGTGCTGATGTCTGACCGTCTATGTATTTTCCTGTAGTTATTGTAGTGTCCAAAACCATTATTAAAATTAAATTAAAGACTAAAATTTTTAAAATTTATGATTTTAGTTCTATTAAGGAAGCATTGCCTATGGGCTGGCAATAAAACGAAATCAACCCTGCATTGAGCTCAGATTATCGAATTACCAATAACTGGTGTGAAGTTAGCAGACGGCAAATTGGTTTGTTTACAAAGTTAACAGAGTTCTGTTAATAACAGCGGCGAATATGTTAACAACAGACACTTAACAGAGCAATTTAACAGAAAATTCCGTTTAACAGCGACTTAACAGAAATTTTACAGAATCATAGATATCGGTTAACAGATGGCGCTTATACTTAACAGAATTAGCTGAACACTTTTATCCAATTGTACAACCCAATAATTATAAGTACACACACAACTGTACCTTTTCTATTTTCTCTTTATTTTAAAGACAAGATTTTTTCAGAAGTATAACAATTTTTTAAAGAAAACATGTGTTTATTTAAAATAAATTCTAATAATTTTAAATGAAACCCAATATATTATTTAATAACGTAGCTTTCTGCTTTCAACTATTTCTGCTGCTTCAAAAATATTTAAGGACACGTACGTAAGAACATTTAAGAATACGTACTCTGAATAAAAAAATTCAAAACAAATGATCATGCAATACCGAGACTTTCATTCAGTTGTAACCTATAATTTTAATATATCATGATAAATTACAACATATCATCAACACATGTCTCACAAAAAAGCGAAAGAAGGAGGATAGCAATAGAAAGCCTAATGACATCTAAGTTTATTCGGGAAACTCCTTCAACAAATTTTACAAAACCTTTCCTATCGTACAGATTTTAAAAATTCCACATAGACAATAATGACAATATAACCACCATAAAAAATCCAAATACAAATGATGCGTGATGCCACCTACTTTCGGTTGTTCTATGGACCATTGCGAACAACTGGAACACAGTTGGTCCAAATCGGTTCTTCCAATTTTTTGTAATTTGGCTCTGAAGTTTACTCTATTTGCTCTGTAAACGAAAGTGACAATGTAATCCCCATAAAAATTCGAAATACAAATGATGCGTGATGCTACCTAGTTTCGGTTGTTCTATGGACCATTGCGAACAACTGGAACAAAGTTGGTCCAATTCTGTTCCTACAATTTTTTTTAATTTGGCTCTGAAATTTACTCTATTTGCTCTGTAAACGAAATTGACAATGTAATCCCCATAAAAATTCCAAATACAACTGATGCGTGATGGCACCTAGTTTCGGTTGTTCTATGGACCATTGCGAACTACTGACACAAAGTTGGTCCAAATCGGTTCCTACAATTTTTTGTAATTTGGCTCTGAAATTTACTCTATTTGCTCTGTAAACGAAAGTGACAATGTAATCCCCATAAAAATTCCAAATACAAATGATGCGTGATACCACCTAGTTTCGGTTGTTCTATGGACCATTGCGAACTACTGACACAAAGTTGGTCCAAATCGGTTCCTACAATTTTTTGTAATTTGGCTCTGAAATTTACTCTATTTGCTCTGTAAACGAAAGTGACAATGTAATCCCCATAAAAATTCCAAATACAAATGATGCGTGATGCCACCTAGTTTCGGTTGTTCTATGGACCATTGCGAACTACTGACACAAAGTTGGTCCAAATCGGTTTCTACAATTTTTTGTAATTTGGCTCTGAAATTTACTCTATTTGCTCTGTAAACGACAGTGACAATGTAATCCCCATAAAAATTCCAAATACAAATGATGCGTGATGGCACCTAGTTTCGGTTGTTCTATGGACCATTGCGAACAACTGGAACACAGTTGGTCCAAATCGGTTCCTACAATTTTTTGTAATTTGGCTCTGAAGTTTACTCTATTTGCTCTGTAAACGAAAGTGACAATGTAATCCCCACAAAAATTCGAAATACAAATGATGCGTGATGCCACCTAGTTTCGGTTGTTCTATGGACCATTGCGAACAACTGGAACAACGTTGGTCCAATTCTGTTCCTACAATTTTTTTTAATTTGGCTCTGAAATTTACTCTATTTGCTCTGTAAACGAAAGTGACAATGTAATCCCCATAAAAATTCCAAATACAAATGATGCGTGATGCCACCTAGTTTCGGTTGTTCTATGAACCATTGCGAACTACTGACACAAAGTTGGTCCAAATCGGTTCCTACAATTTTTGTAATTTGGCTCTGAAGTTTACTCTATTTGCTCTGTAAACGAAAGTGACAATGTAATCCCCATAAAAATTCCAAATACAAATGATGCGTGATGGCACCTAGTTTCGGTTGTTCTATGGACCATTGCGAACTATTGACACAAAGTTGGTCCAAATCGGTTCCTACAATTTTTTGTAATTTGTCTCTGAAATTTACTCTATTTGCTCTGTAAACGAAAGTGACAATGTAATCCCCATAAAAATTCCAAATACAAATGATGCGTGATGCCACCTAGTTTCGGTTGTTCTATGGACCATTGCGAACTACTGACACAAAGTTGGTCCAAATCGGTTCCTACAATTTTTTGTAATTTGGCTCTGAAGTTTACTCTATTTGCTCTGTAAACGAAAGTGACAATGTAATCCCCATAAAAATTCGAAATACAAATGATGCGTGATGCCACCTAGTTTTGGTTGTTCTATGGACCATTGCGAAAAACTGGAACAAAGTTGGTCCAAATCGGTTCCTACAATTTTTTGTAATTTGGCCCTGAAGTTTACTCTATTTGCTCTGTAAACGAAAGTGACAATGTAATCCCCATAAAAATTCCAAATACAAATGATGCGTGATGCCACCTAGTTTCGGTTGTTCTATGGACCATTGCGAACAACTGGAACAAAGTTGGTCCAATTCGGTTCCTACAATTTTTTTTAATTTGGCCCTGAAGTTTACTCTATTTGCTCTGTAAACGAAAGTGACAATGTAATCCCCATAAAAATTCCAAATACAAATGATCCGTGATGCCACCTAGTTTCGGTTGTTCTTTGGACCATTGCGAACTACTGACACAAAGTTGGTCCAATTCGGTTCCTACAATTTTTTTTAATTTGGCCCTGAAGTTTACTCTATTTGCTCTGTAAACGAAAGTGACAATGTAATCCCCATAAAAATTCCAAATACAAATGATGCGTGATGCCACCTAGTTTCGGTTGTTCTATGGACCATTGCGAACAACTGGAACAAAGTTGGTCCAATTCGGTTCCTACAATTTTTTTTAATTTGGCCCTGAAGTTTACTCTATTTGCTCTGTAAACGAAAGTGACAATGTAATCCCCATAAAAATTCCAAATACAAATGATCCGTGATGCCACCTAGTTTCGGTTGTTCTTTGGACCATTGCGAACTACTGACACAAAGTTGGTCCAATTCGGTTCCTACAATTTTTTTTAATTTGGCCCTGAAGTTTACTCTATTTGCTCTGTAAACGAAAGTGACAATGTAATCCCCATAAAAATTCCAAATACAAATGATGCGTGATGCCACCTAGTTTCGGTTGTTCTTTGGACCATTGCGAACTACTGACACAAAGTTGGTCCAATTCGGTTCCTACAATTTTTTTTAATTTGGCCCTGAAGTTTACTCTATTTGCTCTGTAAACGAAGGTGACAATGTAATCCCCATAAAAATTCCAAATACAAATGATGCGTGATGCCACCTAGTTTCGGTTGTTCTATGGACCATTGCGAACTACTGACACAAAGTTGGTCCAATTCGGTTCCTACAATTTTTTTTAATTTGGCCCTGAAGTTTACTCTATTTGCTCTGTAAACGAAAGTGACAATATAATCCCCATAAAAATTCCAAATACAAATTATGCGTGATGCCACCTAGTTTCGGTTGTTCTATGGACCATTGCGAACAACTGGAACAAAGTTGGTCCAATTCGGTTCCTGCAATTTTTTTTAATTTGGCCCTGAAGTTTACTCTATTTGCTCTGTAAACGAAAGTGACAATGTAATCCCCATAAAAATTCCAAATACAAATGATGCGTGATGCCACCTAGTTTCGGTTGTTCTATGGACCATTGCGAACTACTGACACAAAGTTGGTCCAATGTAATGTTGGTCCAATGTAAAGTGCAATTGACGGTTTACACTCTCAGACCTAACCCAAAATTGAAAAATCGGGCGATTTTTATTTTTATTGGAACGAGTTTCCAATTTTGCAATTAATGCAAAATTTCTTCAGGTATTTCCCCATCTTGTTCACAGTTGAACAACATACTTAACTTGCAATTGTAATCACTGGTTAGTAATTACAGAATTTAATCATAAATTTAGACTACTGTTATACACAATGATATGGACAACGGTAATTGCAGACATAATTTCAATTTTCTAATATCAACATAGTTATAAAAGTTAGTTCTGTTAGACTTCTCTAAGGCTTTCGATAGTGTTGACCATTTACTTCTATGTAATAAGCTGAATAAAAATTTTCTTTTCTCCCCTAGTGCAGCTAACCTTATCAAGTCTCTTCTATCTGATCGGTTTCAAAGAGTGAAAGTTGGAAATACGTTCTCTGATTTTAAAAGGGTTGAAGAAGGGTTGAATACCCCAGGGGTCGGTGTTGGGTCCTTTGTTGTTTACTATGTTCTTAAATGATTTGTTCAATGTTGTACAGAAAGTTAACATACATGCTGATGATGTGCAAGTGTATTTGTCGAGCCCAGTTAAGTCCATAGATGAGTTATGTAGGAAAATTAATGATGACCTTAAAAACATTGCCTTATGGTCAAATACAAATTATCTAAAATTAAATGTCACTCGTTTGTCAAATCATTTGTTATGCTGATATTTAATAATGTTCCAAATTTTTCTACTTTGCCACACTTATTCATTGGTGATACGGTGCTCAAATTTGTTTCCAAAGCAACTAATCTTGGTTTTTTGGTCAACTCTACACTAACATGTACTGATCACATTGTGATCACATACAGTGGTGAGCAAAGCCTACTGTGTGCTGCGTAACTTGCGTTATGCTGCGGAATATCTTCCAACTGAAACTCGGAGGAAACTGGTCTTGACACATATTCTCCCTGTTATTACATATGCCGAACTTATTTACTGCAAATTGGAATACATATCTTCTTATAAAATTATGGTGTTAATTAACAATATGACTAGATTTGTTTATGGTTTGAAGCGATATGATCATATCGGAGAGCGGCGACACTCACTTCTTGGTGGTGACTTTTCTGATTTCTTGAATTACAGAAATTGTTTATTTTTGTTTAAGTTGATAGCTACTGGCATACCAAGATATCTGTACTCTAAATTAGATATTGGTACTTCGACTCGAACACGAAATCTTATAATTCCCCCGTTTTCTTTTCTTAACACTGGGAAAACCGGGGAATTATAAGATTTCGTGTTTTCTTCTTCATCAGCACTATCAGGCCATGGAACACTTTGCCAAGCAGGCTTAAAACCACGGCAGGTGAGAATGCATTCAGGCATCTGGTAAGGGGGCATTTCCTTGATTCGAATACAGGAGCTAGGTGTTATACTTCTCCATTTCCTATTTTTCCTTAATCTCTACTCAACTTCTAAGAATAAATTACTGATATATTTTAGTTAGTCTAATTATTTACTTTTATAATTAACTTGCATTGTTTCAATCTAATTGCTATAAAAGACCTTCCCTTAGTGCATAAGTTGTATTAATAAATAAATAAATAAATAAATATATAAATAAATAAATAAATAAATAAATAAAGGTAGTGGGAAAACAATTGAAACACAATAGCAGCAGTAGAATTTAAAAACCAGAAAGAGTGTTAACTTCGGCCTGGCCGAAGTTCATATACCCTACACACGTTCACTTAAAAATTAGGCGTGGCAATGGTCTAATTTTTTTCCTTTTTTTTCCCCCTTTCCAATCTCAAATAGCCTGTGATGACAGAGAATATTCGTGCCTAATTTGATGAAAATATCTCTATTCGTTGTCCTGTAATCTATTCGTTCTCCTGTAATCGAGTTTTATTTAATTAGTGGGCGGACCACGCCTATTTTTGGTAGTCTGTTTTGGTCAGAGACAGTGGACTTCTGGACAAAATTTCAACCCCAAATTCGCTCTACAAGCACCGGTGTGAAGTTAGCATACTTTTTCTCAGCAGACGGCGAATTCAATTAAAATAGCTCTGTTACCTCTATGTTATCTTTATTTTGCGGCGAAAAGTGTAAGCAAGTACTCCATCCGAATTTTTTCTTTCCATGTATTTCTATCCCCTCTATAGATGGCGCCATAGTAGCGTTGCACATTTTTGTTGGTAAATCTATGAAACAGCTGATCAAATTACAACTAGAATCGGGTCTTCACAATTTTATATTTATACCCTACACCTTAAGGTTAAGAGTTATATTTACTTGGTCAGGAAATGTGTACGGCATAGAAATAGAGATGATAGGTATAGAAAAGTATATATATTCTTGATCAGCGTCACTTCCTGAGGCGATTTACCCATGTCCGTCTGTTGAAATCACGATCACGATCACACGATCTCTTATGGTGTGCAGGTTGGTATTGAAAATGGGCAAAATCAACACATATGATTATATAAATCCTAAAAAAGAACAGGTTATTAGCTTTCTACATAAATTTATTTGACCATGATTGGTGTAGGAATTTAGGGGAAATTACATTTTTAACATTGCAATCAGGTGAATACAAAGCAAAGTGAAAAAATTTTACGAAAAATCGCGCGATTGTTATGTTATGGCGAGGAAATGTTACTCTTTAATTTCCATCTAAAGAGTAAAATTTCTCGAAAATAACAGAATCTTAACGACACATTATACAGAATTTAAATCATGTGCTTTTGAGACTCTGATATCCTAATAGTGTGAAACTTGGCTAAGTATAATTTTACTAAAGACTTTTATTGCTGTAACACACAACCATAACGATAACGACAATTCGACTCATAGCTGTCAAAATATATGGGCTCTTTTTAAACGACATGAATGGTCTTCTTATTTTGTTGTTTACATAATTTCTATAGGAATTCTATAGATATGTCAGCTCGTCGTTATGGTTGTGTGTTATCGTTAGTGTGTGGTCTAAAAAATGTAAAAATAAATGTGACAAACAAAAAGAACACATTTATGTGATAAATAAAAAAGGATAATAATTTTTATCTGGCGTGGTTTTTGATTTTTCTACTACTTCTTTTCAGTGGCGAAGCGTGAATTTCTGCCACCTGGGGCCGTTTAGAAATATTCCGCTCCGCACACACCACTTCTCGGCCAACCCCGATAGCTCTGCCGGCTCTGATAGCTCTGCCGGCCCTGATAGCTCTGCCGCCCGGGGCAATGGCCCCTCCTTACCTCCCACGCTACGCCACTGCTTCTTTATAAAATGGTCGTCGTTTATTGTTGCAATGTAACCTTTTTTCTCCCTCACGTCGACTTCGTTGTCAATGTTGCTGACCAATATTTTATAGAAAATAATGTACTTTTGGAGAAAAATGAAATTAAAAGTTTTTAGTGTTATTTTTTCTATTCATTAATTTTTTTCTAAGTAAACTGTATAATTAATCTACATAATTATTTAAAACATAAGAAAATAGAGTCTCTTAGCAACATTTTAGGAGAAAACGCTTTTTAAAGCTCACAATCACGTAAGTAAAATACTATTTTTATACCCTGCACACGAAGTGAGAGGGTATATTCACTTACTGCTTCCGTTTGTAACGCATTAAAGGAGGCGTGACAGGTATAGGAAAGTATATATATTCTTGATCAGCATGACCTCCTGAGTCGATTTAGCCATGTCCGTCCGTCTGTCTGTCTGTCTGTCCGTCTGTGGAAACCACGATTACAAGAGAACGAATAGAGATATCTTCTTCAAACTTGGCACGAATATTGTCTATCACTAGAAACTCATCGCTATTGAAAATGAGCAAAATCGGACCATTACCACGCCTACTTTTTTATAGTGAATATAAATTAATCCATGCTTATAGCTCAATTTCACAGCTTGTAGAACGAATTTGGGGTTGAAATTTTGTCCAGAAGTCCACTGTCTCTGACCAAAACAGACTACCAAAAATAGGCGTGGTCCGCCCACTAATTAAATAAAACTCGATTACAGGAGAACGAATAGATTACAGGAGAACGAATAGAGATATTTTCATCAAATTTGGCACGAATATTCTCTGTCATCACAGGCTATTTGAGATTGGAAAGGGGGAAAAAAAAGGAAAAAAATTAGACCATTGCCACGCCTAATTTTTAAGTGAACGTGTGTAGGGTATATGAACTTCGGCCAGGCCGAAGTTAACACTCTTTCTGGTTTTTAAATTCTACTGCTGCTATTGTGTTTCAATTGTTTTCCCACTACTTTTATTTATTTATTTATTTATATATTTATTTAGATTGAAACAATGCAAGTTAATTATAAAAGTAAATAATTAGACTAACTAAAATATACCAGTAATTTATTCTTAGAAGTTGAGTAGAGATTAAGGAAAAATAGGAAATGGAGAAGTATAACACCTAGCTCATGTATTCGAATCAAGGAAATGCCCCCTTACCAGACGCCTGAATGCATTCTCACCTGTCGTGCTTTTAAGCCTGCTTGGCAAAGTGTTCCAGAGCCTGATAGTGCTGATGAAAAACAGCCTCCCAGTGTTAAGAAAAGAAAACGGGGGAATTATAAGATTTCGTGTTCGAGTCGAAGTACCAATATCTAATTTAGAGTACAGATATCTTGGTATGCCAGTAGCTATCAACTTAAACAAAAATAAACAATTTCTGTAATTCAAGAAATCAGAAAAGTCACCACCAAGAAGTGAGTGTCGCCGCTCTCCGATATGATCATATCGCTTCAAACCATAAACAAATCTAGTCATATTGTTAATTAACACCATAATTTTATAAGAAGATATGGATTCCAATTTGCAGTAAATAAGTTCGGCATATGTAATAACAGGGAGAATAAGTGTCAAGACCAGTTTCCTCCGAGTTTCAGTTGGAAGATATTCCGCAGCATAACGCAAGTTACGCAGCACACAGTAGGCTTTGCTCACCACTGTATGTGATCACAATGTGATCAGTACATGTTAGTGTAGAGTTGACCAAAAAACCAAGATTAGTTGCTTTGGAAACAAATTTGAGCACCGTATCACCAATGAATAAGGGTGGCAAAGTAGAAAAATTTGGAACATTATTAAATATCGGCATAACAAATGATTTGACAAACGAGTGACATTTAATTTTAGATAATTTGCATTTGACCATAAGGCAATGTTTTTAAGGTCATCATTAATTTTCCTACATAACTCATCTATGGACTTAACTGGGCTCGACAAATACACTTGCACATCATCAGCATGTATGTTAACTTTCTGTACAACATTAAACAAATCATTTAAGAACATAGTAAACAACAAAGGACCCAACACCGACCCCTGGGGTATTCCTTCTTCAACCCTTTTAAAATCAGAGAACGTATTTCCAACTTTCACTCTTTGAAACCGATCAGATAGAAAAGACTTGATAAGGTTAGCTGCACTAGGGGAGAAAAGAAAATTTTTATCAGCTTATTACATAGAAGTAAATGGTCAACACTATCGAAAGCCTTAGAGAAGTCTAACAGAACTAACTTTTATAACTATGTTGATATTAGAAAATTGAAATTATGTCTGCAATTACCGTTGTCCATATCATTGTGTATAACAGTAGTCTAAATTTATGATTAAATTCTGTAATTACTAACCAGTGATTACAATTGCAAGTTAAGTATGTTGTTCAACTGTGAACAAGATGGGGAAATACCTGAAGAAATTTTGCATTAATTGCAAAATTGGAAACTCGTTCCAATAAAAATAAAAATCGCCCGATTTTTCAATTTTGGGTTAGGTCTGAGAGTGTAAACCGTCAATTGCACTTTACATTGTCACTTTCGTTTACAGAGCAAATAGAGTAAACTTCAGGGCCAAATTAAAAAAAATTGTAGGAACCGAATTGGACCGACTTTGTGTCAGTAGTTCGCAATGGTCCATAGAACAACCGAAACTAGGTGGCATCACGCATCATTTGTATTTGGAATTTTTATGGGGATTACATTGTCACTTTCGTTTACAGAGCAAATAGAGTAAACTTCAGGGCCAAATTAAAAAAAATTGTAGGAACCGAATTGGACCAACTTTGTGTCAGTAGTTCGCAATGGTCCATAGAACAACCGAAACTAGGTGGCATCACGCATCATTTGTATTTGGAATTTTTATGGGGATTACATTGTCACTTTCGTTTACAGAGCAAATAGAGTAAACTTCAGGGCCAAATTAAAAAAAATTGTAGGAACCGAATTGGACCAACTTTGTTCCAGTTGTTCGCAATGGTCCATAGAACAACCGAAACTAGGTGGCATCACGCATCATTTGTATTTGGAATTTTTATGGGGATTACATTGTCACTTTCGTTTACAGAGCAAATAGAGTAAATTTCAGAGCCAAATTACAAAAAATTGTAGGAACCGATTTGGACCAACTTTGTGTCAGTAGTTCGCAATGGTCCATAGAACAACCGAAACTAGGTGGTATCACGCATCATTTGTATTTGGAATTTTTATGGGGATTACATTGTCACTTTCGTTTACAGAGCAAATAGAGTAAATTTCAGAGCCAAATTACAAAAAATTGTAGGAACCGATTTGGACCAACTTTGTGTCAGTAGTTCGCAATGGTCCATAGAACAACCGAAACTAGGTGCCATCACGCATCAGTTGTATTTGGAATTTTTATGGGGATTACATTGTCAATTTCGTTTACAGAGCAAATAGAGTAAACTTCAGAGCCAAATTACAAAAAATTGGAAGAACCGATTTGGACCAACTTTGTGTCAGTAGTTCGCAATGGTCCATAGAACAACTGAAACTAGGTGGCATCACGCATCATTTGTATTTGGAATTTTTATGGGGATTACATTGTCACTTTCGTTTACAGAGCAAATAGAGTAAATTTCAGAGCCAAATTAAAAAAAATTGTAGGAACAGAATTGGACCAACTTTGTTCCAGTTGTTCGCAATGGTCCATAGAACAACCGAAACTAGGTGGCATCACGCATCATTTGTATTTCGAATTTTTATGGGGATTACATTGTCACTTTCGTTTACAGAGCAAATAGAGTAAACTTCAGAGCCAAATTACAAAAAATTGGAAGAACCGATTTGGACCAACTGTGTTCCAGTTGTTCGCAATGGTCCATAGAACAACCGAAAGTAGGTGGCATCACGCATCATTTGTATTTGGATTTTTTATGGTGGTTATATTGTCATTATTGTCTATGTGGAATTTTTAAAATCTGTACGATAGGAAAGGTTTTGTAAAATTTGTTGAAAGAGTTTCCCGAATAAACTTAGATGTCATTAGGCTTTCTATTGCTATCCTCCTTCTTTCGTTTTTTTGTGAGACATGTATTGATGATATGTTGTAATTTATCATGATATATTAAAATTATAGGTTACAACAGAATGAAAGTCTCGGTATTGCATGATCATTTGTTTTGAATTTTTTTATTCAGAGTACGTATTCTTAAATGTTCTTACGTACGTGTCCTTAAATATTTTTGAAGCAGCAGAAATAGTTGAGAGCCAAAAGCTACGTTATTAAATAATATATTGGGTTTCATTTAAAATTATTAGAATCTATTTTAAATAAACACATGTTTTCTTTAAAAAATTGTTATACTTCTGAAAAAATCTTGTCTTTAAAATAAAGAGAAAATAGAAAAGGTACAGCTGTGTGTGTACATATAATTATTGGGTTGTACAATTGGATAAAAGTGTTCAGCTAATTCTGTTAAGTATAAGCGCCATCTGTTAACCGATATCTATGATTCTGTAAAATTTCCGTTAAGTCGCTGTTAAACGGAATTTTCTGTTAAATTGCTCTGTTAAGTGTCTGTTGTTAACATATTCGCCGCTGTTATTAACAGAACTCTGTTAACTTTGTAAACAAACCAATTTGCCGTCTGCTAACTTCACACCAGTGTCTCCGAAGTCTGTCAGTGCAAACTTAAACCTTCTTATAAGGCCATCATATTTAGTATGCTGTGCTTTATCGGCACCTTTATCAAGAGACCTACTATTGTCTAAATTATTCAAAGACTTACCTTCACTTTCCAAGAGTTTTTGAATTAGGAAGTCCAGCTTAGTTAGGGCTGTCAGCGCAAGTGTACATACCTCGGATGGTACGTTTTCCTTAAAATATTTTTCTTTCTTAAGGGAAGTACCGTGGGGCTCCGGTTGCTCGTTGTTTGTTTGGAACATAGACATTTTCTCCTGTATGTTCCTTTTTAATAATTGCAAGGACTCGCATCCTTATCTGCCGCAATCGATGAGTGGTATAAACGTTGAATTTCTTCAGCCAGCTCGTATTGAGTAATTAAAATCGTTTCCATTATAACACACACTTTTTTATATTATTATTTAATTTTATTTTTTCGACTGATGCGGTGGTTCGCTTTATATAATCGGATCACTTGCTGATGCGTATCACTACACTACGCTTTAAACAGCAAAAAAAAATTTTGTAGAGCTGATGCAAATTTTGCTTTATACAGCCAACAATTTAATAATTAATTTAATATACAATTTAAAAATTGTTATTAAAAAAATTTTTTTTTTTTTTTTTAAAAAACTTTACGTACTTCAAACGAACGTACGGGGTCACCAAAATGAAGAATAACACACTTCACTGAATTACAATTGCCAACTAACTCCTGTTTCCAAGGGACGTCAGGGCAACCATGTCGAGTCCGGATGGAAGCGGCGACGAGACGGATCCCAAGGTGTCTTCCAAGGGATTAGTCGGACGCAGCGGAAAACCGGAAGAACGAGCCGCAGAAGTGGTCGCCTCAGCGATCTCTTGCAAGAGGGAGAAGCAGAGGAGTAAGCGGAAGCGGCAGAAGAAGAAGAAAGCATTGGAGAGATCCATAGCTAAGCTGACTTCTCGGCTTAGCGAGCTTTCCTCTTGTGGGACCAGTCCGGAAGAAGGCATGCCGGGCAAGAGGTTCAGAGGTGACACCTCAGCGACCTCGATGCCAGAGAAGCTGGAAGCCGGACGTCAGCAGAGCACTGCAGGTGGGGTGGAAGCCAATAAGCCAGTGCTACAGGGTGGCGATGCTTCGACCAGCAATAAAGGGCGGACTGCGGTTCCTCGGAAACGATCCGCCCCAGCTGGCCAAAGCTCGTCAACACACAGCAGCGGGCCCGAGGCCAAACGGAGGTCTTTCGCGGGGGTCGCGGGGGGTGATCTCCTTGCAGGCATAGCGGACCTCTCCGGCGGGGGGCCATTGGAGGAAAGCCATCTGGCAATCTTCAAGGCCTCCCTGCTGAAGGCGCTGGACTCTCTGGACGGTGGAGGGGACATCGGGTTCGTTGGGAACGCCTACCTTGACAGTGGATTCATTGCCATTAGGTGCAAGAATCAGCAGTCGAGAGAATGGCTGTTCAAGGCTTCTGGGAAGCTGAGTGGTCTCTGGCAGGGGGCCAGACTGCGTCCGGATAGGCTTTACGCTTTGAAGGATGAGAGGAGGATGGTGTTGGTGGTCCACGGAGCTACCGAGACCAAGGAAACCATCCTCAAGAGGCTTCAACGCCAGAACGGCTGCGTAAGGGATACCTCCAAATGGAGGGTTACCTTCGCGGATAAGTTCGGCGAAGGGGCGAAGGTCGGGACTAGGCTGACGGTCTGGTGCCCAAAGGAAGAGGCAGAGGCCATCAAGGCCGCGGGGGGGAAACTCAACTGTGGTCTTGATCAAGCTGTCGTCATATTCCAGAGGGATCCAGCCTGAAGCGAATACCGAGTCCGCGGGGACGGTGACTCACTCCTTCGGGAATGTAACACCGGGGCGGGAGGTGGGCCTGCGCGGACAAACTTTGCGGGTGTGTCAGCTGAACATTCACCACAGTAGAGCAGCTTCAGCAATGATGATGCGACACTTTGAGGAAGATAAGCTGGACATAGCCTTGGTACAGGAACCCTGGATACTTCATGATAATATTAAGGGACTATCTTGTAAAGGGACTAGCCTCTTTTTGTCGCTAGGTGAGGGAAGGAAGCGGACCTGTGTATTGGTGAGACGGGGTGTCCAAGCGATACTCATGACCCATCTGTGTTCTCAAGACCTAACGGTCGTGAGGATCGGTAGCGGGAACGGCTCCTTTCTGATCGCATCTGCCTACCTGCCATACGACTCATCAGAGCCGCCACCGCCTCTGGAGGTGGAGAGGCTGGTGAGATACGGTGTGGATAGGGGAGAGAATGTGATTATAGGTTGCGATGCTAATGCTCACAGTACAGTGTGGGGCAGCTCCGACGATAACCGCAGAGGCGAGAATATTCTCGAATTTGTGAGTAAATTTAACCTGCAAATTGTAAACAGGGGGTCTGAACCAACTTTTGTAAACTCGATAAGAAGTGAGGTTATTGACCTAACCCTGGCAAGTCTTGGAATATTAGATAGACTATCGCACTGGAGGGTCTGGGACAGGCTAACCATGTCCGACCACCGGGCCATTCGGTTCGATGTCTCGTATGGACTGAGACGGCGGCGAGGAAGCAGGTTAATAAGGATCCCAAGGAACACGGATGGTCATTTGTACCGGGAACTTCTGAAGGGATCTATGCCTGAGGTGAACAGAATGCCCAGGAACACGACAGAAGTGGAGATCGAGGTGAGGAGGTTAAACTCTGCCGTGATCTCTGCGTATGAAAGAGCGTGCCCTCGGACCGTGGTGGAGGAAGAGGACTCTGTTCCCTGGTGGAACGAAGAACTGGAATCCATGAAGAGGGAGACGAGAATGGCCTTTAATCGGTACATGAGGCACAAAGACACAGTGGCTTGGACTGATTACAAGGAGAAGAAGAAACGGTTGAAGAAGACCCTTCGCAAGAGGAAGAGGCAGACGTGGAGGGACTTTTGCACCAATACGAAGGATATCTCTGATGTATGCAAATTACAGAAGCTGATATCAAAGGATCCAGGATCCAAAATGGGACTCATCCGAAATAAAGATGGAGTCCTGCTGGAGACACTGGAAAAGTCTACTCAAGAGATGGTAGACAGACACTTTCCCGGGAGCATCGTACACACTGGGGCCTGGCCATCTGTGCGTAGATGGTATCACAGGTCGGAGCGGAACGAGGCGGAAGGGATAGTGACGAGGAACGGGATAAGAAGTGCGATGATGACGTTCTCCCCGTTTAAGACTCCGGGACCGGACGGGATATTCCCTGCTCTGCTTCAGTGGGGCCAGGAGCAGCTGCTCGAGCGATTGCGGGGAGTATTCGTGGCATGTCTGGCAATGGGTTATGTGCCTGGTGTTTGGAGGGAGGGAAGAGTGGTATTCCTACCAAAACCAGGAAAGAAGGACTACACGGAGGCCAAATCCTTTAGACCGGTCTGCCTCACCTCTTTCGTCTTAAAGACGATGGAGAGGGTGGTGGTGGACTATCTAGAAGGAACAGTATTTGTGGAACGTCCTTTAAGTAGATTTCAGCACGCATACAGAGCGGGGAGATCTACGGAGACCGCCCTCCACGACCTGGTCGGGGTGGCGGAAAAGGAACTGATGAACGGAGGCATCGCTATGACCATTTTTATGGACATAGAGGGTGCTTTCGATAAGATCTGTTTTGGAAGATTGAAACTAGCCCTGGAGGCCCGTGGGCTCAACCCGGTCGTTATTAACTGGATTGAATTCATGCTGCGCCACAGGGCGGTAAATCTGCAATGTGGGAGTCATAGGCTTAGAGCGATAGTGACGAGGGGATGTCCCCAGGGAGGGGTGTTATCACCAATCCTTTGGAACATCACTGTTGACTCCCTGCTTCATAGGCTGGACTCAAGGTGCATACATACAATAGGATATGCAGACGATATAGCGGTGATGGTGAGAGGAAAATATATTAACACCATGCGGGATGTAATGCATGGGGCGCTCTCCACTGTAGAAAGATGGTGTAGAGAGCAGGGCCTCACCATCAATGCTACTAAGACGGATATGATCCTCTTTACAAGGAAGAGGAAAATTCCGAACTGGAGTCCTCTAAGGATTTTCGGATCCGAAATCAACATCTCCCGAAGGGTTAAGTACCTAGGAGTAATCCTAGATAGCAAACTTACCTGGAAGGAGCATGTGCTGGAGAGGACTAGGAAGGCAAAGACTGTGCTCTTTCAGTGCAGAAGAGTGTGTAGCCTTCGATGGGGTTTATCTCCAAACAAGGCACACTGGATCTACACTGCTATGGTTAGACCCTGTTTGACGTATGGCTCAGTTGTCTGGTGGCATAAAGCAGATCAGATAACGATGAAGGCCGAACTGGATAGGGTCCAACGTCTGGCATGCATAGCCATCAGTGGTGCCATGCGCACCACCCCGACTTTCGCGCTGGAAGCGATACTCGGGCTGCTACCGTTGGACTTATTCATTAAGAGGACGGCGGCGCTGGCGGCAATGCGAATGCATAGGAATGCTGTATGGCGTGGTGCGGACTTACCAGCGGCAGGACATGGTCGCATTATGGACATTGTTCGTGCAAAGGTCAGCGATGTCCGCATGTCTGTGGATGGTATGTGCAGGGTGCGAATCATCGATAGGTGGCACGATACTCTGATCGCAGACGGCCGACTGCACGATGAGTGCAGTAAGCATGACTTAAACATCTTCACGGATGGGTCACTGATAGATGGAAGGGCAGGTGCAGGGGTCTTCTCTTCGGAGTTGAACCTCGGCTGTAAGCTCCATCTAGGGAAGTACGTGTCCGTATATCAGGCCGAACTACTGGCCCTGACACATGCTCTGGACCACTTAATTGGCGATCAGGTGCGGAATAGCAGTATCCTGCTAGCACTGGATAACCAGGCGGTGATTAAGAGTATGGCGCGGACGAACGTTAATTCGAGACTGGTGCTGGAGGCTGTCCAGAAGCTCAATGAGTGTGCCCAATACAACAAGGTAACACTCTGTTGGGTCAAAGGGCACATAGGCACAGAACAGAACGAGAAAGCGGACGCTCTTGCTAAGGAGGGGGCTGCTGACTTCTTTTGCGGGCCTGAGCCGAGAGTCGCTCTTAGCGACGGGAAGGTAAGGACCTTGATGGACGAGTGGCTGTACTCTGAACATGCACGAAGGTGGAGGAACCTCACCACGTGTCGTCAGGCGAGGATGGTTATTATCAAACCGCTTCGCAGCCGTTCGGAGGCTAGACTACTACTCGGATACAGAAGAGACAGTCTTAGCTGGCTAATCTCTTTGATCACGGGGCACGGCAATTTCAGATATCATCTCCATAAGATGGGTCTTGCGGAGGATGACGTCTGCAGGCTGTGCCTAGAAGATGAAGAGTCGGCGGATCACATAGTGAACCATTGCCCGGCGCTGGCAGCCAGAAGACTCAGTGTGAACGGTCGTAACGACGGCGTTCGACGCTGGGATTCGTGGTTTAAGAACGCACTTGCGTTGACAAGGGACCTGGTCATGAAGCGGGAGCTCGACTCGTTCGGCCGCCTGCAGTGACCAAGGGACGTGGGGGCGAAAAAGGACCTACTCGTTCTGGTCTGCTTCGACTATTCCCCCAAGGAAAGAGGACGGTTTTAGTGGGTAGTCTGCAGCAAGGGAGTCCCACACTATCGGCGGACCTGGTTCAAGCAGGGACACTGGTGTGCGTAAAAGCATTTCCTACCTCAAAAAAAAAAAAAAAAAAAAAAAAAAAAAAAAAAAAAAACTCCTGTTTCCAAGAGTTTCTTTATTTATAAGATTCTTAACCTACCTAAACATGGGACGAACGTAGTTCGCACCATGTCCATATCTTATCAGCTAATGATGCGAACGCAGTTCGCACCATGTGTATACCTTATCTAATGCTTAATTATATGACCAGAAGTCTAGCTGTCTCCATAGTTAATTGGTTTTTGTCTGTCATAAATAAGACAGCCAGACTTCTAATCATGCATACGTTTTCATGAGTTGCTAGTTCTAGTGATAGAGAAACATATCCTAAACAAACTGTACTATTGCAGTTGGCTGACCATATGTTATCTTATCTTATGGTACCCTTCGCAGGACCTTACATATTTACTCAGATAAAGAATTCAGCACTTAGTACAGTTTTATATATTTCAACATTTCCTTTAAGCTTTATTTATTATTCACGAAGCATGTTGTGAATATTTTGCACAGAGGTTTCTTTTATGATGTATACAAGGGAGAAGAAAGGATTTTTCGAAATTTTACTTCTAAGGACTTCAAAAAGGACAAACACATAACTCTTTTGTTAGCCATCAAATATGGATTTTCTTTTCTCACGAAAACATCCCGCCTAGAAATACCTAAAAACCATTTACAGGATTTTTCAAAATTCATCCTCTAAAGGTCAAAAAAGGACATCATTTGGTAAAAGTACACCCAATGACATAATAAAATAAAATGAAGCATGAATATTTTGCACAAAGGTTTCTTTGATGATTTATACAAGGGCGAAGAAAGGATTTTTCGAAATTTTACTTCTAAGGACTTCAAAAAGCACAAACACATAACTCTTTTGTTAGCCATCAAATATGGATTTTCTTTTCTCACGAAAACATCCCGCGTAGAAATGCCTAAAAACCATTTTCAGGATTTTTCAAAATTCATCCCCTAAAGGTCCAAAAAAGGACATCATTTGGTAAAAGTACACCCAATGAAGTAATAAAATAAAACGAAGCATGTTGTGAATATTTTGCACAGAGGTTTCTTTTATGATGTATACAAGGGAGAAGAAAGGATTTTTCGAAATTTTACTTCTAAGGACTTCAAAAAGGACAAACACATAACTCTTTTGTTAGCCATCAAATATGGATTTTTCTTTTTTCACGAAAACATCCTGCGTATAATGCCTAAAAACCATTTTCAGGATTTTTCAAAATTCATCCTCTAAAGGAAAATTCATCTTCCAAAAAAGGACATAATTTGGTAAAAATACACCCAATCACATAATAAAATAAAACGAAGCACGTTATGAATTTTTGTCATGTACCAAAGAATATATGTATTACAATATATTATTACAATATTCAAAACAGAATGCTACGCCCAAGAGAGATTGTACATTAATAGTTTGAGATGAAAGAAATGGTACATAAAAGCACCTTCTAAGCACTCTGAAAGATATTACAGGGAACGATGACATGATGGCTGGACTCACTGTACTATTAGCTGGAGACTTTTGCCAGACTCCTCCGTCTATAGTGTTGAGAGGAACTTGGGCTGACGAAGTTCAGGCATCAAATCTTTGGCACTTAATATAAAAACTGCACCTTAAGAAAAACATGCGGGTGCATTTAAAGGGAGATGTTTTTGCTGACCAATTCTCCAAACTACTCCTGCAAATAGGAAACGGAGATAATCCGGAAACTGATGGCGAAATTCAAATTCAACCAAATCTTGCCTAAGTTGTGTCGACCGTTGACGAGCCAATAGAACGAATATATCTGGATGTCCAAAACCTACACCATAAAACAACAGAGTGGTTGGGCGAACGTGCGATTCTTAAACCTAAGAACGATCAGGCATCAACCATTAATGACACATTGCTGAAGTCATTTGAAGAAACAGAATAATTGTACAAATCGGTGGACACAGTATTGCACATAGATAACGCTATACACTATCCTGCGGAGTACATAAATACACTTAACCCACCTGGTCTACCGTCTCAAAACTTAACTGAAAATAGCAGGATTTGATCTTAGGCAAGACTGCTTTTCACATGGGCAGTTTTACGTCGCCTGCTCAAGAGTTAGCTCACCTAACATTTTGGTTGTGCTAGCAACTGATGGCAAAAACTCTATTTCTTTGTATAAAGAGGTACATTAATTAAAACTAAACAGCAAGAAGATTAAACAAAACATTTATAATATTGTACAATAAAAAATTTTACAATTAAAATAAACACATAAAAAAACATATGTATATAAAAACATACCAAATTAAAAAAACAATGTAGTATTAAAAAATAATATTTTATTTCCCGAGCAACGTCGGGTAGTATTTATATAAAATTTCATATTAATTGATAACACATTATAAAATTACTACTTATATAAGGATTTATGTAGGATGATTGTGCCATATTACCCCTCCGTCCATGTAACCTAAAAGTATGAGCGCCACGCCCATTTTCTGCAACGTAAAATATAATAATGTCGCTCGATATTGAAATTTTACTGTCATATCTTAAAACTAGAAGAAATATGTGGTTATAAGGAAAGCTATCTTATAATCACATTTAATCACAGACGGGTATAAATAGTAGGCGTGGTCGTTACCCGTTTTCAAAACAAAATAATTGGCTTAGTAGTTTTATTATTGTGTTCAGATTTGAGCTTTATTTCCGTGCCCAGTTTTTCTGTAATAATGTTTTATTAGAAAAGAAGTTGTTATGTAAAGTTTGATTGAGGAAGACTACATATTTTATAATATAACCATTTAAAACCCTCTTTTGCCTTGTTGTAGTGTATTTTTTTTTGGGTGGTCTTCTTTCTTTTTCGTTGTGCAAAGAATAAAACGCCTTGTTTTAAGCTTCTTATTTATTTTTATTTAAAGTTTCTTGTTCCGACACTAAAACACTAATTTGACTATGTACGCTTATATTATACTAGCTTAACTACCCGGCATTGCTCGGGAAATAAAATGTTATTTTATAATACTACATTGCATTTGGTACAAAACAAAACATTTCTAATATTGTACAATAAAAAATTATAAAATTAAAATAAACAAATAAAAAACATAAATAAAAACATACCAAATACAAAGTAGTATTATATAATAACATTTTATTTCCCGAGCAATGCCGGGTAGTTAAGCTAGTTGTAATTATAGTAATATATTGTAATATATTCTTTGACACATGACAAAAATTTCATAACATGCTTCGTTTTATTTTATTGTGTTTTATTTTATTATTGGGTGTATTTTTACGAAATTATGTCCTTTTTTGGACCTTTAGAGGATGAATTTTGAGAAATCCTGAAAATGGTTTTTAGGCATTTATACGCGGGATGTTTTCGTGAAAAAAGAAAATCCATATTTGATGGCTAACAAAATAGTTATGTGTTTGTCCTTTTTGAAGTCCTTAGAACTAAAATTTCGAAAAATCCTTTCTTATTCGACGTATACATCATAAAAGAAACCTCTGTACATAATATTCATGCTTCGTTTTATTTTTTTATGTCATTGGGTGTACTTTTACCAACTGATGTCCTTTTTTGGACCTTTAGAGGATGAATTTTGAAAAATCCTGAAAATGGTTTTTAGGCATTTATACGCGGGATGTTTTCGTGAAAAAAGAAAATCCATATTTGATGGCTAACAAAATAGTTATGTGTTTGTCCTTTTTGAAGTCCTTAGAACTAAAATTTCGAAAAATCCTTTCTTCTCCCTTGTATACATCATAAAAGAAACCTCTGTACAAAATATTCATGCTTCGTTTTATTTTTTTATGTCATTGGGTGTACGTTTACCAAATGATGTCCTTTTTTGGACCTTTAGAGGATGAATTTTGAAAAATCCTGAAAATGGTTTTTAGGCATTTATACGCGGGATGTTTTCGTAAAAAAAGAAAATCTATATTTGATGGCTAACAAAAGAGTAATGTTTTTGTCCTTTTTGAAGTCCTTGGAAGTAAAATATCCGAAAAATCCTTTCTTCTCCCTTGTATACATCATAAAAGAAACCTCTGTACAAAATATTCATGCTTCGTTTTATTTTTTTATGTCATTGGGTGTACGTTTACCAAATGATGTCCTTTTTTGGACCTTTAGAGGATGAATTTTGAAAAATCCTGAAAATGGTTTTTAGGCATTTATACGCGGGATGTTTTCGTGAAAAAAGAAAATCTATATTTGATGGCTAACAAAAGAGTAATGTTTTTGTCCTTTTTGAAGTCCTTGGAAGTAAAATATCCGAAAAATCCTTTCTTCTCCCTTGCATACATCATAAAAGAAACCTCCGTGCAAAATTTCATCTTTGTAGATCCAAGGGTTTAGCCTGTGCAAAGAAAAAATTCTGTGTATGTCCTTTTTGAAGTCCTTAGAAGTAACATTTCGAAAAATCCCTTCTTATTTGACGTATACATCATAAAAGAAACCTATGTGCAAAATTTCATCGTTCTAGGTCTAGGGGTTTAGCCTGTGCGTTGATGGGAAGTGAGTCAGGCCTTTCATTTTTATATATATAGATTATTATTAATTATAATTTAAAACTAACTCGCGACTTGATACGCGATTAACGACGACTTCAACTGGGAATTCTCACAAGACTCACAAGACTTTTAATTATTTTCGGTAGGGCAATACAACAGTCCGTGCAATTACTGTTACACTTGCAACAGAAATTTGCACGTGTTTGAAGATAGTACAGAGTTTTTGCAAAATCTTTAGTTTCAGTGCTTTAACAAAATTTATTATTGAAGTGAGATGAAATTGAAAAAAATACAGGTAAGTAGGATAATGTTTCTTCTTTCAAGTGGTATATCAATTGTTATGGGAAAATTATATTCAAAGTGTTTACGTAAACTTTAAATAAGTCCGCCTAAAGACGTACCTGGGTACTGTCAACTCGTGGTCGACCGCCTTTGTACACGCCTATACCAGAGTCAATAAAGGTCTACATATGACATACGGTATGATCAAGTAGGTCATTGGTGCGAGTTTCTCGATAGATCGGGCAAGAAAATGTACAAAATGGCTGGTTGCAAATCAGACACAAGCTTTTTGTGTAAAATGGAAGCTCAACTTATGTAACTCATCCACTAAAAAATGTTTTTACACATTTCATAATAATTAATACTATCAAACAAAAGTAACTCCAAACATATTTCGCTAAATAAACTATCATAATAAGCAATGCCTCATTAAAAAATATGTTTTTTTCCTAAAAATCGAAATCTCATTTTTTATATTATTTTGTTCATAAATGCCCAGGTCCGCCATTAGGCGTGGTAACCACTTTTACTTGTAGCAGCTAAACAAATAATCAAAACTTAAAACTGACTTCATATTCGTTTTTCTCCACCCTAAATTACCTTAAATTAATTTTTTGAGGTCAAATACAAATTGTGGCATTTGAGGGTTAAACAAAATTGTTCCTAAATCCTTTCTTCCTATGCTAAACTAATAATAAATATATATATAAAACAAAAAGAAAGAACAGTTATTTTCCCAAAAATGCAGTTGGCTTCGCGAAATTGGCATATCGAAATCTGCATTACCAAGCACTCCATTACATGTGAACAAAATACAGTTTCTTTGTATCTGATATGCTGATAATATTTTCTCCTTCCATAAATAAATTCTGCATAGGGACGCTACAATCGACTGGGAAATCGCGTTCGCTTTGAATCATCCCAACGCTGTATAAAGGGATATGCATTCAAAGCAAAAACACAGAAACTCAGCACCAAACAAACCAAAAAGTGTTATTTGGTTTCATTTATAAAAATCAAGACATGAGCTAGGGGTACGCGTTCTGTCCGCGAGCTTGGTGGATACGGAAGAGCAAATGAACGCGAACTGAGCGCGTTCTGCACGCGTTCTGGAATCCGACTGTTCGTTTGCTGTCCATTTCTGTACTCGTTCTGAAATATTGTTGTTTGACCAAATTCAGAAGAATATGGAAAAGAAGAAGACGTGCAAGTTTGCGCTGATTTGTCTACTCTATAATTGAATACCAACAAAATCACACTAATTTGTTCGCCGGTTGTTCGTTTGCTTTCCATTTCAAATGGATAGCAAAACAGCAGATCGCAAACAGAACGCGAACAGAAATTCAAGAATTTGGTTGTATCCACCGAAAAACGAAACAAAAAGCGACGTGCAGCTTTCATTCGTGCACTCGTATTTTGGTGGATACGACGCACAAACATTTCGGAAAGCTGTTCGCGTTCAGCGCGCGAGTTACGTATCCTCACTGTGTAAAAAGGTTATAGGAGATAATAACAACAACAACACACAAGAAAGAACACAAGAGATAAGAGACCAGCAAACCATCAGAAACACAAATATTTTAATTACTGTTAGGTCTAAGACAACTTCAAATGTTATTTTAGGATTCTAAAGTATGAACATTAACAGAACGATGAGAAAATATTGCGAAGCAAAATATGTAATATTCAGAAAAATGTTATTTTAGGATTCTAAAGAATAAATGTAAATAGAATGATAAGAAGATATTGCGACGCAAAACATGTAATATGAAATGAAATAATAAGCTATAAAAGAGTGTGAAACTCAAAAATAAAGATTAGATTGATTTTGTACAACAAACGAGAATAAACCTCTTCTTAATACTTAACTGGCGCAGTCGGACAGCCTGGTAAACGGTCATCAAATATTGCAGTGCAAGTTGTTGTGTTCAGTTGTTAATAAAAGACTAATAACTAATTAATATATTAATATAAAAATTTATAAATAAAATATTCCATCCAACATTTATCAAAAGCAGTGAACAGTGCAGACTTGATTAGTGATGTACTAAAATCATTAGAACAAAAACAAAAACAAACCAAAATCGAAGACAAAGTACAAAATTATACAAAAAAAAAAAAAAGGAAAAAAAAAAGAAAATTAAAAATTATTAAAAATAATTTGGTGTAATACAACAAAAAGACCCAAAACAAAACGAAAACACGAGAGATACTAATCAGCACGACTTCTCAAATCAACACGATCACGATCACGAGACACAGCAACAGCAATACAATCGAAGACCGGAGAATTTCAATTCCTTATTACCAAAGAACCCAGAACCGATTACTTGAGCAATGGTATAACAGAGGTCAACTGATGAACCATTAGAGTGAGTTATCGGCATTAGTGACGGATCACATACTCGAATGCATATCGAGGTGATCTTTCAGTAACAACTTTACAAAAAAAGAAAAACAAACAAATTTGTTAGGCAAATCACACTGAATGAATATCAAGGTGATTTGTCACATTTTTTTTAAAAAAAAAAAGAAACAAACATTAAGTTTGTAAGGCAATCACACTGAATGAATATCAAGGTGATTTGTCGCATTTTTTTTTAAAAGAGACAAAACAACAAAAACAAAAAAACAAAAAAAAAATAATAAAAAAAAAATATATAATTAATTAAGCATTATTAAACAAACATTAAGTTTGTAAGGCAATCACACTGAATGAATATCAAGGTGATTTGTCGCATTTTTTTTTAAAAGAGACAAAACAAAAAAACAAAAAAAAAAAAAAAAAAAAAACATTAATAAAAAAAAAAAATATAATTAATTAAACATTATTAAACAAACATTAAGTTTGTAAGGCAATCACACTGAATGAATATCAAGGTGATTTGTCACATTTTTTTTAAATAGGAAAAAGAAAAATCAATAATTTATTTACTAAAAAAAAAAAAATTATTAATTATTAATTAATTATTTAAATAAATAAAAACAAAATGAACTCAAACCTAGAGAAGCAAAATTCGGAAAAGCAAAATCTTTTCGAATCTCTACGCATCCACGATGCTATTAAAGATTTGACGCATTTTGAGGGAAACCCGCGGTTATTATACGATTTTATAAGCAATGTGGAGGAAATCCTTTTCTTTATTAAGGAATACAATAATAAAGCACACATACAAATTCTATTGCGAGCTATTCGCAACAAAATAATAGGAAAAGCGAATGAAGTTCTTAATATGTACGGAACAGCTCTCGATTGGGATAGCATAAAAAGCAATTTAATTCTTCATTACTCCGACAAAAGAACCGAGTCTTCCTTAATAAGAGATCTCCACAATTCCCGACAAGGGTTTAAAACTATAGAAAATTTTTATAGTGAAATCATTGAAATACAATCTGCACTTTTTAATAATATTCAACTACACGAACATGATAGTAAAGTTATTGAGGCGAAGAAAACTCTTTTTTCAGAAATGTGTCTTAATAGTATTTTAGTCGGAATAAGAGAACCTCTAGGCTCAATCATCCGAGCATCCAAGCCCGATACTCTGCCAACCGCAATTAGCTTATGTATTAAAGAACACAATATATACTATATGCGGTCAAGTCCCAATCTTAGTAGCTATTCTTCCAAATGGCATAAAAAGTCAAATATGCAGCAAATTTCACCTTACTTTAAAAATAGGGTTTTTTCCAGAAATGGATTCACGTCCCCACGAAATGAAGAAAATTCATTAACTTATCAACCAGAATATTCTTCTAAACGGCTTACTACTTACCACAACCAAGTTCATCCTCAAACCTCTTTTACAGGGATGATAACTTCCGGGCAGAAAAGCATCGATCCCAGATCATTGCGTTTCGGTTCCACAAACATAATTCCAGACAACAGGCAAACTCCAACAGCAGCCTCAAAAAAATTCAATAGTATGAATACTCCCGCTAACAGAACCAACTATAAAGACGAAGAATTATTTAATATCAACGAACCAAACACTTTCAGAGCAGTGCCACCAAACAAATCATACCAGAGCCTTGATAGATATCAAAATAATGAAGACGAGGATGTAAATATGGACGACAAACAAAATTTTTACCAATTTGCCTCGAAAAACCAACAGGTTACTTAGACGTTAATAAGCATGGCATTGAACTGACTTACATAAATATTTCCTCTCCTTTTAATAGACCTTTAAAATTTTTGGTAGATACAGGTTCTTCTTGTTCTTTTATTAGCCCTAAATACATTAACCCCGCCGATCAAACAGAGTGTAAGAAAACAACCATTACAACTGTTTTAAATAAATATGAACTAAACAAGGAAATAATTCTTCCCATATTTATTGAATTTAACCAAAAAGGCACCTTTAAATTCCTCATTTTCGAATTTCACAAATACTTGGATGGTCTCCTTGGGCTTGATATTCTTACAGAATTAGAAGCCAAAGTGGATTTGTTAAACAAATTCCTATAGACAAAAAATGCATCACTACCTTTAAAATTCAAGCCAAATTTAACGACAGGTAAGCATTTAATTCCCCCTAAATGTAAAATTATTATAAAAATTCCTGTGGACACTAAAGATGGTGACATATTAATACCACACACAGAATTAATACAACCCTCTATATTGCAGAAGCGATATATAAGGCAAAAAACTGGTATAGCATTGCCGAAGTAACAAACACCTCAGAAAGGGAACAATTACTTTTTATAGAACAACCAATTAAAGTCAAACCTTATATTAACCAAGAATACATAGAAATATATAACTTTGAAATAAGTTCGACACAAGATTCTGAAGGAAATATTTCTGAGTTACTTCGAACAAACCATTTAAATAAGGAAGAAGAAACACTTTTGAAGAAACTTTGTAGATCCTTTAGCGATATATTTTTTTAAAGCAGGAAAACCATTAAGTTTTACAAATATTATAAAGCATAAAATTTGCACAACAGATGATATACCTATACATACAAAATCATACAGATACCCTTACATTCATAAAGTCGAGGTTCAAAGACAAGTTTCAGAAATGCTTAGCCAAGGCATTATTCGTCCTAGTTACTCTCCATGGAGTTCTCCTGTATGGATTGTTCCAAAAAAGGCAGATGCCAGCGGTAAACAAAAATGGCGCTTGGTTATAGACTACAGGAAACTTAACGAGAAAACGATTTCAGATAAATACCCCCTTCCCAATATTAATGAAATTTTAGATAAATTAGGAAGATGCATGTATTTCACGACCCTTGACTTAGCAAGTGGATTTCATCAAATTGAAATGAATCCAAAAGATATTCCAAAAACTGCCTTTACCGTGGAGGGTGGCCACTATGAATTTGTGAGAATGCCTTTTGGTCTTAAAAATGCACCATCAACTTTTCAAAGAGTCATGGATAATGTTTTAAAAGACCTGGTAGGAAAAGTTTGCCTTGTTTATTTAGATGACATTATCATCTATTCAACATCGCTTCAAGAGCATATAGGGAATCTTCAACAAGTGTTCACAAAAATCAGACAATCAAATTTTAAAATACAGCTTGACAAATCCGAATTCTTAAGAAAAGAAATCGAATTCCTTGGACATATAGTATCCACTGATGGCATTAAGCCTAATCCAGCGAAAATAAATGCTATTGTTAAATTTCCAATTCCCCAATGTCAGAAGGAAATAAGAAGTTTCCTGGGTCTTCTTGGTTACTACCGAAAATTTATTAAAGATTTCGCAAGACTAACAAAACCTTTAACGGAATGTTTAAAAAAGGGTAGAATAGTCGAATTAAGCGATAGATACATAAAAGCCTTCGAAACTTGTAAAACCATATTAATAAATGATCCAATCTTACAATATCCTGATTTTTCAAAGCCCTTTATTCTAACTGCAGACGCAAGCAACTTCGCCCTAGGAGCCATATTATCTCAAGGTCGGATCGGAAATGATAAACCCATTTGCTATGCAAGCCGAACACTTTCAGACACTGAAACAAACTATTCGACCATTGAGAAAGAGCTTCTGGCTATAATATGGGCCACAAAATATTTTCGACCGTATATTTTCGGGCGTAAATTTTACATAATAACAGACCATAGACCACTAACGTGGCTCATCAACCTAAAAGAGCCAAATTCAAAATTGATTAGGTGGCGTTTAAGACTGGAAGAGTACGATTACGAAATTATTTATAAAAAAGGCAAACTGAACACAAATGCTGACGCTTTGAGTCGAGTAAAGATTACTCCGGAAAATCAAATTCCTGATGTAAATCTAAACGAGGTAAAGTCAAATGACGAACATTCAGGTCATATTACCCTTTCTGCTGATGAGATCTCAGAAATCAATATTTCAGTTTCTGAAAAACCTTTAAATGAATTTAGCCTTCAAATTATTTTTGAAAAACTTGAAGACACATCCAAAATGTCATTGCAAATTCTTTTTAGGAATAAGCAACGTAGAATCATAAGACGACCCGAATTTACAGAACAAGCAATTGCAGATATTCTAAAGAAGTATTTCCCTCAAAATAAACTATCAGCCATCTTTACCGACGACGAGACTTTTAAAGTTATTCAGTTAGTATATTCAAAATACAAGACACTATTTCGTCTAGTTAGGTGTACAGAATTATTAAAAGACATTACCGATAATGAGACACAAGAACAAATTATTAAGGATTACCACCGAAATAATAATCACCGCGGTATTAGTGAAACTTATCTACATCTTAAACGAGAATTCTTCTTCCCCTTCATGAAAAATAAAATAGCTGACATAATAAACTCTTGCGACACCTGTAATACCTTAAAATATGACAGAAACCCACCGAAAATAAAATTTCAAAAACCAGAGCCATCTACAAAACCTCTGGACATACTACACATTGATATATATAGCATCAATCATCAGCAAATCCTAACAATTATTGATAAATTTTCCAAATTTGCAGCCGGCTATACTTTACCTTCACGACACAGTGTCTGCATATTAAAGTCTTTAAAACACTTCATAAGCCTTTACGGCATACCAAGGAAAATCATTGCAGATCAAGGATCAGAATTCACATCGAATTTATTCAAAGATTTTTGTCAGAAATTTCAAATTCACTTACATTTTACCTCATTTCAACAATCAAGTAGCAATGCACCAGTCGAACGACTACATTCAACGCTTACTGAAATATATCGCATAGTATTAACAACAAGAAAAGAACAGACGGTAACATTCACATAACATAACACCACGGTAACATTCACAGACACCCATGACTACTTGAGAAAATTAAATGAATTCCAAACAACACTCTACCCAAAAATTAAAGAAAGAGTTGAAAACATAATAAATCTGAGAATAGACAAACTTAACGAAAACAGATCCAATCCGGCGGACCATAAAGAGAACGAAACCGTTTTTAGGAAAGAAGCTAAGAGAAACAAGATTACCCCCAGATTTTCCAAACAGAAAGTTATCAAAAACAATAATTCCACCATAATAACGGATCGGAATCAAAAATTGCATAAATCAAAAGTAAAGAAAGAAAAAAAACATTACTCCAATCTATAAGTAGAATTCAAGCACATAATATACATATGTACACATGTTAGAAATGTTACACATATTATTAAATATACATAAGTTAACAAAAAAAAAAAAAAAAAAAAATCTATGTTCATTTTTATTATTATCTAAATCTCTGTTCATTTTTATTATTATAAAAAAAAAAAAAAAAAAAAAAAATCTGTACTTACTGGTATCACAAAGTGACCAAAAATTTTTTAATTTTATTATTTTATTCCAATTCATTCTTCACATTATGTACAATATTATATGTATATGTACATATGCATAATATATATAAAAAAAAAAAAACAAAAAAAAAAAGAAGAATATTTATTTTTATTTCATTATTAATTATAAAATGTAAAATCTTATAACTAAGAAAAATAGAGCAATGCTGCTAGGGCCCTCAGCTCGGCCAAAATTTAAATTTATTTAATTTTAAATTTTTCAAATTTGATTTCATATTTGTATTCGAGTAGTTGTGTACTTTAAGTTATAACAAGTTACAAGGCTCCTTGGCAACCGTAAGGTCCTGGTTATCAACGTTGATATCTTCACAAAATACTTATGAGACAAAAATCTAGATGTACACCTCATGTCATAAATGTTTGAATCTGCAATGAATCTGTTCGTACTCCTGCTACAAGTGGACCGTTGCTAGCAAATGGCTTATATTCATTGCACATCATCATATCCTTATTCAAACACTTGTTTCCTGAATACGCTCTGACATCATCAGTTCCTTCGCCGTCATCGCTTATCTGTAAGAGGGGAGGAGTTACGTATCCTCACTGTGTGAAAAGGGTTATAGGAGATAATAACAACAACAACACACAAGAAAGAACACAAGAGATAAGAGACCAGCAAACCATCAGAAACACAAATATTTTAATTACTGTTAGGTCTAAGACAACTTCAAATGTTATTTTAGGATTCTAAAGTATGAACATTAACAGAACGATGAGAAAATATTGCGAAGCAAAATATGTAATATTCAGAAAAATGTTATTTTAGGATTCTAAAGAATAAATGTAAATAGAATGATAAGAGGATATTGCGACGCAAAATATGTAATATGAAATGAAATAATAAGCTATAAAAGAGTGTGAAACTCAAAAATAAAGATTAGATTGATTTTGTACAACAAACGAGAATAAACCTCTTCTTAATACTTAACTCGCGAGCTGCGCGCGATCAGATCGCGAGCAGCTTTTGTGTTGATTTTTGGTGGATACAAAAGAACGCGGTCAGAACGCAAACAGTTCGCGTGCTGAATTTTTAGTGGATGCCTGCCTTAAAACGCATGTGGTGTGAGGGAGTTGTCCCGATATCAGCATTGCACTCATTCACACGTGTAGCTGCGAAACCAAAGGCTTTGCTGCCGTTTGTTTTCATTCCTTTTGTTTGGTTTGCAGCAGCGGCCGCAGTCAGCATCGGTTTTCTCTGTCGACCCAAGTTCGTGCACGATATCATGTCGCCTTCGACGAGTTGCTTGCGTTGAAATCTCTTTATAATATATACTCGTTGGTATATGTCGTTTCGTTAAACGTTAACGTCAGAGATATCAAACCTTGAACAAAATTTTGTCTTGTTGTTTCTCTTTGTTCGTGATTGCTTTTCTCTGTTCACGTTTGCTGTCTCATAGTTTGATCTCCCCTCAGTTGTTTCGACCGCACCATTAAGTTAAAAGATATGGCAGGCCGAGATTCAACTTCTGTATATGTACTATTTAAGCCGAAACCACAATGGCGCGTTAGGTCGGTCGCGTTTTGACAGATATTATTGAACACACGGAATCTTACGAGGCAATTCACAACAAGACCTCAGGCGTTATATCGTAAATTTTTCCGTATCACGTAAATCTCGTTCAAACGCACTAGTTGGTTCTACTTCAACTAGGTCTGGCGTTTGACATTCAATTTTAAAAAAATGTAATGAAGAAATAATAAAATATAGAAATGCTAATTAAGATAGATAGTTTTAATTGCTCAAGTGTTCATTTCGTCATTTTCGTCATGAATATCCACGTTTTTTAGTGCAGTACGCATCGTCATTTAGCTTTATAAAGTTGTGCAATATAACTGCAACTTTTACAACACGCTCTACACTAGTTGGAGCCATAACCAAGGATTTTGAAGAGTTCAACAGTGCTTAGTAGAATTCGAGCACGACCTATCTAACGCGCCATTGTGTTTTAGAAAATGAAACTCTAGCGTCGTGGAAGATTTTATCGTAAAGTTTTTGTAAAGTCTATGAAACGCCGATCAAAGCGCGACCGACCTAACGCGCCATAGTAAGCATCAATCCCGATAGATTTAAACGAAACAAATAAATTAATAATCACGTTTTGTATCCTAGATTACAGTCCTTTTTTTATTCATTGATATTTATTGGAACTATATATGAATTTTATTTAATATTTAACAAATTTGCATAATCAACAAGTAACTATGAATTTTTTATACCAATGAAGGTTTTTATTTGAAATCTGTAATTGATTTACAGGTAATTTGATATCTAAAACATGACTTGTGCACGGTAGTGATGTTGCAACTTGTTAGCACGAACACCGAGCTTCATCGCACTTTTAGCGCCTTCTGCAGCAGCAGCCTTCTGTTGCGTAGCGGACCAGCCAAGTGAACGGTATTGCCACAAGACTTTGTGCAACTTGCGATCGGATTTTTTCGGACGCATAGCCCGTTCTGGATTTAAGTGTTGTTTATAGTAACGCAGCAGTGAACGATGACCAACTACAGCTCCGGAGGGCAATACCAACTGATACTCATCTCTATCCAGTAGATCTGGTCTAGCTTCCTCGTCAATATCCACGCCTTCTTGCTATTTGTAAAAAAAAATGTAACGAATGTCTGGCTCGACCAGAACTAAGCACTTCACACTTACATGATCGGGGTAACTACTACTGTAGTCATAGTATTGGGCATATTCTGCGAGCGACAGACCCTCGTGCAAGAGCTGACAGTGTCCCTTATCGTTCATGTGCTTACGCACAGCATCTAATGAATAGAAAGTTTTGCCACGATCGTTGCACCAAAGACAGATGAAGTAGTTGGCCACCTTTTCGCCCAAATAGTAGAGTAAGCCTTTGAGATCAACGCAGTAATCTACATCAGGAATAAAGAAAGAATGTGCCACAGACATGTGCTTGAAGTTTTCGACCATGTTTTCGCTGCGGTGCGTGCAAAAGAGACAATCTTTTTCGGTGAGTGGATTTTCTTCAATATCTTCCCACTCATCAGAGCCATCCTAGGTTGAGCGAACGATTGAGTGAACGATTTTCTAAACATAGTAAAACACATTTTAAAGAAAGAGAAAAACTTACAACTACTACCTCGCCAGAGATATCTTTAAAGTTCTCATCACCATCGTCCTCATAAATCATATTTTCCTCTGCGCTCGCTGCTTGTGCTGCTGCCATTGCTGGATGTGGTCTCGCTTTTACTTTGCTCTTTATGAGTACTTCTAGCTGTTCGCCTTCCTTTAGCCCTGCTTTAAACTTTATCAAGCATTCTTTGTGCTTCTTGCTGTTTAGATGATTATCGTGAGCCTTCTGATTGCCGAATTGCTTATGACATGCACGACAGTAAAGACTAATCTCTTTCTCTTCGTTGGTGATAGCGTCTGTATCCCGGATCTTCAAAAGACGCATTTGAAATTCATCCGCGGTAACTGATGGTAGGTGCGTAACACAACGTTTCAGATTATATCGGTGCCAATCGGTCTTATAGTGAAGCCGCTGCAAATCCGCATTGGCATATTTGACACTGCAATTGATGCATGTGAAGGCATACGATTTTGCTTCCATTCGAAATATTCTATATCACAACAAATTTGAAAATTTCTACAAATTTTAATCAGTCATATAAAATAGAAAATGCACGACTCAATAGTTTTTTCACAGCGAACTGTCAAAAGTTTATAATACATATTTACAATCCATAGCAACAAAGGTTATCAACAATTTAGGTTGGTTTATATCAAGGTGTATAGAATAGAAGGTTGCGCCAGTAACAAAAAAAGTGGTCTCGTTCTGTCTCAACTACGTCAATAAGTTTCTAAAATCACTAGGGTCACAACATACGGTACAAATGCCACAGGTGAAAAGTGATATGAAGAAAAGTTCGAACAGGTTAAATGTTACTCGAACTCTCCGATTTTGTTGTTGCTTTTTTGTTTTTGTAGTTTTATACCGCAACTCCAACAAAAGCAACAGAGATTCATTTTGAACAGGAGTCATTTTGACTCCTTCTGCAAATTTTACATCTCCTTCTCATATATTGTATATTTTAAAGAGTTTTATCTGCATGTGATCTCCATAGCTTACCTCATACGTAAATATTTATGTTTAGTTATAGAAAATTTTAGTTTTCCTAAGAGTTTTAAACATTTGCTAATAAACTCTGTTATAGGTTTGGATTAAGTAAAGTAAACCAATTATCTATAGTGACATCCTTGCCTATCCCATCCTACCCTTGTTCATATATGGATCCATTAATTTCACAACCACGTGATCAGCAACCGTTCTTTGTGAGGCCTACATTCATTTTTTCCTAAATATGGAAAGCTATTTACTGAGTACTTGCTTTCCTTGTCAACAGCAAACCAGAACTTCTGCCCATATTTATCAGACTTAGATGCTATAAATTGTGTTAATGGACACCGATATTTACTCGGAAGCAATTGTTCATCGATGGTTATAAACGAGCCTGGTTGATAGCACGATATGCAGTTTTCAATAAAGCGGTTCCATATTGTCGAGTATAGAGCGAATTTATGTCTTTAGCCTTTCAGATCGTGTAGATTTTTCATCAAATCGAATGAATCTGAAAATTTCATTAAATCGTTTGCGCGAAATTGCCGTTTTGCAAAACAAATTGCCCCATGAGTTGGACCATATTGAATAAAAACGTAAATCCTTTGTTCCGCTGACTCCTCGGGGATAAAATATATCAATGAAGGACTGAAGTTCTGGTACGGACATATGCCAATCTTCATTTGATGTCTCACTCTTAGCCTCAGCTACTGTATACTTTTGAATATGCTTCAGTATATAATTGTCAAAAAATAAAAGGAAAGCACTTAGCGGGCTGCCTAAGGTAACATACTTTTTAACATGAGCAGTTACACCGGGCATATCTTTTAAAATATTCTGTTGAGGAATTCGACCAGAAAAATTTAAATTAGGATGTATTTCATTCCAAATTGTACCTTCAGGAACAGTAAACTCCGCACAACTATACGGCGATTGAACTTCTAACGGTTGATCTAGTTCCTCTTTATTCAGTTGCTCTTCACTCGATTGACGCAAAACGAGACGACGGCTGCTAGTCGACGGTTCACAAGAACCATCTACTTTCACGTGTTTTATTTTATGTGACTCTAAGTAGATGCAAAAAACATATATAACAAATTAATTGAAATAACCTTATTTTAAAAGCGAACTTATTTCATTTAACATTGCAGAATGCCAAAATTTGTTCGTTCACGTTCTGAAAAATTCAAAAATGTTTAAAACAATCATAACAATAACCAGTTATATTCGACCTGGCCGAATCTTAGATACCCTACACCTTAAAAGTTTTTAGGAATTTTAGGAATTAAGGTTTTATTCCAATGCATTTTTTTATAAATTGATTCTATATTTATATGTCTTATATTCGGTTTATTTGCTCGTTTACAAATCCGAACAAAGAATATTTATACAAAATTCCATATTAATTAATAACATATTATAAAATTACAGACTTATATAAGGATTTATGTAGGACATATTACCCTTTCGTCCATGTAACCTAAAAGTATGCGCGCCACGCCCATTTTCTGCAACGTAAAATATAATAATGTCGCTTGATATTGAAATTTTATTGTAATATCTTAAAAACTAGAAGAAATATGTTGTTATAAGGAAAGCTATCTTATAATCACATTTAATCACAGACGGGTATAAATAGTAGGCGTGGTCGTTACCCGTTTTCAAAACAAAATAATGGGCTTAGTATTTTTATTATTGTGTTCAAATTTAAGCTTTATTTCCTTTAAGCTTTATTTATTATTCACGAAGCATGTTGTGAATATTTTGCACAGAGGTTTCTTTTATGATGTATACAAGGGAGAAGAAAGGATTTTTCAAAATTTTACTTCTAAGGACTTCAAAAAGGACAAACACATAACTCTTTTGTTAGCCATCAAATATGGATTTTCTTTTCTCACGAAAACATCCCGCGTAGAAATGCCTAAAAACCATTTTCAGGATTTTTCAAAATTCATCTTCTAAAGGTCCAAAAAAGGACATCATTTGGTAAAAGTACACCCAATGACATAATAAAATAAAATGAAGCATGAATATTTTGCACAAAGGTTTCTTTGATGATTTATACAAGGGCGAAGAAAGGATTTTTCGAAATTTTACTTCTAAGGACTTCAAAAAGCACAAACACATAACTCTTTTGTTAGCCATCAAATAATTTTTCTTTTCTCACGAAAACATCCCGCGTAGAAATGCCTAAAAACCATTTTCAGGATTTTTCAAAATTCATCCTCTAAAGGTCCAAAAAAGGACATCATTTGGTAAAAGTACACCCAATGACATAATAAAATAAAATGAAGCATGAATATTTTGCACAAAGGTTTCTTTGATGATTTATACAAGGGAGAAGAAAGGATTTTTCGAAATTTTACTTCTAAGGACTTCAAAAAGGACAAACACATAACTCTTTTGTAAGCCATCAAATATGGATTTTTCTTTTTTCACGAAAACATCCTGCGTATAATGCCTAAAAACCATTTTCAGGATTTTTCAAAATTCATCCTCTAAAGGAAAATTCATCTTCCAAAAAAGGACATAATTTGGTTAAAATACACCCAATGACATAATAAAATAAAACGAAGCACCTTATGAATTTTTGTCATGTACCAAAGAATATATGTATTACAATATATTATTACAATATTCAAAACAGAATGCTACGCCCAAGAGAGATTGTACATTAATAGTTTGAGATGAAAGAAATGATACATAAAAGCAGCTTCTAAGCACTCTGAAAGATATTACAGTGAACGATGACATGATGGCTGGACTCACTGTACTATTAGCTGGAGACTTTTGCCAGACTCCTTCGTCTATAGTGCCGAGAGGAACTTGGGCTGACGAAGTTCAGGCATCAAATCTTTGGCACTTAATATAAAAACTGCACCTTAAGAAAACCAATTCTCCAAACTACTCCTGCAAATAGGAAACGGAGAATATCCGGAAACTGATGGCGAAATTCAAATTCAACCAAATCTTGCCTCAGTTGTGTCGACCGTTGAGGAGCCAATAGAACGAATATATCTGGATGTCCAAAACCTACACCATAAAACAACAGAGTGGTTGGGCGAACGTGCGATTCTTAAACCTAAGAACGATCAGGCATCAACCATTAATGACACATTGCTGAAGTAATTTGAAGAAACAGAATAATTGTACAAATCGGTGGACACAGTATTGCACATAGATAACGCTATACACTATCCTGCGGAGTACATAAATACACTTAACCCACCTGGTCTACCGTCTCACAAACTTAACTGAAAATAGCAGGATTTGATCTTAGGCAAGACTGCTTTTCACATGGGCAGTTTTACGTCGCCTGCTCAAGAGTTAGCTCACATAACATTTTGGTTGTGCTAGCAACTGATGGCAAAAACTCTATTTCTTTGTATAAAGAGGTACATAATTAAAACTAAACAGCAAGCAGATTAAACAAAACATTTATAATATTGTACAATAAAAAATTTTAAAATTAAAATAAACACATAAAAAAACATATGTATATAAAAACATACCAAATTAAAAAAAAAATGTAGTATTAAAAAATAATATTTTATTTCCCGAGCAACGTCGGGTAGTATTTATATAAAATTTCATATTAATTGATAACACATTATAAAATTACTACTTATATAAGGATTTATGTAGGATGATTGTGCCATATTACCCCTCCATCCATGTAACCTAAAAGTATGAGCGCCACGCCCATTTTCTGCAACGTAAAACATAATAATGTCGCTCGATATTGAAATTTTACTGTCATATCTTAAAACTAGAAGAAATATGTGGTTATAAGGAAAGCTATCTTATAATCACATTTAATCACAGACGGGTATAAATAGTAGGCGTGGTCGTTACCCGTTTTCAAAACAAAATAATTGGCTTAGTAGTTTTATTATTGTGTTCAGATTTAAGCTTTATTTCCGTGCCCAGTTTTTCTGTATTAATGTTTTATTAGAAAAGAAGTTGTTATGTAAAGTTTGATTGAGGAAGACTACATATTTTATAATATAACCATTTAAGACCCTCTTTTGCCTTGTTGTAGTGTATTTTTTTTTGGGTGGTCTTCTTTCTTTTTCGTTGTGCAAAGAATAAAACGCCTTGTTTTAAGCTTCTTATTGATTTTTATTTAAAGTTTCTTGTTCCGACACTAAAACACTAATTTGATTATGTACGCTTATATTATATTATTATTAATTATAATTTAAAACTAACTCGCGACTTGATACGCGATTAACGACGACTTCTTCAACTGGGAATTCTCACAAGACTCACAAGACTTTTAATTATTTTCGGTAGGGCAATACAACACTCCGTGCAATTACTGTTACACTTGCAACAGAAATTTGCACGTGTTTGAAGATAGTACAGAGTTTTTGCAAAATCTTTAGTTTCAGTGCTTTAACAAAATTTATTATTGAAGTGACATGAAATTGAAAAAAATACAGGTAAGTAGGATAATGCTTCTTCTTTCAAGTGGTATATCAATTGTTATGGGAAAATTATATTCAAAGTGTTTACGTAAACTTTAAATAAGTCCGCCTAAAGACGTACCTGGGTACTGTCAACTCGTGGTCGACCGCCTTTGTACACGCCTATACCAGAGTCAATAAAGGTCTACATATGACATACGGTATGATCAAGTAGGTCATTGGTGCGAGTTTCTCGATAGATCGGGCAAGAAAATGTACAAAGTGGCTGGTTGCAAATCAGAGACACAAGCTTTCTGTGTAAAATGGAAGCTCAACTTATGTAACTCATCCACTAAAAAATGTTTTTACACATTTCATAATAATTAATACTATCAAACAAAAGTAACTCCAAACAAATTTCGCTAAATAAACTATCATAATAAGCAATGCCTCATTAAAAAATATGTTTTTTTCCTAAAAATCTAAATCTCATTTTTTATATTATTTTGTTCATAAATGCCCAGGTCCGCCATTAGGCGTGGTAACCACTTTTACTTGTAGCAGCTAAACAAATAATCAAAACTTAAAACTGACTTCATATTCGTTTTTCTCCACCCTAAATTACCTTAAATTAATTTTTTGAGGTCAAATACAAATTGTGGCATTTGAGGGTTAAACAAAATTGTTCCTAAATCCTTTCTTCCTATGCTAAACTAATAATAAATATATATATAAAACAAAAAGAAAGAACAGTTATTTTCCCAAAAATGCAGTTGGCTTCGCGAAATTGGCATATCGAAATCTGCATTACCAAGCACTCCATTACATGTGAACAAAATACAGTTTCTTTGTATCTGATATGCTGATAATATTTTCTCCTTCCATAAATAAATTCTGCATAGGGACGCTACAATCGACTGGGAAATCGCGTTCGCTTTGAATCATCCCAACGCTGTATAAAGGGATATGCATTCAAAGCAAAAACACAGAAACTCAGCACCAAACAAACCAAAAAGTGTTATTTGGTTTAATTTATAAAGATCAAGACATGAGCTAGGGGTACGCGTTCTGACCGCGAGCTTGGTGGATACGGAAGAGCAAATGAACGCGAACTGAGCGCGTTCTGAACGCGAACTTTGCTTGCGTGTCATATCCACTAAAAACATTTGCACGTCTATAAAATGTGTGATGTTCGCGTACATGTTTTTTTAGTGAGAATACTTGGCGTACTGTTCGCGGTCGACGGTCGGCGGTCGACCACGAGTTGACACTACCCAGGTACGTCTTTAGGCGGACTTATTTAAAGTTTACGTAAACACTTTGAATATAATTTTCCCATATCAATTGATATACCACTTGAAAGAAGAAACATTATCCTACTTACCTGTTTTTTTTCAATTTCATCTCACTGAAACTAAAGATTTTGCAAAAAATCTGACTATCTTCAAACACGTGCAAATTTCTGTTGCAAGTGTAACAGTAATTGCACGGAGTGTTGTATTGCCCTACCGAAAATAATTAAAAGTCTTGTGAGAATTCTCATTTGAAGAAGTCGTCGTTAATCGCGTATCAAGTCTTGTGAGAATTCTCATTTGAAGAAGTCGTCGTTAATCGCGTATCAAGTCGCGAGTTAGTTTTAAATTATAATTAATAATAATATAATATAAGCGTACATAATCAAATTAGTGTTTTAGTGTCGGAACAAGAAACTTTAAATAAAAATCAATAAGAAGCTTAAAACAAGGCGTTTTATTCTTTGCACAACGTAAAAGAAAGAAGACCACCCAAAAAAAAATACACTACAACAAGGCAAAAGAGGGTTATATTATAAAATAAATGGTTATATTATAAAATATGTAGTCTTCCTCAATCAAACTTTACATAACAACTTCTTTTCTAATAAAACATTGTTACAGAAAAACTGGGCACGGAAATAAAGCTTAAATCTGAACACAATAATAAAACTATTAAGCCAATTATTTTGTTCTGCACGCGTTCTGAAATCCGACTGTTCGTTTGCTGTCCATTTCTGTACTCGTTCTGAAATTTTGTTGTTTGACCAAATTCAGCATTAATTTAAGTTTAAATTTTAAGTTATCAAACTTTGTTAATTTAGTCTAAGTTGGAGATTCGGTAATAAAGGTCGAACTGACCAAAAATAAAAAATATATTTTTTTAAAATAAATAACTTTTATTTTATTAACTGGCGCCCGAACAAATGTAAAGTTTAAAAAAACTAACGCGAGCACTAAATAAGTTCTTTACCAGATCCTTAAGTAGTACAGTGTAAGGACAGTGAAGTGCAGATTTAAAACTAACGTACGCATCGTAAAAGAAACCTTTACCAAAGTCCTCAAGTAGCACTGTGTAAAGACAGCGAAGTGCAAGTTTAAAATTAACGCGTGTACCAAAAATAAACTCCTTTCACCAAAAACCCTCAAGTAGTGTTACGAAAGGAATAGTGAAAAAATTTCTTTCAAAAAATTCTCAAAGAGCATAACGAAAGAACAGTCAATAGTGCCCTAAAAATCGCAAATCCTGGTAGAAAAGTACTCAAGTAGTACTGCAGGAAAAACTAATCGCGCAATCGATTAAAAACTGAACAGTGAAAAAAAACACACAAAAAATTAAATTGTACGCTGTCGCAAAGTTCCTGAAGTAGTAACGCGACAAGTGCAATAAAAAGCGCATTGCAGAGGAAAGAGGCCCCCAAGTAACTTACACTAGTAAACGGGAAGTGCGACGCACTAGCCACTCCGCTACGCTACAACGAACAGTTAGAAATACAAAAGCACCGAAGATCACGATCATCATTCTTATCACCATCATCGGCAAACAGGATGACACAAATCGAACTTCTGCTGTAAGCGGCTTTAGCCTTAATATTATTTTAACTTATCTTAACTTAAAACTTATATGAACTAATATCAAAATAATATTAACTAAAATTATGTCAACACTTTCGTAATATTAATATAAGCAACAAGATTTGTAAGCTCTAGACATTTAATTGCATATAAAAGCCTAGAAAGAGTACTAAAATAAAACTATAAACTACAGTGAAATTATAACAAAAATACAAAAACAGTTTATAACAAGCTTAACTCTGCGAATCTTACGAGACCCTCCAGAGTAGAAAAAGCCGTTACTCAATAAAGAAACAATAACAGGAAAATATTCATTTCCCCTAAATAACTTACTAAATATAGAAAATGGCTAACCCGAATAATCTAATACGCCCACCTGTACTTAATGCCGACCAAGCTTCAACAACACCACCAAACATTAGTATGGAACAGCTTGGCCCCATAATAGCACGAATTGCCTCAGAGGTATTCAGCAGACAAGGCCCAGCTTTGGTACAAGCAGCGACGAATCCCAACACTCACCTTTCGAATGCTAGGGATCATACAATTGACGAAAGACATATGAACAATATTACAGACTTAGACAAAATTCCTGACGTAGTCAAGTGCCTACGCGAATTCTCTGGTGGACCAGGCGAGTTCAACTCCTGGAAAAAAAGCGTTGAGAGAATCTTAAAAATCTATGAACCTACCAAAGGCACGCCGAAATACTACGGAATTCTAAACGTAATAAGAAATAAAATCATAGGTAATGCTGATGTCGCACTAGAATCGTACAATACTCCACTCGACTGGCCAGCAAAGCGAAATGTTTAACGTTACACTACGCAGCCAAACGTGACCTTTCTACGCTCGAATACCAAATGACTGCCCTTATCCAAGGCAGGTCAACAGTAGAACAATTTTACCAAAAAGTTTACTCTCATTTGTCACTAATCTTAAACAAATTAGGCTGTTTAGAAGTCAGTACAGAATCCCTTCAGATTCTCACCCAAACATATAGAGAAAAAGCACTCGATACATTCATTCGAGGATTGAACGGCGAACTCCCAAAACTACTAGGAATAAAAGAACCAGCTGATTTGCCACAAGCATTACATTTATGCCTAAAGCTAGAAACCAAAACTTCCGAACCAACTATGCCAATAACCAACAACATGTGACAAGAAAATATCATCCAAATTCAACCCCACCCCTACCTAATAGGAATATTCCTACCCAACGCTACAGACAAAACTTTCAGCCGAACCAGCCTACATCCCTAACCCCCAAGCTCCCATATTTTCAGGACAAATCCAAGATACGGTACAACAATCTAACCAATATCCACAAAGACAACCACCCCCACGACCATTCGCTCCCAAACCTTTACCCAAACCGGAACCTATGGACATCGACGCAAGTATTCGCTCAAGAAATATTGACTACACGAATAGACCAAGACAAAACCAAGTCCCAAGGAAAGGACCACCACCCTCCCAACGTACCTTCATTCCTAACAAAATCCAACGCACATTCCACATAGACACCAACCAGGACAATAACGACTTCAACGAATACGAACATGACCAAATCGAACAAGAATACGACACAACCTTAGATAAGTACTTGACAACCATAGAACCTGAACAACAGGACTATATAGAACAATCCCCAGAGCTTAACGACATTCATTTTTTAGAATGACGAGCTCTTCTTTGCCATATTTCGAATGTCAACAGAAGGGCGGGAAAATTCTAAAATTTCTTATAGACACAGGTTCAAGCAAGAACTATATCCAACCCGGTCTTGCTAAAAAAATCATACCAAACGAAACACCTTTCTTTGCAAAGTCAATTGCAGGCGACATAAAAATTCAAGAACACACGTTCATCACTCTCTTTAATCTAGAAGACAAGCTTAAATTTTTCATTATGCCGACGCTACAATCATTCCATGGTATTTTAGGAAACGACAGCCTCAAAGAATTAAACGCAGTAATCTACACAAGTGAAAATTACATGCAGGTAAAAAACAACAGGAAAGTAAAAATAAAACAATTAACTTCAAAGTCAGTTAATTCAATCAATATTCATGACAAACACATGACAGAACAACAAATGCATTCTATTAAAAACACAGTCGACAAATTTCCTAAATTATTTTCCGAACCGGACGAAAAACTAACATACATGACGAAAGTATATGGCGAAATTCGCACATCTACAGACGAACCCGTTTATAGTAAATCTTACCCATATCCAATCTCCTTAAAAAGTGAAGTTGAAATTCAGGTAAAACAAATGCTAAGTGATGGCATAATCAGACCCTCGAGATCACCTTACAACTCCCCAGTCTGGGTTGTTGAGAAAAAACCAGACTCCAAGGGTAACAAACAATATAGGATGGTCATAGACTATCGCAAACTAAACACAGTTACTATACCGGACAGGTACCCAATACCCGAAATCTCAGAAGTCATCTCGCAGCTAGGTAACTGTAAATACTTTTCAGTCCTTGATTTAAAAAGCGGATTCCATCAAATCCCGCTCAAGAAAAAAGACAAAAAAAAGACGGCATTTGCGATCAATAGCGCTAAATACGAATTTAACCGCTTACCATTCGGCCTAAGAAACGCGCCATCAATCTTCCAACGTACACTCGATGATATTTTGCGCGAACATATCGGAAAGATATGCTACGTATATATCGACGATATAATAATATTTAGTAAAAGTAAACAAGAACATTCGGAACATATTGAACTCATATTCAAAGCTTTAGAAGACGCGAATATGAAGGTACAGTTAGACAAATGTCACTTTTTTCAACACGAAGTAGAATTCTTAGGTTTCATCATTTCACCATTAGGGATCAAGACAAACCCCAAGAAAGTCGAAGCCGTAGCAAACTTTCCAATACCCCAAACAATAAAAGATCTACGATCATTTTTGGGTCTATCATTATCTATGGGTTATTATCGACGTTTCGTTAAAGACTACGCAAAAATAGCGAAACCCCTGACAACGGTCCTTAGAGGAAGGCCGAATATCAAAAAAACAATCGGCAAAAATAACAATTAACCTAGACACCGAGGCCCTCGAAGCTTTCAGAAAATTAAAGAATTCACTTATCTCCAAAGACACCTAGCTTTCCTACCCAAACTACGAAGATTGCTTCGAACTAACGACAGACGCGTCAAATTACGCCATCGGCGCAGTGCTTTCGCAAAAAAACAAGCCAATCTCATTTATCTCTAGAACGCTTAACAAAGCAGAAGAACACTACGCAACCAACGAGAAAGAGATGCTGGCTATAATTTGGGCTCTAAATTCGTTACGGAACTACCTTTATGGCTCTCGCAAAGTTATAATTTACACTGACCACCAACCGCTTACGTACGCCCTCTGTAACAAAAACAATAACAGTAAGATGAAACGATGGAAAGCAATACTAGAGGAATACAATTACGAATTACTCTATAAAACAGGGAAAAGTAACGTAGTTGCAGACGCCTTGTCTAGAATTCCGTTACAATCACAGGTCAACACAATGTCCACAATGATCCATAGCGACGACAGCTCAGGCCAGAACCTAATACATAGTGTCGAAGCCCCCATCAACGTATTCAAAAATCAAATCATTCTCAACACAGGTCCTACCATCCCATATAAATTCCAAATCGTATTTCCAACATACCACAGACACACACTTACAGAACCCGATTACACCACAGACGAATTAGTCGCGATCCTAAAAAAGAATCTTAACCCATCTGTCATAAATGGCATAAAAACACCAGAACCGATAATGGGCAAAATCCAAGAAATCTACGCAGACCACTTTGTAAAGTATCGCGTCAGGTTCACTCAACACCAAGTCGAAGACGTTGTCAATGAAGAGCAACAACAAGGTATAATTATCGAAACACACAAACGTGCCCACAGAAACAGCAAAGAAAATAAAACACAAATAATAGAGAAATACTATTTCCCTGGAATGAACAATAAAATAAAAAAAGTAGTTAAGCAATGCACAATCTGTAAACTTAACAAATATGACCGCCACCCCACTAACCCCGAACTAAAAGAGACACCAATCCCTACATATCCTGGACATACCCTCCACATTGACATCTACAAAACCGAAGGTAATCTAGTTTTAACTGCAATAGACAAATTTTCTAAATATTCTCAAGCTAAAATCATAAAATCAAAAGCAATCGAAGACGTAAGAGAACCCTTGCGCGAACTCTTGTTCCTATTTGGCATTCCGAAAGTTATAGTCATCGATAATGAAAAATCTCTCAATTCATCTTCAATAAACTTTATGGTCGAAGACCAATTAGGTATCCAAATCTTTAGATCACCCCCCTACAAGAGCTCAGTCAACGGACAAATAGAAGGATTTCACTCGACACTCTCAGAAATCATGAGATGTTTGAAATCAGACGGAACCCACAGATCCTTCATAGAACTCCTAGACAGATCTATCTATGAATACAACTCCTCCATACATTCAACAACTGGAAAAAAACCCATAGAAATATTCTTTGGACGAACAGTGAACATAGACCCTGAACAGTACGAAAAAGCTAGACAAGACAACATTCAACGACTTCAGGAAAAACAATACAAAGACATCAAATACCACAACAAAAACCGACTGCCTATCATAACATACAACCCAGGTGACACAGTCTACGTTAAGATTAACAATCGCCTACGAACCAAAATCTCACCCAAATATAAAAAAGAAATAGTAAAGGAAAATAGATCCACAACTATTCTTACTGAGTCAAATAGAGTAGTACATAAGAGCAACATTAGAAATTAAACCCTCTTCTAGCGTATAGCAAGAAATAAAGCCAATAAACATAAAAAACAGAGTACATCAATATAAAGAAAGTAAATAAAGGAAAACCTAACTAACATAAATTATGCAATTGAATGGGCTAAAGCAAACATCGTAAACTCCTTACTATTCAATAAAAACGAAATAAAACAAGTTCTAGAAAAACTAAAAAATTAAACTCGTAAAATTCCAATGACAACAGACACAATATATGAAAAAATCTTAATAGGAGCCGTAAAGCAAAACAAAACAGTAATCGACATCCCATACAAATCATATTTAATTAATGAACACGAAACTTTTGGTATTCAGAACAAATGTCATAAGCTTAACTCTGTAAACATATGTAATCACAACAATTTAATAAACTTAACTAACGATCTATGTATAATTAATTAATCTATGCCCTAAAAGAATTTTGTAATGTAACAAACAATCAACACATCCCAACAATAGACACAATCTCCAATGGAGTTATAGTTTAAATAATTTTAATGGAAATTGTTTTTTCAAAGGCTCAAATCATGTTCCTAAAGGCACATTTTTAATAAAATTTCATTATTACCAATAAGATATCATCTATTATATCAATTGTTACTATTACCTTATTAATAATGTCAATTATAATAATTAAGTACCCAAGAAAAAATATAGAAATTATCATACCACAACCAGAAACAGTAGCATCAAACCCCATCATCCATATTCCACCAACTACAGCAGTAGAATTTCCGATGGTTACAGCGGCACTACCTAAACAGAACGATGTACCCTATTTCTGACGATTGAGGACAATCGATTTAAGAGGGGAAGAGTTAACACGGCACATGTTAACGCAACTAGACACCAACAGCGGGGTCATCGTCTTAAGCGCAACGACCCAACACTTCCAGCAATAAACCAAATTGAACCGTCAGCAGAACAGCGACACGCGCAGACCATTTCCACCAACAACGCAGACGCAGCGTCAGCGGAATAATGGCAAGTGCAGCCGAAGGTTCAGCAACCCACGAAATCACGCCACCACTCAGCAGCACCACTTGGCATTAATTTAAGTTTACATTTTAAGTTATCAAACTTTGTTAATTTAGTCTAAGTTGGAGATTCGGTAATAAAGGTCGAACTGACCAAAAATAAAAAATATATTTTTTTAAAATAAATAACTTTTATTTTATTAACTTACAAAAGAACGCGGTCAGAACGCAAACAGTTCGCGTGCTGAATTTTTAGTGGATGCCTGCCTTAAAACGCATGTGGTGTGAGGGAATTGTCCCGATATCAGCATTGCACTCATTCACACGTGTAGCTGCGAAACCAAAGGCTTTGCTGCCGTTTGTTTTCATTCCTTTTGTTTGGTTTGCAGCAGCGGCCGCAGTCAGCATCGGTTTTCTCTGTCGACCCAAGTTCGTGCACGATATCATGTCGCCTTCGACGAGTTGCTTGCGTTGAAATCTCTTTATAATATATACTCGTTGGTATATGTCGTTTCGTTAAACCATAGAGAAAGAATAACAAGAGGCCGAATCAGCCAAATGTACTCAACGGCGACATGGAAGCGGTCGGTCCGCAAGGGAAACGAAGAAGCGAAATGAGTGCGAAATGAATCAACACGCAGAGAGCAAGCAATTTCAGTTTCTCAATTTTTGCTTTGTGTCTTTCTCTCATTATTCGGATCTACATATGCATGATGACTTTGTGAATCAGTGTGTAATTTTTTTCTCGGAGCGGATGATCGACTTTGCTTCTGTTATTTTGCACTAACAATGTAAGCGAATATGCGTAAGAAGAGATCGATCCACCACTCGTATGCCAAGTAAAGTGCGAAAGAATGAATCGATCAATTTCTTGTGTACAGCGGGCGATGAGGAGAACGGTGCGATTCGTCTTCTTTTGCTTCTCTTACAATAACAAACCATGTGCAGCCGTCCGTCCGTCCGGAATCGTTTCAAATTTTGCATTTTATGATTTTTGAAAGAATTTTTGCTTTCGTAGCTTTGTTCTGCTTCTTATTCGATGTCCAAGCTATGTAAAGCGTTGGCACGATCTACGTTCCGAGCATAGCGTGCTCTTGAAGAATTCGTATAGGCAGAAGATTTAAGAACAAGAATACTTAGTCGGCATATATTGACATTTAATACCTTATTCGAATAAAAATAAAAAGTTAATGGAAGCAAAAATAAAAAATGAAAGAATGGAAATATTTCAGAGAAAATATTTATATTATGTAGCAATTCGAACACATTTTTTATGAGTATGAAGGAATCGGAAGATCGACTTTTATTTGTTATTTTGTACTAACAACTGTAGTGCTGCTGTCTATGTATTTTCCTGTAGTTATTGTAGTGTCCAAAACTATTATTAAAATTAAATTAAGGACTAAACTTTTTAATATTTATGATTTTAGTTCTATTAAGGAAGCATTGTCAATAAAACGAAATATTGGTACAAAAATTATATTATAATTTTATACAAATAAAATAACAATTAACAATAACCTAATTTAATAATAAACCTAATTTAAAATACTAAACAGTTTATGTTACAAAAAAACAAAATTCCTTTAATAAACGAAAAATAATAGCGGGAAAAAAATCCAAACTTGATAGACTTATAGACGTAAACACCTGTTTTTTTTATTGTAAAGGAACCAAAAAGAAGTATAATTCCCTTGTTCCCTCAAACCCTGCTTTCAAGAAGAAATCGATCAACCGATTCATTCTCATCTCCTTTGACATACAAGACTCCATCGCTCAACTCTTCTTACTCATAATCATTTATGAAGGAATACAAGGGAACCCGATTTGTATTTATACAAAAACAAAGCAATGGCAATGAGAACCGAATAACACAAACGATGGTAAACAAAGGCAAGAGAGCGAAGTAAATCAAAAGACCGACAGACGTAAGCAACTGAATTGTTATTGGAATTCATCAACTATTTCTCTCACTCCTCATCTAGCATACGATTGCTGCATCGATCAACTCTTCTTACGCATAATCATTTACCAAGTAAAACGAAGTTCACCACGAATGTCTCTGCTGCTTTTCGCCGTAGCAGCGCTCTCGACTGCATTCTAATAATGGCACATGAAAATCTGCCGTTAGTCAAAAATTTTGAGTCATAATATCTCTTTACTATTTATACTCTTTGCCAGTAGTGGATAGGAAACCAAAGAGTATAAATAGTAAAGAGATATTATGACTCAAAATTTTCGACTAACGGCAGATTTTCATGTGCCATTATTAGAATGCAGTCGAGAACGCTGCTACGGCGAATAGCGGCAGAGAAATTCGTGGTGAACTTCGTTTTACTTGGTAAATGATTATGCGTAAGAAGAGTTAATCGATGCAGCAATCGTATGCCAAAGGAGTTGAGAATGAAACGATGAAATTGTAGGAAAGCAGGGGTTGAGGGAAGAAGGGAATTTGACTTCTTTTTGGTTCTTTTGCAATAACAATTCAGGTGCTTACGTCTGTCGGTCTATTGATTTACTTCGCTCTCTTGCCTTTGTTTACCATCCTTTGTGTTATTTGCTTCTCATTGCCATTGCTTTGTTGTTGTATAAATACAAATCGGATTTGTTTATTTTCGTTCATAAATGATTATGCGTAAGAAGAGTTGAGCGATGGAATCTTGTATGTCAAAGGAGTTGAAAACGAAACGATCGAATTGTGGGTAACAGCAGGGGTTGAGGGAACAGGGGAATTAGGCTTCTTTTTGGTTTCTTTACAATAAAAAATCAAGTGCTTACGTCTGTCGGTCTATCAAGCTTGGATTTTGTTTTCGCTTTATTATTTTTCGTTTATTAAAGGAATTTGGTTTTTTGCAACGTTTTGCCGGCATAATATTATTATTATTAGTATTTTAAATTAGGTTTATTATTAAATTAGGTTATTGTTTATTGTTATTTTATATGTATAAAATTATAATATAATTGTTGTATTAATATGTGTTATTGGTAATTCGATACAATGAGCTCAATTCAGGGTTGATTTCGTTTTATTGCCAGCCCATAGGCAATGCTTCCTTAATAGAACTAAAATCATAAATTTTAAAAATTTTAGTCTTTAATTTAATTTTAATAATGGTTTTGGACACTACAATAACATGGTAAATTTATAGACGGTCAGACAGAAGCACTTCAGTTGTTACTACAAAATAACAAGTACAAAGTCGATCCGTTCCGATTCGTTCGTACTCATAAAAAATCGAATTCCTACATAATATAAATATTTTCTCTGAAATATTTCCATTCTTTAATTTTTTATTTTTGGTTCCATTAACTTTTTATTTTTACTCGTATAAGGTATTAAAGGTGAGGATATGCCGACTAAAGTCTTCTTCTTCTTAAATCTTCTGCCTATACGAATTCTTCAAGAGATGCTTCAAGAGATGCTATGCTCACAACCACAGAATAAACAGTATACAGAATGCGCATCTCATACAAAAAAAGTTTTGTTCCGTGGTCGCAATATTACGACCACTGTTAACTTAACATTACGTCCGCTGTTAATAATATTACGACCAGCATTTAACAGCCTTTGTTTCTGTAAAGTTAAACTCGTTTGGTGTTTTTAACAGAACCGAGTGAGCTGATTAACATTTCCCGACGGCAACTTCGTCATCATTAGGTATCATCGTTGCTCAGTCGACTTTTTCCTACAGCATTTCTATTGTACTATAAATATGTATGTACACACATACCCGTACAATACATATGTTTGTACAAATATATGTATATGTTTACACAAGGAAGATGTAGGAATGTTTTCGCAGGCATATCAAACTCCTAAAAAATTGTCGACTAGCACTTTTTTCGTTTTCTAAAACAAAACTACTGTGTAAAAAAAGAAGAAATCATGAGAAAAATGCATAGAATATTGATAATCTATGAATTGTTAAAAAAATGTTTATAAACGGAGTTATATTTTCTTTCTATCTCGTGTTATTTCAAATTCTTAAAAAACATTCGTTTAACCCTATAACAGGGTTTCCATTAACTTTTTAATGTTACTCGTAAAACGTATTCAATGTGCTGATATGCCGACTGAAGTAGATCATCTGTTTATTCAAATTCTTCAACAGCACACTATGCTCGCAACGTAGATCGTGCCAGCGCTTTACAAAGCTTGGGCATCGTACAAGAAGCAGAACAAAGTTACAAAAAGCAAAATTTCTTCCAAAACCATAAAATGCAAAATTGAAAACAAACGCAGACGGACGGACGGCACATGGTTTGTTGTTGTAAGAGAAACAAAAGAAGACGAATCGCACCGTTCTTCTCATCGCCCGCTGTACACAATAAATTGATCGATTCTTTCTTTCACACTTTACTTAACATACGAGTGCTCGATTATCTCTTCTTACGCATATTCGCTAGCATTGTTAGTGCAAAATAAAAGAAACAAAGTCGATCTTCCGATCCCTTCATACTCATTCGAAAAGATCTTCGAACGAACGTGAACAAGAGAAACAGCACTCTCATATCATGTGTGTTTGTTGGTAGAGTGTGCACTGAAATCGCTCTTTTGATGAAACTTGCCTAACTAATAACAGCAGAGAACTTCGTCACCCGACAAATTAACAGCGACAAAGCTCTGTTAACCAAATTTTGTTATCCCCCTATTGCTTTCGGCCCGCACCCATAATTCAGATTGCTTCGTTGGGCGACATGCGCATTCTGTATACTGTTTATTCTGTGTCACAACGTAGATCGTGCCAGCGCTTTACATAGCTTGGACATCGAATAAGAAGCAGAACAAAGCTACGAAAAGCAAAATTTCTTTCAAAAACCTTAAAATGCAAACTTTTAAACAAATCCAGACGAATCGCACCGTTCTTCTCATCGACCGCTGTACTCCAGAAATTGATCGTTTCTTTCTTTCACACTTTACTAAGCATGCGAGTGATGGATCGATCTCTTCTTACGCATATTCGCTTGCATTGTTAGTGCAAACTAACAAAAGCAAAGTCGATCTTCCGCTCCCTTCATACTCATTAAGAAGATCTTCCGTACCCTTCACTCATTAGAAGATCATTCAATTTTGCTTTGTTACGAGCGCTGAGAATACCGCTGAGTTGGGCTTTATAACAACAACTACAAGGGATTCAGGGCATACAGAAGCATTTTGTTGTTGTACACTTTTTTGTTTCTTTTCTACTAGAACAAAAACAAAGTTGAAGTGCTTCCGTGCTTTCCTCCGAAAGCGAAGCAAAAGTTACCAACAATTTATCAATCATAATATGGTGAAAATTATGTTTTAGTGTAAATATTGGACCACATTCACCATGCTGCGCTGCCTTCGATAGCGGCAGAGTGGTGTGTATTTTTGTGTAATAATGGCACATGAAATCTTGTTCTTCTTTGAGTCATAATATCTCTTTACTATTTATCCATTAACTTTTTAGTGTTACTCGTATAAGGTATTAAATTTGTTGATATGTCGACTAAATAGATCTTCTGTACAAAAACAAATTCTTCAACAGCACGCTATGCTCGGAACGTAGATCATGCCAGCGCTTTACAAAGCTTGGGCATCGAAAAATAAGCAGAACAAAGTTACGAAAAGCAGAATTTCTTCCAAAAACCATAAAATGCAAAATTTAAAACGATTCCACACGGACGGACAGTTGCACATGGTTTGTTATTGTAAGAGAAGCAAAAGAAGACAAATCGCGTCTTCTTATCTCTTCTTACGCATATTCGCTAGCATTGTTAGTGCAAAATAATAGAAACAAAGTCGATCTTCCTATCCCTTCATACTCATTAGAAAAGATCTTCGAACCCTTCACTCATTAGTAGATCATTCAATTCTGCTTTGCTACGAGCGCAGGAGCCCTGAATCATGAATGAAAGCATGCATACACGTCCGCTCAAATCGAGCAACGATCACAGGCTACTAAAATAAAATCTGAGAGCGTAAGCAACGACGAAGTTAATGTCGGGAGCCAACGAAGACTTACGAAGTTAGAAAAACACGACTGGGAGCCAGCGTTCACAAAATTTTACGAACCACTTTTTTGGCGATTTGAGCTATCTATCTGTTATGTGGTTAGTGGTACTATTTAAGCCGAAACCACAATGGCGCGTTAGGTCGGTCGCGCTTTGACAGATATTATTGAATTTAAATTATTAAATTAAATTTTTCCGTATCACGTAAATCTCGTTCAAACGCACTAGTTGGTTCTACTTCAACTAGGTCTGGCGTTTGACATTCAATTTTAAAAAAATGTAATGAAGAAATAATAAAATATAGAAATGCTAATTAAGATAGATAGTTTTACAGCCTTATAAACTAAAACGACACGTACACGTACACGTACACGTACACGCAAACTGAAACTCTAACTCAACAAAGCCAAACTCGTAAAATGTAAGCTTTCCGAGCCGACATTAGCGTGTACGTCTAAGTTTGCAGAGCGCCATTGTTTGCAGACAGAAATGTGATGCCATATGTACAATATTTTAGGGAATTTTCTAGGGAATTTTTAAAAATCCAAAGATTTGGTTCATGAATTCAGTTAGAATTTGTGAGAATCACAGAGAAAAGTCGCGGTGGCGGTGTCGCAACAATCTGGCATTTATACGCTCATATTTTTTGTGTTATGCCTTAAACACAATCAAAGACGCAGGACGCGAGATTCATTTTTAACTGTCAAAATTACACGGGCTCTTATGGAGATCGAGAAAAAAGTTTGCTTTCCATTTTGCTTCCCTACTTAGCTGCGAAATTACGCATCTCGCATTCGAGCTAATTCTAATTTTGACGGACGCAAAAGCGTTCTTGTTCTTCTTATTTGTTTGTTTGTTTACATTTCATTCTTGTTTCTATTTCAGCAGTTGTAAAATTATGTGAGTATTTTTATGTTGCTTTTCTTTATTATTATTATTATTTATTTATTATTATATATTATTTAAACGTATTATAAATATGTTATAATATCGATTGGAAGAATGGACTTCGAGGAAAAATTAATTGAAGCAGTCAGAAGCCACAGCTGCCTATTCGACCTGGCGTCGCCACTGTATAAGAATCTTGGCAAGAAAGACGCAGTGTGGGAGGAAATTGCCAAGAACCTGAACTCAAATGGTAAGTTATCAGCATATAAATGTGTTGCATTTTAAAATATTTAATTCCATTTCAGTGGACACTTGCCGCAAAAAGTGGAAGGTGCTTCGTGGCACATATCGGCGTGTCCAGCAGGCAGAGTTGTTGGAATCGGGCAGCGCTGCGCCGCCAGGTCGAAGAAGGAAGTGGCGCCATTTATCGGCCATGAGCTTCCTGAGTGGAACGCAGACAAGCAGGAGGTAAGTGGATTAATCTTATTAATCTGATTCAACAGAATAGTTAATCTTTTGGTTAATTTGTTTGCAGTACCATAGGAAACCAGGAAGAGCAGCACGGCGACTGCGCTTTGCCGTGCGAGGTCCCGCAGGTCAGCGATCGGCCTTCAACAACACCTTCAACAACGCCGACACCGAGCACCACATCTCTGCCACGATATGTATGTATAGTATATTTAAAAATGCATATTCATACAAACATTTCTCCACAATTTAGCGCCAAATACAGGATGATTTTGGGGCTACCATGGCGCAGATATCTACATCTGCGATCCAAATTGCGCAGAGTTTCGGGCAGGTCAACGAGTCGCGCGTTAGTATTGCGTTCGCCGGGATGGTGAATAATATTGCTGCTGCGAATATGCCGGAGAGTTGGGAGCGCCGCGTGATCCATGAGACCCAAGCGGTAGTTTTCCGTGCGGTTCAAGAATGGAATGAGCGCAATATTACAGGCAATTAAAAAAAATTGCAACATTTTTGTATTATATTCTTTAAATTGAATTATTATTATTTATTTAATTATTCCTTTATTTATGTGTTTGAATTTTTTTTTTATGTGAGAATTATGATTTAAATGATAATTAATGATAATTAATGAATGTGAATTAAATGAATTGATTGATAATTAATAAAAACACTTGAAAATAATTGTTATTTGTTGTTTATTATGTTATGTAATGTACGGTGACGTGAAATATTAACAGAATACATATATAAGAATTTAAAGCAGTTGAATAGAATGTATAAGGAGTTAAATGTCTCTGTTTTCATATAAATAATTTTTGAGCGTGTCTCGCATATGGAAAGCATTCGATGTCGATCGGTTTGACGTTGCCAAACGAACTGGACGCAGACGATATTCGTCCACAAACCATTCTGGATCCTCGACATTAAAATAATTCGTGTCTTTTTTCAGCATCAGAAAATTATGCAGTACTATTGTGGCTAAAACAATTTTGTCGACACTGTCCGGGTTGGCATGTATGGGCGACCGAAGAACTAGCCAACGGCTTGAAAGAATGCCGAACGTATTTTCTATACGAACACGCGCACGGGATAAAATTTTATTAAAATGTTGTTTGTCCGCCGGCAAACGAATTCCAGGATATGGCCGCATTATGTTTTCTTTTAAAGGAAATGCGCTGTCCGCAACAAAGAAAAACGGAAATGGTTCCGAGGTGCCTGGCAGCGGACGATTCGGTGGAACTGGTAGCGTGGCATTTAAAATTCTTTTCCCAAATGCACTGCGCAGGAAAACGCCTCCATCGCTCTGGCTTCCCAAAGCCCCAACGTCAACAAATGTGAAGCAGTAATTGGCATCACAGGCTGCCATTAGAACTATGCTGTAGAACCGCTTATAGTTATAATAGAGCGAGCTGCTTCTTCTGGGACATCTAATGCTGATGTGCTTTCCATCGATCGCTCCTAGGCAGTTGGGCAATCCAGTGCTTATGTAAAACACTTCTGCATTTTTCGCCCAATCAGTCAAATTTGGAGGCGCTACATAAACTCCGTGCAACTCAGTCCATAGTGCATCACACGTTTCGTAGATGATTCTACGGACCGTTGAAATGCCCAGTTTATGAGTCCAGGCAAGGACTTGAACATTGCACCCTTGCGCCAGGTATCTGAAAATTTAAAACTCATTACAAATTTACGTAATTATTGTTGATTGTGACGGCATACAGCAGAGTTATGGACAGCCTGATTTCGGGTGAAATTGCTTTGCGTTGCGAGTTCCGAACGAGCTTCTCTTTGAGAAGCACTAGCAAGCATTCGAAATTGGAACGATCCAGCCTTGTTGCCTTGAAGAAATGTTCTTCGTCGCTTAGCATAAGCGGTTTCATACCAACTTCGTAAAAGCCAGCGACATCTCTCGATTGGTTAAGTGGGCGAACCCACCACCTCCGACGCATTTTTTCCATGGCATTCAAATATGCTCTGCAAGCCATGGAACACAATTCGCTTAGCTGCAGAAATGCTTGGATCGCCTTCATTGCGCTCGTGCGCTCCATTTTTTTATATTAAATTGAAAAAATTACTGTAAACAGCTAAACTAATAGAATTTGAAGACACAAAAACTTTGAGAATTTGGTATTGTATTGAATTGTATTTATTATTAATAATAAAAATGTAATGTATTGTATAGAATTGTATTTATTAAATCTCTACTGTCAAATTTTTGACATTTCATACTTCTGCTTCCCGAAAATGATTTGGTTTAAATCCGAGCCATTTCTTGCATCGCTACCTTGAATCTGCGCCTCGCGTCTTTGATTGTGTTTAAGGCATTATTATTGTGGAAATTATTTGTGAATGAATTACGTTTATATTTTCACACAGAACTGTAATTAAAATTGTATAATATAATGCAAATAATATATTCAGCAGAATATTGCAGCGACACGTGCATTCACTATTTTTTCACAATAAAATCACTTTTCATATAAACATTTATCTCTTAATAACTTAAATGCTTTTATAAACGATACTTTCCCTTTAACTTTATCTATTTAATACATAATTTCTCATTTTGTATGCAAAATACAAATTATAATAACGCGCAATTACACTGAACGGTAGCCTCTTTGCTTGCGTCTGTCTGAACATGTTTTTCTCTGGAAATTCGACATCCTTTATACCCCGTCTACGCGACAAAATCTGCAAAGCATGTGAAAATACTAACAACAAACTTTCTTATCGCGTGGTGTATTTCCATTCGTCATCGTTTATCCTCCGCCTGTCAAAACAACGAAAAACTACGAAAAGCACAAAACAAAACGGGTGCTAAACTGAAAAAGCGTTTATCGTTTATAAGGCTGTTAATTGTTCAAGTGTTCATTTCGTCATTTTCGTCATGAATATCCACGTTTTTTAGTGCAGTACGCATCGTCATTTAGCTTTATAAAGTTGTGCAATATAACTGCAACTTTTACAACACGCTCTACACTAGTTGGAGCCATAACCAAGGTATTTTGAAGAGTTCAACAGTGCTTAGTAGAATTCGAGCACGACCTATTTAACACGCCATTGTGTTTTAGAAAATGAAACTCTAGCGTCGTGGAAGATTTTATCGTAAAGTTTTTGTAAAGTCTATGAAACGCCGATCAAAGCGCGACCGACCTAACGCGCCATAGTAAGCATCAATCCCGATAGATTTAAACGATACAAATAAATTAATAATCACGTTTTGTATCCTAGATTACAGTCCTTTTTTTATTCATTGATATTTATTGGAACTATATATGAATTTTATTTAATATTTAACAAATTTGCATAATCAACAAGTAACTATGAATTTTTTATACCAATGAAGGTTTTTATTTGAAATCTGTAATTGATTTACAGGTAATTTGATATCTAAAACATGACTTGTGCACGGTAGTGATGTTGCAACTTGTTAGCACGAACACCGAGCTTCATCGCACTTTTAGCGCCTTCTGCAGCAGCAGCCTTCTGTTGCGTAGCGGACCAGCCAAGTGAACGGTATTGCCACAAGACTTTGTGCAACTTGCGATCGGATTTTTTCGGACGCATAGCCCGTTCTGGATTTAAGTGTTGTTTATAGTAACGCAGCAGTGAACGATGACCAACTACAGCTCCGGAGGGCAATACCAATTGATACTCATCTCTATCTAGTAGATCTGGTGTAGCTTCCTCCACGCCTTCTTGCTATTTGTAAAAAAAAACGTAACGAATGTCTGGCTCGACCAGAACTAAGCACTTCACACTTACATGATCGGGGTAACTACTACTGTAGTCATAGTATTGGGCATATTCTGCGAGCGACAGACCCTCGTGCAAGAGCTGACAGTGTCCCTTATCGTTCATGTGCTTACGCACAGCATCTAATGAATAGAAAGTTTTGCCACGATCGTTGCACCAAAGACAGATGAAGTAGTTGGCCACCTTTTCGCCCAAATAGTAGAGTAAGCCTTTGAGATCAACGCAGTAATCTGCATCAGGAATAAAGAAAGAATGTGCCACAGACATGTGCTTGAAGTTTTCGACCATGTCTTCGCTGCGGTGCGTGCAAAAGAGACAATCTTTTTCTGTGAGCGGATTTTCTTCAATATCTTCCGACTCATCAGAGCCATCCTAGGTTGAGCGAACGATTGAGTGAACGATTTTCTAAACATAGTAAAACACATTTTAAAGAAAAAGAAAAACTTACAACTACTACCTCGCCAGAGATATCTTTAAAGTTCTCATCACCATCGTCCTCATAAATCACATTTTCCTCTGCGCTCGCTGCTTGTGCACATGCCATTGCTGGATGTGGTCTCGCTTTTACTTTGCTCTTTATGAGTACTTCTAGCTGTTCGCCTTCCTTTAGCCCTGCTTTAAACTTTATCAAGCATTCTTTGTGCTTCTTGCTGTTTAGGTGATTATCGTGAGCCTTCTGATTGCCGAATTGCTTATGACATGCACGACAGTAAAGACTAATCTCTTTCTCTTCGTTGGTGATAGCGTCTGTATCCCGGATCTTCAAAAGACGCATTTGAAATTCATCCGCGGTAACTGATGGTAGGTGCGTGACACGACGTTTCAGATTATATCGGTGCCAATCGGTCTTATAGTGAAGCCGCTGCAAATCCGCATTGGCATATTTGACACTGCAATTGATGCATGTGAAGGCATACGATTTTGCTTCCATTCGAAATATTCTATATCACAACAAATTTGAAAATTTCTACAAATTTTAATCAGTCATATAAAATAGAAAATGCACGACTGCAATGCATAGTTTTTTCACAGCGAACTGTCAAAAGTTTATAATACATATTTACAATCCATAGCAACAAAGGTTATCAACAATTTAGGTTGGTTTATATCAAGGTGTATAGAATAGAAGGTTGCGCCAGTAACAAAAAAAGTGGTCTCGTTCTGTCTCAACTACGTCAATAAGTATTTCTAAAATCACTAGAGTCACAACATACGGTACAAATGCCACAGGTGAAAAGTGATATGAAGAAAAGTTCGAACAGGTTAAATGTTACTCGAACTCTCCGATTTTGTTGTTGCTTTTTTGTTTTTGTAGTTTTATACCGCAACTCCAACAAAAGCAACAGAGATTCATTTTGAACAGGAGTCATTTTGACTCCTTCTGCAAATTTTACATCTCCTTCTCATATATTGTATATTTTAAAGAGTTTTATCTGCATGTGATCTCCCTAGCTTACCTCATACGTAAATATTTATGTTTAGTTATAGAAAATTTTAGTTTTCCTAAGAGTTTTAAACATTTGCTAATAAACTCTGTTATAGGTTTGGATTAAGTAAAGTAAACCAATTATCTATAGTGACATCCTTGCCTATCCCATCCTACCCTTGTTCATATATGGATCCATTAATTTCACAACCACGTGATCAGCAACCGTTCTTTGTGAGGCCTACATTCATTTTTTCCTAAATATGGAAAGCTATTTACTGAGTACTTGCTTTCCTTGTCAACAGCAAACCAGAACTTCTGCCCATATTTATCAGACTTAGATGCTATAAATTGTGTTAATGGACACCGACATTTACTCGGAAGCAATTGTTCATCGATGGTTATAAACGAGCCTGGTTGATAGCACGATATGCAGTTTTCAATAAAGCGGTTCCATATTGTCGAGTATAGAGCGAATTTATGTCTTTAGCCTTTCAGATCGTGTAGATTTTTCATCAAATCGAATGAATCTGAAAATTTCATTAAATCGTTTGCGCGAAATTGCCGTTTTGCAAAACAAATTGCCCCATGAGTTGGACCATATTGAATAAAAACGTAAATCCTTTGTTCCGCTGACTCCTCGGGGATAAAATATATCAATGAAGGACTGAAGTTCTGGTACGGACATATGCCAATCTTCATTTGATGTCTCACTCTTAGCCTCAGCTACTGTATACTTTTGAATATGCTTCAGTATATAATTGTCAAAAAATAAAAGGAAAGCACTTAGCGGGCTGCCTAAGGTAACATACTTTTTAACATGAGCAGTTACACCGGGCATATCTTTTAAAATATTCTGTTGAGGAATTCGACCAGAAAAATTTAAATTAGGATGTATTTCATTCCAAATTGTACCTTCAGGAACAGTAAACTCCGCACAACTATACGGCGATTGAACTTCTAACGGTTGATCTAGTTCCTCTTTATTCAGTTGCTCTTCACTCGATTGACGCAAAACGAGACGACGGCTGCTAGTCGACGGTTCACAAGAACCATCTACTTTCACGTGTTTTATTTTATGTGACTCTAAGTAGATGCAAAAAACATATATAACAAATGAATTGAAAACAACCTTATTTTAAAAGCGAACTTATTTCATTTAACATTGCAGAATGCCAAAATTTGTTCATTCACGTTCTGAAAAATTCAAAAATGTTTAAAACAATCATAACAATAACCAGTAAGAAAGCTATATTCGGCCTGGCCGAATCTTAGATACCCTACACCTTAAAAGTTTTTAGGAATTTTTAGGAATTTTAGGAATTAATGTTTTATACCGATGCATTTTTTTATAAATTGATTCTATATTTATATGTCTTATATTCGTTTTATTTGCTCGTTTATAAATCCGAATAAAGAATTCTCAACCGAAAAAACAACCCTGATGACATCTGTCAAAAGAAATAAAAAGAAACGAGAGTGCGATAACTTTTTCCTGGCGTACGGACGTGCCTCGGTATTTTGATAATCAATTAATGTGTCTTTGTAATCTTTTCATTATATATTCTTCTTGAAATTATCCTGACGAAATTAAAAACCAGTCAATTAAATTAAACAATCTGAAGTTTTCTTTACTTGACAGAATCTATATATATAAAAATGAAAGGCCTGACTGACTTCCGATCAACGCACAGGCTAAACCCTTGGACCTAGAACGGTGAAATTTTGCACATAGGTTTCTTTTATGATGTATACGTCGAATAAGAAAAGATTTTTCGAAATGTTACTTCTAAGGACTTCAAAAAGGACATACACAGAATTTTTTCTTTGCCCAGGCTAAACCCTTAGATCTAAAAAGGTGAAATTTTGCACGGAGGTTTCTTTTATGATGTATACGTCGAATAAGAAAAGATTTTTCGAAATGTTACTTCTAAGGACTTCAAAAAGGACATACACAGAATTTTTTCTTTGCCCAGGCTAAACCCTTAGATCTAAAAAGGTGAAATTTTGCACGGAGGTTTCTTTTATGATGTATACAAGGGAGAAAAAAGGACTTTTCAAAAGTTTTATTTCCAAGGACTTCAAAAAGGATAAACACATAACTCTTTTGTTAGCCATCAAACATAGATTTTATTTTTTAACGAAAACATCCCGCGTATAAATACCTAAAAACCATTTACAGGATTTTTCAAAATTCATCCTCTAAAGGTCAAAAAAGGACATAATTTGGTAAAAGTACACCCAATGACATAATAAAATAAAACGAAGCATGAATATTTTGTACAAAGGTTTCTTTGATGATGTATACAAGGGCGAAGAAAGGATTTTTTGAAATTTTACTTCTAAGGACTTCAAAAAGGACAAACACATAACTCTTTTGTTAGCCATCAAATATGGATTTTCTTTTCTCACGAAAACATCCCGCGTAGAAATGCCTTAAAACCATTTTCAGGATTTTTCAAAATTCATCCTCTAAAGGAAAATTCATCTTCCAAAAAAGGACATAATTTGGTAAAAATACACATAATAAAATAAAACGAAGCACGTTATGAATTCTTGTCATGTACCAAAGAATATATGTATTACAATATATTATTACAATATTCAAAACAGAATGCTACGCCCAAGAGAGATTGTACATTAATAGTTTGAGATGAAAGAAATGGTACATAAAAGCAGCTTCTAAGCACTCTGAAAGATATTACAGTGAACGATGACATGATGGCTGGACTCACTGTACTATTAGCTGGAGACTTTTGCCAGACTCCTTCGTCTATAGTGCCGAGAGGAACTTGGGCTGACGAAGTTCAGGCATCAAATCTTTGGCACTTAATATAAAAACTGCACCTTAAGAAAACCAATTCTCCAAACTACTCCTGCAAATAGGAAACGGAGAATATCCGGAAACTGATGGCGAAATTCAAATTCAACCAAATCTTGCCTCAGTTGTGTCGACCGTTGACGAGCCAATAGAACGAATGTACCTGGATGTCCAAAACCTACACCATAAAACAACAGAGTGGTTGGGCGAACGTGCGATTCTTAAACCTAAGAACGATCAGGCATCAACCATTAATGACACATTGCTGAAGTAATTTGAAGAAACAGAATAATTGTACAAATCGGTGGACACAGTATTGCACATAGATAACGCTATACTCTATCCTGCGGAGTACATAAATACACTTAACCCACCTGGTCTACCGTCTCACAAACTTAACTGAAAATAGAGGATTTGATCTTAGGCAAGACTGCTTTTCACATGGGCAGTTTTACGTCGCCTGCTCGAGAGTTAGCTCACCTAACAGTTTGGTTGTGCTAGCAACTGATTGCAAAAACTCTATTTCTTTGTATAAAGAGGTACATTAATTAAAACTAAACAGCAAGAAGATTAAACAAAACATTTATAATATTGTACAATAAAAAATTTTAAAATTAAAATAAACACATAAAAAAACATATGTATATAAAAACATACCAAATTAAAAAAACAATGTAGTATTAAAAAATAATATTTTATTTCCGAGCAACGTCGGGTAGTATTTATATAAAATTTCATATTAATTGATAACACATTATAAAATTACTACTTATATAAGGATTTATGTAGGATGATTGTGCCATATTACCCCTCCGTCCATGTAACCTAAAAGTATGAGCGCCACGCCCATTTTCTGCAACGTAAAACATAATAATGTCGCTCGATATTGAAATTTTACTGTCATATCTTAAAACTAGAAGAAATATGTGGTTATAAGGAAAGCTATCTTATAATAACATTTAATCACAGACGGGTATAAATAGTAGGCGTGGTCGTTACCCGTTTTCAAAACAAAATAATTGGCTTAGTAGTTTTATTATTGTGTTCAGATTTAAGCTATATTTCCGTGCCCAGTTTTTCTGTAATAATGTTTTATTAGAAAAGAAGTTGTTTTGTAAAGTTTGATTGAGCAAGATTACATATTTTATAATATAACTGTTGAAATATATAAAACTGTACTAAGTGCTGAATTCTTTATCTAAGTAAATATGTAAGGTCCTGCGAAGGGTACCATAAGATAAGATAACATATGGTCAGCCAACTGCAATAGTACAGTTTGTTTAGGATACGTTTCTCTATCACTAGAACTAGCAACTCATGAGAACGTATGCATGATTAGAAGTCTGGCTGTCTTATTTATGACAGACAAAAACCAATTAACTATGGCGACAGCTAGAGTTCTGGTCATATAAGTAAGCATTAGATAAGGTATACACATGGTGCGAACTGCGTTCGCATCATTAGCTGATAAGATATGCACATGGTGCGAACTGCGTTCGTCCCATGTTTAGGTAGGTTAAGAATATTATAAATAAAGAAACTCTTGGAAACAGGAGTTAGTTGGCAATTGTAATTCAGTGAAGTGTGTTATTCTTCATTTTGGTGACCCCGTACGTTCGTTTGAAGTACGTAAAGTTTTAAAAAAAAAAAAAAAAAAAAAAAAAAAATTTAATAACAATTTTTAAATTGTTTATTAAATTAATTACATTGTTGGCTGTATAAAGCAAAATTTGCATCAGCTCTACAAAATTTTTTTTTGCTGTATAAAGCGTAGTGTAGTGATACGCATCAGCAAGTGAATCGATTGTATAAAGCGAACCACCGCATCAGTCAAAAAAATAAAATTTAATAATAATATAAAAAAGTGTGTGTTATAATGGAAGCGATTTTAATTACTCAATACGAGCTGGCTGAAGAAATTCAACGTTTATACCACTCATCGATTGCGGCAGATAAGGATGCGAACATGGAGTCCTTGCAATTATTAAAAAGAAACATACAGGAGAAAATGTCTATGTTTCAAACAAACAACGAGCAACTGGAGCCCCACGGTACTTCCCTTAAGAAAGAAAAATATTTTAAGGAAAACGTACCATCCAAGGTATGTACACTTGCGCTGACAGCCCTAACTAAGCTGGACTTCCTAATTCAAAAACTCTTGGAAAGTGAAGGTAAGTCTTTGAATAATTTAGTCAATAGGAGGTCTCTTGATAAAGGTGCCGATAAAGCACAGCATACTAAATATGATGGCCTTATAAGAAGGTTTAAGTTTGCACTGACAGACTTCGGAGACTCCATCGAAGCATTCAGAGATGATAACGGATGCTTCGAGGCAGTTAAAGAATCAAGAAATACGGCGCAAAAATTTTTTTACGAGTATGTTGACGCTTTCCCAGATGATGAACTTGTACAAACGTTTTATGAATTGAAGGATGAATATGCTACTATTTCAAAAGGAAGAAAAACAAAAACGGAGGAAAAATTATTGTATAGCCTTCCGTCCGTAGATATTCCCTATTTCGATGGTGATTATTCTAAATGGGAGACGTTCAAAGAGTTGTTTGAACAATTAGTTGGCTCCAAGAATGTCGCCAACGTTGAGAAAATGTGTATCCTTAAATCAAAACTGAAAGGTGATGCTGCCAGTTACATTGCTAATTTACCATCTACAAGCACAAATTTTTCTGTAGCATGGGACATACTCAACAAGCAATTCAATAATAAAAGATGTATTGCAAATGTGTATTTTAAAAAATTGCTTGATGCACCAATGGTAACGGAATCTGCTCGCAATGTCAAGGCATTTCATAGAACCATAAATGAATCTTTACAGGCACTAAATAACTTTAAACTATCATCTGAGGAAATATTACAAGCTTTTATAAGTTTTCTGTTAGTACGAAAGCTTGATGATAATTTAAGGTTAAAATACGAAATGACCTTAGAAGATTCTAAAATGGTCCCAAAAATTTACTCTTTATTAAAATTTTTGGAACACGAATGTTTTGCGTTAGAAGTGGTTCAAGAACCTTTGCTAAATTATGTCAATAATGTTTCAATAAAGAAATCGAACGGTTTTAGTAATGAAAAATGCATAATGAATTGCATGGTGTTCCATTTACCAAATCAGTGTTCTAAGTTTAGAGCATTATCTATAAGTGAAAGATGGAATAAGGCCCTTGCAAACAAATTATGTGTAAAGTGTTTAAAATCTGGGCACAATAATAAACAATGCAATGCGGTTAATTGCAAAAAATGCAATAGTAACCATCATTCACTTCTGCATAAAGACCAAGCTCCTTCAAAAAGTGCAGTTGTTAAATCTTCCGAAAGGACCAAAAACCTCTGCGAAATGAGTAAATATATTTTGCTGTCAACAGCACGAATTAAAGTAGAAGGTCTAAACGGGGAAATTAAATAAGCAAGAGCGTTGTTAGACAGTGGTTCCCAGGTTAGCCTGATTTCAAACAATTTTAAAAATAAATTAAAGGTAAACTCAAAAAAGGATCATTCGGTGATTGAAGGAATAGGAGAAAATAAATCCAATATTAAGGAAAGGATTAATTTGAAAATTAGATCAATTAATTCGGATTATTGTACTAATGTCGATTTATTAGTAGTAAATAAAATTTTCTCCGATCTCCCAGCACAAAAGATTGTGAGGGGAGAAATTCCAGATGATATTCAATTGGCCGATCCTCAGTTCGATGTTCCAAGCAAAATTGATCTCTTATTAGGAGCAGAATTATTTTACACGCTCCTGAAGCAAGGTCAAATAATTTTAAGTAAAGAAAAGTATGTTCTACAAAACAGTGTGTTTGGCTGGATAGCTTGTGGTCCAGCAAATGTAGAAACTAATTCCCTTTATTGCAGTATTGTTTCACATACAGAAGATAGCTTGGAACACCAGTTACAAAAATTTTGGGAATTAGAAGAAATACAACATAAAGTTGAGCATCAAACAGTTGCCGAAAAAAGATGCGAAAAATATTTCCAAGATAATACGAGTCTCGGAACCGATAATAAATTTATAGTATCATTGCCTTTTAATAAACCTACTAAAGAATTGGGCGACTCAGCCCTGCAAGCTGAAAGACGTTTTTACAATTTAGAACGCAAACTAAGTAAAGATAAGAGTCTTAAGGAACAATATCATAAGTTTATGCAAGAGTATTTAAATTTAGGGCATATGAAATTAGTAAAAAATATTTCAGAATTTGATTTAAAATATTATCTTCCACATCATTGTGTTCTTCGTCCTGAAAGTTCTTCAACCAAGCTGAGAGTAGTTTTTGATGCTTCAGCTAAAACATCTAAAAACGTTTCCTTAAATGAGATTTTGATGACAGGTCCTAAGCTGCAGGAAGATTTGTTTAATATTCTATTAAGGTTTAGGAAGCATAAGTATGTATTTTCAGCGGACATTGAAAAAATGTACAGACAAATTTGGATGAAAGAAAATCATCAAAAGTTTCAGCTAATTTACTGGCGCTGGAACTCTGAAAGTCCGTTACAAACATACGCATTAAAAACAGTAACGTATGGTACATCTTGCGCACCATATTTAGCTGTTAAATGTCTTCAACAGACAGCCGCAAGAGAAAAGACAAAATACCCAAAAACAGCGGAAATCATAAAATCCGATTTTTATATGGATGATTTAATGACAGGGGGTGACAGTTTGAGGGAAGTAGAAATTCTTCAAAAAGAGTTAATTACAGTTTTAAGCAAGTATGGGTTTAAATTACGGAAATGGTGCTCTAATAGTCCTAAATTATTAGAAAATATAGAAAAGAAAGATCGGGAAATAGAATTAACAATTGAAAATGACCAAACAGATAAAATAAAAGCGCTAGGTGTAACGTGGGTCCCAAGAACAGATGAATTTCTGATGAAATGCAACTGGAAATGTAATAATAAAATTACAAAAAGAAACATTCTATCTGATATTTCGAAGTTATTTGATCCGTTAGGCTTAGTAAATCCCGTAATTGTAACTACTAAAATATTATTACAAGAACTATGGAAATTAAAAATTGACTGGGACAAAGAATTACCCTCTAATCTCCAAGAAAAGTGGAATAAAATAAAAAGGGATTTGCCCAATTTAAATAAAGTAAAAGTCTCCAGACGCATTATAAGCCACTCAGTAAAAGGAGTAGAACTGCATGGCTTCTGTGACGCTTCAATGAAGGCATATGGAGCAGTCATTTATATCAAATCCATTGATGAAAATGGTTTATTTTATATAAACATAGCCGCATCAAAATCACGAGTTGCACCTACCAAAGTGGTAACTTTACCTAGGCTAGAACTTTGTGCAGCCGTTTTATTGATAGACTTATATAAAAAAGTTTTGGATAGCCTAAAAATTTCAATAGATAAAACAGTTTTTTATACAGATTCTGAAAATTTTATTAAGTTGGTTGAAATTAGATCCTGCTACATTGCAAATATTTGTTTCAAATAGAGTAAATTATATTCAAACCAATTGCAACAATAATTACTTTAGGCATGTTAAAACAAAGAACAATCCGGCGGATCTTATATCTAGGGGTCTATTGGCGGGAGAAATAATTGACAACAAATTATGGTTCGAAGGGCCTGAATTTCTTAAAAAACCTACAGATTCCCTTCAAAATTTTAATTCATTGCCCATAACAGATATGCCAGACATTAAAAAATGTAGAATTATTGGTGCTACTACTACTTATCAAGTGTCCATTTTTTATAAAATTAATCACAAAAATCAATTCGTTTTTTTTCAAAATGTTGTCGCTCAAATGATAAAGTTTAAGGACATTTTGCAAAAAAAACCCTTGCAAACCTGGCTCTTTTATAGAAAAAAGGCTCTTATTTTAATATTAAAAGATGTACAAAGCAGACATTTTGCCGCTGAAAAAAATATGCTTTTAGAAGGCAAAAGACTACCGGGAAGATAAAAAATCACCACTCTCTCCCCCATAATCGACGAAAGCGGCCTCATAAGGGTCGGAGAAAGGATAGAAAAAAGCATACTTTCTTATGAGGCAAAACATCCGATCCTCCTCCCATATAAGGATGATAATGTACGGCTATTAGTTGAATACATTCATGTCAAACATCTTCATATTGGTCCTCAAGGGCTGCTAGCAATTGTAAGGCAAAAGTATTGGCCACTTAGGGGTAGGCAATTAGCAAGGAAAATTGTAGGCAAATGTTATAGGTGCTTTAAGGCTAATCCCCGTCCTCTGCACCAACTGATGGGAGATTTACCTGAAGACAGATTAATTGGAACAAGACCATTTTTGAATGTTGGGGCAGATTTTTTGGGTCCTATAAATATTCACCACAAAATAAGAGGAAAGAAGAGTGACAAGGCGTATGTATGTGTTTTCGTATGTTTTGCAACGAAAGCAGTACACTTAGAAGTAGTTGCTGATTTAAGTTCCGCTGCGTTCATTGGGGCCTTAAAGCGATTCGTAGCTCGTAGAAGCTGTCCGACCAAAATTTACTCCGATAACGGAACCAATTTCATAGGAGCTGCAAATAGTTTAAAAGAAATTTTTGAGCTATTTAAGAATGAAGAACATCTTACATCCTTATCAGCCTTTTGTGCAGAACGCGAAATTGAATGGATATTTATACCTGCTAGGTCCCCACATGTAGGTGGGTTATGGGAAGCAGCAGTTAAAGCTGTGAAAAAACATTTTTTCAAGGTGGTAGAAGGAGTTATGACATTTGAAGAAATGTGCACCTTAATGACACAAATTGAAGCAGTTTTGAATTCAAGATCGCTTATTCCCCTTTCTGATGATCCAAATGATTATCAAGTTTTAACACCTGGCCATTTTTTAGCTGGAGAAGCTCTTTCAACTATTGTTGATCGTTGTGATAATCAATGTTATCACGGGGTGCGGGATCACTGGAAAGCAGTGGAGAGAAATTCCAAGGAATTTTGGAAAAGGTGGTCATCTGAATACTTGACAGAGCTTCGGAAAAGATTTAAGTGGAAATATCCGTCCGATAATATAAAACCTGGTGAGTTGGTCCTTCTGAAAGAAGATAATGTTCCTCCACTGAATTGGAGAAGGGGGAGGGTAATGAACACTATTCTCGGAAAAGACGGGAAGTGTAGAATGGTAGACGTAAGGACCAGCACTGGTGAGACGAAACGGTCGATCCAAAATGTTTGTCCTTTTCCTACAACTGAAGAAAATTATAAAAAAGAAGAAATACGGAGGTCAAAAAGAGTAAAAAATAAAAACTGTATATTAACTATATTGTCATTATTACTAATACTGCCTATTAACACGTTGACTGCCAAGGCCATTTTCAGAAAACTGGCCAAAAATGACATTTTGATTTTTTTACATTATATTACTAAAAACTCTATTTCTAGATCATTGGTATCTTCAAAAATCAAAAATGATGTTTTATAAAGGAGAAAAAGGACCTACGAGTTATTTCGTAGTTGGCTTCTGGGAAAGAGAATTATCTCGTAGTCGCTACGCAGAAGTTAATTCGTAGGTCCTTTTTCTCCTAAAGAAAACATCATTTTTGCTTTCTATAGTATTTTGTTTTATAGTTATTATTATTTATTATAATTATCATAATTTTATTATTATTTTCTTTCTTCTTAGATTTATAAACATTCTCTAAAATTACTGTTATAATTATCAAGAACCCAATATGGATAAAAAAAGGTCACTGAATCAAAGTGAAATTGAGTACAACGTAAATCTAAGTGATTCAGAACATGATTTCAGCGATGGTAGTAACGACATTTATGAGCCTTCTGAAGATACAAGTGACAGTGAAGATGAAGTCATCTCCGAAACTGAAAACTCACGGAAGCCAAACCCAAAATTTTTTTCTTTTCCCAGAAGCCATTTATCGATACTAACACTATTATAATACGGCTTTACTCGTAGCTATACAAAAAGTGGTAGTTTTAGGTAGTACGAGATAACTCGTAGTTGGCTTCCTGGAAGGGAAATCGTACTACGAGTTATCTCGTAGTTGGCAGTCAACGTGTTAATAGTACAAATTCTATGAATATTAATGTTAAAACAGAAAGTTTAAGAAATAAGGCAGGAATATTTTTCGAGAGTCAGGGTAGCGTTGGCTTGACCAGAACATCGTGGAACATCATACTACATGCTGATCTTCAGGAGTATTTAAGTTATCTTCACAAAGTAGGCGAGGCATTCACTAATCTAAAGCAGACGAATATGACGCTTGCCGGAAACAGTTTGCTGAGTACAGCGGTAGAACAACTTGGTATCAAATATAATCGGATAATTAGCAACAACGAGGTTATATTCTACAAAAGACACAACAGAGATCAACGAGTTCCGAGATTCCTATTACCCTTTGTTGGGTCCTTATATCATTCACTGTTTGGACTTATGGACGAAGAGCATGCTGAAAACCTGCAACAAAAAATTCGAAAAACTCAGGAAAATGAAAGGTTTCTGCTGGATATGTTTCAAAATCAAACGTCTGTTCAAGAAATTACCGAAAATGTGATTAAAAAGCAAAACGAGGTAATCTGAAGGAACTTTGACGACATCAACAAGTCATTGTATAATATCTCCGAAGTAATCAATAACCAATTGAATGAAGACATGCTACTAAATACTATAAACAGCTATATGGTAGCACTAGAGTCATTTGAGTTGATGCAGCGTGATGTTATTGAGTTATTATGGAATGTCAAGGGAAATTTTATAGAAAGGCTTCTTCCACTGGAGAAATTTCAAGGTCAAATTCGAAGCATCGTCCTGAATTTAGGCGAGAATCTCCAGCTTCCTGATATTGATCCGTTAGAGCTTGGACGCATCGCTACCATCACAGGTCGAACAACGAATCATTCCGTTATATTCAACATAAAAATACCTCTAATAGCCAAGGAAAAACTCAATGCATATGCAATTTACTCATATCCAACACACCACGATGGGTATTTCGTTAGTGTGAAAACTGTGTTTCGCTACATTCTAATAGATGGAAGGAAATCGTTCTTCTATGGTCTAACGGAAGAGAAACTATTTCATTGTCAACAAATGGAGAAGTTACTGCTGTGTCCACAAACTCATCCTCTATACAACGTGAATGGAGCTGAGGAATGCGAAATCCAATTACTTCTTAGAAGACAAACTCTCCCGAAAACTTGCGAGATAAACATCATGCCACCACGCAGTTTTTGGATGCAGTTGCATACAGCGAATACTTGGATATATTCAGCCTATAATGAAGAGTGTCTACAAATAACATGCAACGAGATCCCGAAGACAATCACAATAAGGGAGCAAGGTGTTTTACAACTGAGACCAGGCTGCCAAGCAGAAGCTGAAGGCATCAATCTATGGGCTTATGACGACTATACATCAGAGGTTAACTTCCATGTTCCGCAGATAAATTTATCCGAGCAACTGCCGTCGTTAAAATATGTCCGGATAACTGGGGATTTACAAACCTTCAAAATCCCAGAATTCCCAAAGCCGAGGCAGATTTTTGGAGTCCCTATAAACTTTGACGTCGATCTACATGATATGACGCATTATGGAATGAGCGTGACTAATTTAATCTTGCTGGTAGCTGCGATCATCGTAGGAGTTTTCGTCCTGAGGAAACTGTGTGTTGCTACGTCCGGTGTCATTCCTATTGGAGGTTTCGCCTTTGGACGCTAACCTACTCTCATAAATAGTACTTAGCATAGGGTAATTAAGAACTAATATAATCTTTAATTAAATATATAGGCAGTATTAATGACCTCCCCATTCTATGCGTTGAAATTTTAATTAAAAAAAAAATAAAATAGAACATTAGGTATATATTAAATATTATATTATATAATTTTGAAAGAGTTAACTCTTCCAACGCGGGGAGTGTTGAAATATATAAAACTGTACTAAGTGCTGAATTCTTTATCTGAGTAAATATGTAAGGTCCTGCGAAGGGTACCATAAGATAAGATAACATATGGTCAGCCAACTGCAATAGTACAGTTTGTTTAGGATACGTTTCTCTATCACTAGAACTAGCAACTCATGAGAACGTATGCATGATTAGAAGTCTGGCTGTCTTATTTATGACAGACAAAAACCAATTAACTATGGCGACAGCTAGAGTTCTGGTCATATAAGTAAGCATTAGATAAGGTATACACATGGTGCGATCTGCGTTCGCATCATTAGCTGATAAGATATGCACATGGTGCGAACTGTGTTCGTCCCATGTTTAGGTAGGTTAAGAATCTTATAAATAAAGAAACTCTTGGAAACAGGAGTTAGTTGGCAATTGTAATTCAGTGAAGTGTGTTATTCATCAGAGATCATCTTGTGTCATTCCGATAAATCTTCATTGCAATTTAGATTCTGCTAAGTAGTGATACGTCACTTGCGTCGTTATATCCCACTTATCATTTAGAAATATGGGAATGGCATATGCTTTTAGTATATTAAATAGCTCCTCTTCAGGTAACGGAATTCTTACGGCTATTATGAGACCCTGTGCGCCTCGGAATGCTCTGACCGTTGCCATTTTATGGATGTCGAGATTGTCTTCTAGGACCCCCATACTGCTTTGTTCTTCAAGTCTTAGCTGCCTCTTTTAAGTTTTCATCGCTTATGACTGCTGGGTGAAGCTTTCCGCTATATAGGTCGTCTATGATAGCCATATCTATCAGTTGTTGCCCCTGTATTTCGTTAAGGCTCGCCTCTACCGCTGACTGCACCTGCACCTGTGTTTTTGCGAGTTAAGCAATCATCTCTAGTATGACCTCGCTTATTACAGAATGAGCAAATTATTCTGTCTGTCGCTCTATGTGTCGGATTTTGTGTCCTGGTTGGTTGCTTGACATTTTTTCCTCCGCAGCTCTGCCCTGGCTTCCCCTTTGCTCACGCTGGTTATATGCCATGGTGGCAAGAAATGGTGCATTCATGTTGATGTTTAACTGGTCTGTGTATTCCCTGTGTTTAACTAGAGGGGCTACTGTGTATGGTTCCGAGCGCCTTTAGGGCCAATTCTACAATTTCTTCAATGTTTTTCTTCGTCACATTGAGCATATAAATTCTCAATACGGCGTCCTTTAATCCTGTTTTAAATGATTTCTCTATGACCCCCTCCAGCATACTTAATAGTGCCCTATCTCCATCTCCGTTGTAATCAGTTCGAATTATCTATTGCCTGTGTTCTTAGCACGTTTAGGCGTCTTGCAAACTGTCGTATATCTTCATTAAGCAGTTGGCTACAACTTTGGATACTCATTATGACTATATCTAAGGTGATTTTAGGTAAATACGCCCTTTTAATTGTGAGGTAGAATTCTTCGAGGCTATCGAAGCGTTCTGACCTCACCAAATCATAGGCATCCCCATGCAACCTCTGCTTAATGCAGTCTATGTAGTCCTGAGTGTTGTTTGTACCTACCTCCCTTGTGGCTAATTCGCACCCCTATATGAATTTGTACACTTCGCCGCGTAAGTCTGGTGACTGCGTTCCCGAAAAGCCTATTCGAACCAGCCTATTCGTAATCTTGGCTATCTCACCTGTACCCTGTTTGTGTATGTTATTTGTCGTCCTAATCTGTTGAAATGACCTTCCGTTGTAATCTTTCTGACTAACTGCAGACGGAGCAGCTTCCTTATGATAAAGCGTCCGATCGTGGTCTAGCGATATCTCTTGACTTAAAAATCTATTCTGCTCTTTTAACTCTTGTATGCGTCTATTTGCTTCCTCTAAAGAGCTACAGTCTTCTCTTGATTTCTGTGTTAATCCCTGGTCTAAGGTTCTATTCAACGTTTCCTCGGTTATCCCTTTTTTTGTTAATAATTCCCTTAGTTTTTCGTTCTCTCGCTCTATGTTCGCGAGTAAGTCTTCCTGAAACTCTTTATTTACTAAATAATTGTCGTATCTATCTCTTAACGTGTTAAACTCTAATTCCCATGTCTTTGAATCTTCTGTCTTATTCTCTATTATCTGGTTTAGGAATTTAAGTAATTCCTCTACTATTGCGTCTGCTTTTTCTACACTCGTATGGTCTTTCAGGTCCCCTACTCTAGACTTTATCAATTCTAAGTTTTCCTTGTTGCCTACTGTCTCTTTTAAAGTCGCGCAAATCCTGGATATAAATTCGTTTAACTGGCGTTTCAGTTCTTTATGGGCTCTATCTAATTCCATGTAAGCTTGTTCCTGCAACGACTCGGCTATTAATTAAAAGAACGACATCTAATTTAGTGGTTTTTTATTCTATTAATATTTCAGTTATGGTAATTTTTCCCAATTCCCGTACTTAAAACTTTATTCAAGCGACTACTTAGCGGCATCGATTATCGTTTAATCGTTCCATTAAACGTTTAATTCTTTATCTTTGAATTCTTTAATTTGAATTTTAATTCTACTCTTAGTACTTTAGAATGAGAAACAATTAAAATTTTTATTATGAAGTTTCAACTTCCTTAACCGGCTTAGATTTCTTGCTCGCTTCGTTTACCGAGCGTGCAGTAAACATTCGCTGTACATCTGTTCATTAGCAAAGACTACAAGACTGGAAACTCTTCCACTACACTAAAAAATCGTAAAATCAAAAAACATGTACACTATACGTGTAATTTCGCATTGAATTGTTGTTGCTCTTTTGGTGAAGTTGGGAAGAAATTCGTTAACATGGCAACGGGTGGAGATGCCAACCTGCTAACAATATTTAATTCAATTTATTTACAGCCTTATAATGTAAATAGTTTCAAGGCGTAAACGAAAACGAAACATATGTTTTTCATGAGTTTTGTTTTGTGCTTTTCGTCATTTTTCGTTTGTTTGACAGCAGGAAGATGACAGCTGACAAATGAAATACACCACGCGAAATTAACGTTTGTTGTTTGTATTTTCACATGCTTTGCAGCTCTTTTTATGTGACGGGGAATAATGGATGACGAATTGCCAAGAAAAAAGTTGATAAATGAGGCGAAAGCACAGAGGCTATCGTCTAGAGTGAAAAATAGTTTGTGCATTTGCAAGTTGTGTCGAATTTTTATAAATTGGTTTTATAATTTCATTAATTTGTGTGATATTCCGGAAACAATTAACATGAGAAAGTAAATATACATCAACTAAATCGGTATCATTTCACATTAAAGCAGAGGTTGAAACTTTTATAACTTTTATCAAAAAAGTCTTTTGAATAACTGTTATCAAAGACTTTTATTTTTAAAAGTCTTTCATAAAAGTTATTTTGAGACTTTTATATTTAAAAGTCTTTGAAAAAAGTCTTTTGAAGACTTTTATTTTTAAAAGTCTTTGAAAAAAGTCTTTTGAAGACTTTTATTTTTAAAAGTCTTTGAAAAAAGTCTTTTGAAGACTTTTATTTTTAAAAGTCCTTCATAAAAGTTATTTTGTGACTTTTATATTTAAAAGTCTTTAATAAAAGTTATTTTGTGACTTTTATTTTTAAAAGTCTTGGGAAAAAGTTATTTTGAGACTTTTATTTTTAAAAGTCTTGGGAAAAAGTCTTTTGAGGACTTTTTCGTTTAACTTTTTTGAAATAAAAGTCTTTTTTAAAAGTCTTTTGAAGAAGAAATGCGCTGAGGCGAACTGTGGACAACGAGCATGTATGATAAAGAGATTACAAAGGCGAATTCAACGCAGAGGAATTTCGATTTGCAGTTCCGACGATTAGGGACATACCGATTGGTTGGACTCGAACTGCTTTTGATAATGTTTGATGCTTATAAGGTTGTTGAATTCTGTATGACTTCGTATTTGAATATGCGTAAGAAGAGTTAATCGATCGAGCACTCGGTTGCCAGATAAAGTGTGAAAGAAAGAATCGATCAATTTGTTGCGTACAGCGGGCAATGAGAAGAACGGTGCAAGAGAAAAACGATTCGTCTTCGTTTTGTTCTTTCACAATAACAAAACATGCACAACCGTCCGTCCACCAAGCAAACAAATTTGCTTCCAATTTTGCATTTTATGGCTTTTGAATGAAGTTTTGCTTTTTCTAGCTTCGTTCTGCTACTGTTTCAGTGTCTAAGCTTTGTAAAGCGCTGGCACGATCTACGTTCCCAGCATAGCGTGCTGTTGAAGAATTTGTATAGGCATTGTATATATATTTTAGACGGCATATCAATTCATTGAATACCTTATACGGGTAAGACTAAAAAGTTAATGAAGTCAAATTATGGAAATATTTCAGAGGAAGTATTTATTTATTAAATGTCTATTTATTTTTATCAATTAACTCGAGTAGGCTGTTATGGCTTGTAGTTACAGTTATATATTTATGCATAAAATATAATTGATGAAACGAGTAAAAACAGTCTAACAAATAAGTATTAATTTAATAAATCTAACAAAACAATTAAAAAAGATAGATCGAAATCATACGTAATAAATTATTATTTTATATCAAATGTTTGTGATAATACAATATAGTACATGTAATAACTACTAAGGTTTTACTAATATTTTCGATATTCATTTCAAATAGTAAAGCATTTTCAATAGTTTTTCACAATTTTTCTTTTCTCTTTTTCTCTGCATATATCTCATACTTTTCATGAGTTTGTCATACTTTTAATTATTTATTCAAGTGAAAGAACAAAACGAAGACGAATCGTTCTTCTCTTGCACCTGAATTCTTGAAAAAAATAAATAGACATGTAACAAATACATAAATACTTCCTCTGAAATATTTGACTTCATTAACTTTTTAGTCTTTCTTAACGTATTGAATGGATTGATATGCCGACTAAAATATATATACAATGCCTATACCAATTCTTCAACAGCACGCTATGCTGGGAACGTAGATCGTGCCAGCGCTTTACAAAGCTTAGACACTGAAACAGTAGCAGAACGAAACTAGAAAAAGCAAAAATTTCATTCAAAAGCCATAAAATGCAAAATCGGAAGCAAATTTGTTTGCTTGGTGGACGGACGGCTGTGCATGTTTTGTTATTGTGAAAGAACAAAACGAAGACGAATCGTTCTTCTCTTGCACCGTTCTTCTCATTGCCCGCTGTACACAAAAAATTGATCGATTCTTTCTTTCACACTTTATCTGGCAACCGAGTGCTCGATCGATTAACTCTTCTTACGCATATTCAAATACGAAGTCATACAGAATTCAACAACCTTATAAGCATCAAACATTATCAAAAGCAGTTCGAGTCCAACCAATCGGTATGTCCCTAATCGTCGGAACTCTAAATCGAAATTCCTCTGCGTTGAATTCGCCTTTGTAATCTCTTTATGATACATGCTCGTTGCTGTGGAGGAACATGATTGAATACATATATCGCTATCAGATTTGGTGCGAAGTAAAGAATATTTGCTTGAATCGTCACTCAGCGCACGCTGCGTGTGTGTATCAATATCTCGGACGAAGCCCTTATCGGCATCGGGTACAGCGGCGACAATGCTTTAAAACAACAACACATTGCTCAGCTTGTGTGTGAATGACTGTGTTGTTATTGTTGATTGTTTACGTTATAGGGTTATAAAGGATTTCAAGCAGAACTACTAATGCAATGAATTTTGATCGAAAAATTGTTATTGGTATTAAAATCTAGTTAGTCGCATGTCACTTTAGAGTTAGTTAACTCTCAAACGGCTGCACCGATTTCGATGCGGTTTTCACCATTGTATTGCAAATTTTTAATTCAATCGTTTTAATAGATGATGGAGCAAGGAGCAAGGAAGAGGTTGCATTTGGATGACGAAGGTAATAATATTCCTTTGATATATAATATTCCTTTGATAATTTTTTCATTTTTTCGTCTTAATTTTTATTCATCTTTTTCATTTCCGCGTCTACTTCTTCAGTTTTTATCTCTCCATCGCCAGCCTTAGCATTTCCGTCAGTCTCGCCATTGCCGTTAGTCTCACCATTGCCGTCAGTCTCGCCATTGCCGTTAGTCTCACCATTGCCGTCAGTCTCGCCATTGCCGTCAGTCTCACCATTGCCGTCAGTCCCACAATTGCCATCAGTCTCAGCATTGCCGGAAACCCAACAATTGCAGCAACCTTCACCGGCTGTACAAAAACGGCGTAAGACCGACGAGGACGAATATCTAACTTTGTTGCGAGACCAGAATGCATTATTAATAGATATCCGTGGTTCTATATAAGGGAGAACCGAATTGAAACGCGAATCAATTGCTTTGAAACAATAATCAACACATGCTTTAGAGCGTATAGCTGCAGCGTTTGAGCGGAATTTGTCTGCCCAAGAGCTGTTAGGTCTGATGGAATAACACCCTAATTCCAAGAGTCAAAAAAAGGTACTTAAAAAAATGCTAAAGAATGATGTTTAATGTAATAAAGTTAAAGTTATGTTAAAATGAACACCCTTATTTCAAGAGTCACGACAACGACGATGTCGGGTGAGTGTGTTTGTGGTTTTCGCCGGCATTGACATTTTATATCTATTTTTGTAATCGACGAAAACCACAAAGACACTCAACCGACATCGTCATCGTCGTGACTTTTGGAATAAGGGTGTTCATTTTAACATAACTTTAACTTTATTACATTAAACATCATTCTTTAGCATTTTTTTAAACACTTTTTTTTAAGCTTTTGTTGTTGTATAATTTCAAATGTAATTGATCTGAATTTACTTTATTGCTTTTGTTTTGTGATTGATATCAATTACCTTGATTTGTATTGTAATTGATCTGAATTTACTTGAATTGCTTTTGTTTTGTGATTGATCTCAATTACCTTGATTGTATTGTAATTGATCTGAATTTACTTGAATTGCTTTTGTTTAAGATATATGTATATGATATGAGAAATAGTAACTTAGAAAAATTAGAGAAGAATTAGAATTAGTTAGAGAAATAGTAACTTAACTTAGTAACTTTTGAATTGTGTTACTTTTCGTGCCTTGAAATAGCTTTTCGTACCATGTACCTTTTTGTTTTACTTTTAAAAAATTTTTGGTCAAAAATATTTACTTTAATTATATTAGTTTATTTTTTTTATTGTTACATCGAATTACAATTACATTACATTTGAATTACAATATTTAATTCAATAAATAACATTTTAAAATAACATTTAATAAATCTTAATTCATTTTCGGCCAATTCTTATTTAACTCTTTTCTAGTACCAACTTCGGGATTCGTCGGTGTTTCAATTTTGTTTAGTATGTGTTTAAACTTTGCTTTTTTATCTGTGGAAATTAAAATACCTATATAAATTGTACAAGATTTTGATTATTTTATATAGCGAACTACTTACACTCATTTCTGCATTGCCCAGTACCTTGATTTCATTGATTCTTAATCTTAAAACCATCTAAATCCATGCCGCAGTAAATCTGAAATAAATACACAATACATAACAAATTAGATTTCGAAAAGATAAAAACTCAAAAAACTTATAATAAACAATGAACAATTTTATATCTTTTTAATATTTCTCGTGGTCCTGAAAAGGACCGTTTGGCTGGCCGTTTGTTATTACTGGCTTATGGCCAATGCTAATTTGTCTCGGAGAGCCGCTGCCGCAGTTGAAGGCGTCCTTTCATCACCAGTAAATATTTCCGAAACCTCGGCAGGTCCTTCAGCTACCGCCCATTTATTTTTTTTTAAAATGCACATGTTGTGCAATGCACAACAAGCATTTATAATCTGTGTAGCTTTAAGTGGACAGGAGCGACGAGGAGGTGGACTTTGAGGGGGCGGGGTGGCAGAGGGGAGTTAAAGTCGTCAGCTCAGAAGTCATTGGACTTCTTGACTGCCGCAGTTGCGGGCCTGGGCGAAATCTGGCCAAAGGCAAAACTGGAGACCCTGCCACGCTCTGCCCTAACACTGCGACCAGTCGTGGTCGTGTGGATCCCTCCTCCAGTTCCGGAATCAGGGGCGGCCATGCTAGGTCTTATTAGTAGGCAAAACCGTTCGCTAGGGGCACAGGACTGGGAGATCCTCTCGTCCAACGTCCCGAAGAACGGTGGCAGGAACTTCTGGCTGGCCGTCAACCGTCATTCCTTAGAGATGCTAAGGAAGCAAGGAGGCTCCATTAAATTCGGCTTTGGATCCCTAAGGGTCCGCGAGTCGACTGATGGGGCGGCGGGAGGGGGAGGTAGACCAAAGCCTAATGAAGGTGGTGCAAATTAATTTGCACCACTGCAAGGCGGCATCGGCCGACCTCCTCCTGGTCATGGAGAAGGAGGGTATCGACGTGGCCCTAGTACAAGAACCCTGGGTGAGGGGAGGCAGGATGGCAGGACTAGCGTCATGTCGATACCAACTATTTGCAACGGACACCACAATGAAGGTAAGAACATGTATATTGGTAAGGAAAAACATTAATGCCTTTCTTTTTCCTCATTACAGCTCACCTGATCTTACGACGGTAGTATGCGAGACCCAGCAAGACGGCTCGTTCCTGCTCTCGTCCGCATACTTCCCATACGAAGAACAAGAGCCCCCATCGCATCAAGTCCGGGAACTAACAAACCTTGCCAATAAGAGCAAGTTGAGGTTGGTTATGGGATGCGATGCGAACGGTCATCACACCCAGTGGGGAAGCCGAGACATCAACAAAAGGGGTGAGTAGATCTTTGATTACATACTAAAATATGACCTTGTTATATGCAATAGAGGGACCACACCCACATTCCGTAACAAGGACAGGTCAGAGGTATTAGACCTAACCCTGAAGAACGATAGGGACACTACCATTGAGGGTTGGAGAGTATCCACTGAGTGCTCTTTCTCTGATCACTACAGGATACTCTTCAACATTAGGACTATAAAACCCAAGAAAGAACCACCTTTTCGAACCCCAAGAGGACTGACTGGGAAAAGTTCGCGGGTCGAATCCCTAGGGCACTGTCTAAGGTCAACCCAGGAGATGGAAACAAGAACACCGATTCCTTAGTCAGATCTCTCTCGGAAGGGCTCCGCAGCGCCTTCAATGCCTCATGTCCTATCAGCCGACCGCGCAAAAAAGCCAAACCGGTCTGGTGGAGTTATCGGCGCTGCGGAAAACAGCGAGATCGCTCTTCAACAGAGCAACCAACAGAGGTACAGACACGGACTGGGCTCTTTACAAAGCCGGACTCAGAGCTTACAAAAACAGAACCAGAGCAATCAAGAGGGACTCCTGGAGGGCATACTGTGAGTCAATATGCGCAGTCAACGAGGCCGCAAGACTTCGCAAAGTGCTAGCTCGAGAAAGGGCAGTACCGAGTAGCATCCAGCGGCTGGACGGCTCGTGGACTCAATCCAGCCTCGAAACTCTGGAACTCCTGTGCACTACGCACTTTCCAGGCTGTACCGACAGAGCCACGGAGTTGCCATCAGCAATCTCGACGGCGGTCGACGACGGCACTTACAACGGATCCCACATAGATGTGAATGACATGGTAAATGCAGAAAGGGTCTCGTGGGCGGTCGAATCCTTCCAGCCCTACAAAGCTGCGGGCCCAGATGGAATCATCCCGGCCATGCTACAGAGATCCCTATCCACCATCTTACCATTGCTCATTGACATGTTCAAAGAATGCCTTATGAAAAGGTACATCCCAAAGGAGTGGAGGGAAGTCAGGGTATTATTCCTGCCAAAGGCAGGTAGACCCTCCCACAGCTCCGCTAAGGACTTCAGACCCATCTCCCTCTCATCATTCTTACTAAAGACTTTGGAGAGGCTGGTGGACCTGTTCATAAGAAACAAAATCACTCACCGGCTTTGTCAGTCTCAACACGCCTACTTAAAAGGTAAATCAGTTGAGAGTGCGCTGCACTGCGTGGTTGGTACAATCGAGAGGTCCCTCGAGGTAAAAGAGTTTACCCTAGGGACATTCCTGGACATAGAGGGGGCATTCAACAATGTCAACCCGACTGCGATTAGTGACGCCCTGAAGTACTTTGAAGTGCCCCGCATCATTAGTGACTGGATTGGTAACATGTTAGGCAGCAGAATTATCAATGCAGCCATGGGTGCAAGCAACTGCCGCAAAAACGCCACACGCGGGACCCCTCAGGGGGGTGTTCTGTCCCCCCTCTTGTGGCTCATAGTGGTAGACGAATTGCTAAGAGAATTTCAAGGTACGGGAGTCAGGGCAACAGCATATGCCGACGATGTAGCCATATTGGTAACGGGGAAATTCCTCGGCACAATTAGTGAGCTAATGTCGCATTCACTTGGAAAAACTTCAAAGTGGGCGGACAAGAACGGACTCAGCATCAATGCTTCAAAGACCGAACTTGTGCTCTTCACTAGGAAGTATAAAATACCAGACTTCAGAAGACCAAGCCTGAACGGCCAAACTCTTCCTCTGTCTGGCGATGTGAAATACCTAGGCATAGTTCTGGACAGTAAACTCTCCTGGAATAAGAATATAGCCGAAAGAAGGAAGAAAGGTTTGAACGCCCTATACGTTCAACCAGGGAGGAGTGGTCGGCTGCAGAGCAGGTACGGCTCAAGGGTATTTCAATTTACACGGACGGCTCAAAGACCAATGAAGGGACAGGAGCCGGTTTCTACTCTGACACGCTGCAAGCACAGCGATCATACAGACTGCCAGATGAGTGCAGCGTGTTTCAGGCAGAGATTTTCGCGATCGAGCGAGCAGCAAACTATGTCCTGGAAGAAAGGGTATCTGAAACTGATATAAATTTCTTCATAGACAGCCAGGCTGCCATAAAAGTATTAGGCTCGACGCAAGTTAAGTCAGAGATTGTCTTGAAATGCAGAGGTAAACTGCGGGACCTAATGAAAGCCCACATCGTCAGGATCTGCTGGGTCCCAGGCCACTCGGATATCGAAGGCAATGAGCGAGCGGATCTCCTGGCTAGAACGGGCTCCTCACTAGGGGCTGAGGAGGCGGACTCCTCTGTCAAGACACCTATCTCCAACCAGATGAACTCCATTGACACCATAGTGACAAACATAACCAACAACACCTGGAAATCCAGGTCAGATTGTGTTACCAGCCGTTCACTATGGCCAGAGCTCAACCGTAAGAACTCTAAGACGATACTCTCAATGCCCAGAGACCAACTTAGAGTAATAGCAGGAGTGATCACAGGGCATTGCACCATAGGGGCTATGGTGACCAGGTGGAAACCAGGCACCAGAGTGGATCACTGTAGATGTTGTGACGACGCGGACGAGGAGGAGACTATTCACCACCTGCCCTGCCAATGCCCAGCCCTCGCATACCGCCGCCTCTGCAGTGTGGGGGCGGAGTACCTCGAGAGGCTGACAGAGTTGGCAGAGCGCCCGGTGACCAGTCTCATAAAGCTAATAAAGAGCACCAGATCGGCCCACACACGGCCATTGCCCCACCCACTCGAGGGGGCTCGGCCTGAGTAGCCACAGGCCGCTTTGCGGCCACACGCCCTCTCAACCTAACCTAAGTGGAGAATAATGTAAGCCCCTTTCACCGATGATGCACCGGAAACGATTTTTGAGTGTGCCGAAACATCGTTGCACCACGTTACGTGCTTTGCACAACTTGCAGTTAAACGTTAGTGCTTCGTGGCTTTGTGGGTTCCGGTACGGTGTCATCAAATACGGAAGGTTTTGATAACCCGAATCACCTAAAATTTTGAAAAATAGTAGTGTAAAAATAAAATTGGGTTTAAAATTATAAATCCTTACCCAACAGCCATGTGTTCGTCTTCCCACTGTCGTATGCTGCCTTCAGGATGCTATCTGCCGGGCTGGTTCTCCACGCAAACGCATTGTGGTTGGCTCCTGGAACTGTGGCATCAACGTATCGGATCACCATATCGAAATCACATATCTTGAACGACAAAGAACGACAGTCTGTAAATTTACGTAATGGTGGGCGGAACGCGCCCAGTTTTACATTGTAATAATGTTTTATTAGAAAAGAAGTTGTTATGTAAAGTTTGATTCAGGATGTTTATATATTTAACAATATAACCATTTGAGACCCTATTTTACCCGTATAACCTAAAAGTGGGCGGATCACGCCCATATTTGGTATATCAACGGATGAAGTTACTCTATACCCAGAAATGAAATTTTGTTGTCATAACTCAAAAAATAACGGCTGATATCACATTTTTATTAAAAAATAGGCGTGGTCGTGGACCGATTTTGCCCATTTTCAATACCAACCTGCACACCCTAAGAAACAATATTGCTGTAAAATTTGATCACAATATCTTCACCGGTTCTCCTGTGATCGTGATTTCAACAGACAGACAGACAGACGGACGGACATGGCTAAATCGACTTAGGAGGTCACGCTGATCAAGAATATATATACTTTTCTATACCTATCGTCTCTATTTCTATTCGTTACACATTTCGTGACAAAGTGAATATACCCTTAACTTTAAGGTGTAGGGTATAAAAATGAAAGAATGGAAATATTTCAGAGAAAATATTTATATTATGTAGCAATTCGAACATATTTTTTATGAGTATGAAGGAATCGGAGGATCGACTTTTATTTGTTATTTTGTACTAACAACTGTAGTGCTGCTGTCTGACCGTCTATGTATTTTCCTGTAGTTATTGTAGTGTCCAAAACTATTATTAAAATTAAATTAAAGACTAAACTTTTTAATATTTATGATTTTAGTTCTATTAAGGAAGCATTATCAATAAAACAAAATATTGGTACAACAATTATATTATAATTTTATATGTACATAAAAAATAACAATAAACAATAACCTAATAATAAACTTAATTTAATACTAAACAGTTTATTATGTCGGCAAAATGTTCCAAAAAACAAAATTCCTTTACTTAATAACTTAACTTCCCTTACTTAAGCGAAAAAATCAAAGAGTTAAGCGATGGAATCTTGTATGTCAAAGGAGTTGAAAACGAAACGATCGAATTGTGGGTAACAGCAGGGGTTGAGGGAACAGGGGAATTAGACTTTTTTTTTGGTTTCTTTACAATAAAAAATCAAGTGCTTACGTCTGTCGGTCTATCAAGCTTGGATTTTTTTTTTTCGCTTTATTATTTTTCGTTTATTAAAGGAATTTGGTTTTTTGCAACGTTTTGCCGGCATAATATTAATATTATTAGTATTTTAAATTAGGTTTATTATTAAATTAGGTTATTGTTTATTGTTATTTTATATGTATAAAATTATAATATAATTGTTGTACCAATATGTGTTATTGGTAATTCGATACACTGAGCTCAATGCAGGGTTGATTTCGTTTTATTTCCAGCCCATAGGCAATGCTTCCTTAATAGAACTAAAATCATAAATTTTAAAAATTTTAGTCTTTAATTTAATTTTAATAATGGTTTTGGACACTACAATCACATGGTAAATTTATAGACGGTCAGACAGAAGCACTTCAGTTGTTACTACAAAATAACAAGTACAAAGTCGATCTTCCGATTCGTTCGTACTCATAAAAAATCGAATTCCTACATAATATAAATATTTCTCTGAAATATTTCCATTCTTTAATTTTTTATTTTTGCTTCCATTAACTTTTTATTTTTACTGGTATAAGGTATTAAAGGTGAAGATATGCCGACTAAAGTCTTCTTCTTCTTAAATCTTCTGCCTATACGAATTCTTCAAGAGCACGCTATGCTCACAACGTAGATCGTGCCAGCGGTTTACATAGCTTGGACATCGAATAAGAAGCAGAACAAAGCTACGAAAAGCAAAATTTCTTTCAAAAACCTTAAAATGCAAAATTTAAAACAAATCCAGACGAATTGCACCGTTCTTCTCATCACCCGCTGTACTCCAGAAATTGATCGTGTCTTTCTTTCATACTTTACTTGGCATGCATTGTTAGTGCAAACTAACAAAAGCAAAGTCGATCTTCCGCTCCCTTCATACTCATTAAGAAGATCTTCCGAACCTCTCACTCATTAGGAGATCATTCAATTTTGCTTTGTTAGCCCGTGGTTATGCTATCGAGCAAAACTTGGTGGGAAATTACTCTCATTTTTGTGATCGGAGTCCGTGCAAAAAGAGTGGTTACGCTTGTGCTTGACCCACGCTTGCTTTCTTCAAAAATATATAGTTTTTCTCACCTGCAACAGCAACCCGTCTACTACACAAATGAGAAAACGTATTATTTGCGGTGTAGTTTTCGACGTAATGGAAGATCAAATGTTTATATTAATTAAAATCTGCTTAACATATATAAAGACGTAATATTTTGGAACGATAATCAGAGGAATATAATTGATAAATTTATCAGTTCATTCCATTTTTTCACTCCATTCCACTCTTCAGTACTCTTGTGAATATTGAGACTAAGCAACACCGGTTTGCTTGGTGTCCTCGGTGTACGCTAGACCGAGTTTTCGTGCTCGGTGTGAGAGAGTGATGTTGAGAACAGAAAAATATCCCATTCTCTCTTTTACACACAAAACAACAAAAAAAAGTCCTACTTGCCAAGCAAAACTCGATAGCATAACCACGGCCTTACGAGCACTGAGAAGACCGCTGAGTTGGGCTTTATAACAACAAATACAAGGGATTCAGGGCATACAGAAGCATTTTGTTGTTGTACACTTTTTTGTTTCTTTTCTACTAGAACAAAAACAAAATTGAAGTGCTTCCGTGCTTTCCTCCGAAAGCGAAGCAAAAGTTACCAACAATTTATCAATCATAATATGGTGAAAATTATGTTTTAGTGTAAATATTGGACCACATTCACCATGCTGCGCTGCCTTTCGATAGCGGCAGAGTGGTGTGTATTCATGCTAATAATGGCACATCTAATATTGTTCTTCTTTGAGTCATAATATCTCTTTACTATTTATACTCTTTGTTCGGCCTCTTGTTATTCTTTCTCTATGGTTACAGCCCTTTGATATTTGAAAGTTTTACGTCTTTTTCCCCTAATCTTTTTGGGATGCCTATATGTTAATATTATCGTTGAAAAGGTAATCGAATTACCTTTCATTTATGTAAACTATAATTTTTTAGAGTAACTGTTACTTTTAGAGAAAAATAATATGTAAGATTTTTTATATAAGTTTTTCTATTCAATAATTTTGTTCTGAATAAAATGTATTTTTAATTAACCTATATAATTACCGTAATAACATCATAATCGGTGTAATATTTTAGGAGAAAACCAACAATAACACTAAAAAATACCAATTTTTGTCCAACATTATAAAAACAAAGATACGCCTGCCAAATCTAAAATTGAATTTTTCTTGAAAAACAAACGTTTTTTGATAAAAGATTGTTTAACATAAAGGATAGGTAAATGGAATAGCTGTCCAATAATACCAATAAAGTACAATTTGCAGCCATATAATTAAATACTTTATTATACATATAATAGATTGATATTATATTACATTACAGATATTAGTTAGTTGTTAGTTGGTATCTCTTGATACACAAGAGGTGGTGAGCTTAGAAGCAGAATAAAATATATGTCGGGAAGCGAAAAATCATAAAGTTTTATTCTAAATTGCTATTAAATAACAATAATGATACCTAGTAATTTTCCAAAAAAAGGTGCCTGTAAGGATTTTGAACATATTCTATACAATTAATTAAGTGGACATTAAATTGAATGTGCTCATTTTGTGCTGTGAAAATTCTATCTAAAACGCAATTTTCTAGACACAAAAATCACCTCATTTGTTTTGTGTACGTAAAGACCCCGGGGTTTTATGTAAACAAAAATTTCTTAGCAATTGTTGTTGCATTGCTCTTCGTGGCACGCACACATTCATAGCATTTTCAAGAGTTTCCAGTCTTGTAGCCTTTGTTCATTAGTTTGTACGCTGAAGCTCGCTGGTGCTTTGTTTCAAGCAGAGACGAAGCGTCAAAATTTTCATGACTTCGCCGTTCTGCTTTGTTTCAAGCAGAGACGAAGCGTCAAAATTTTCTTGACTTCGCTGTTCAGCTTTGTTTCAAGCAGAGCAGAAGCGTCAACATTTTCATGACTTCGCTGAGGTAATTTACCTCAGAAACACCTCACAGAAAGGAACGAACGACCTGCCTCAATTTTTCTATCTTTGATTGTTTTTTATCAGCCAGCAATTGTAATTGCTTGTTATTGAAACAACGAAGTTGATTTGGCTTTGATCCCACGTTCCTTACTTTAAATGCTACTTTTATTTTTGGTTCTCCAAAATAACCAAAAAAAAATTCCTTCTTAATGTTTTTATTTATTGTAATTCCGATTATTACCCTTTTTTTCGAAATTTCATACTTTTGCGAATGTAGGACGTATTATTTAAAAATACGAAATACGGACGAATAAAATGATAAAATTCATTATCAACCAATCAACTTAAATTGTGCGACTTTGAAATCAACTACATTGAATGTTAAAATTTATTTAACATTGTACTTTGAAGTCAATCGTCTAAGACACACCCGAAACTATACAACTTAACCGTATTTACGCGTTTTGTTTTAGTATTGGATTGGTTTCCTGTTTTAACAATTTGCATTTATCATTTGAATTTTACCACTTTAAATAGAATCTATTTAAGTTAGTAAAATTATTCTATCTAAAACGCAATTTTCTAGACAAAAAAATCACCTCATTTGTTTTGTGTACGTAAAGACCCCGGGGTTTTATGTAAACAAAAATTTCTTAGCAATTGTTGTTGCATTGCTCTTCGTGGCACGCACACATTCATCACATTTTCAAGAGTTTCCAGTCTTGTAGCCTTTGTTCATTAGTTTGTACGCTGAAACTCGCTGGTGCTTTGTTTCAAGCAGAGACGAAGCGTCAAAATTTTCGTGACTTCGCCGTTTACTTTGTTTCAAGCAGAGACGAAGCGACAAAATTTTCTTGACTTCGCGACTTCTTGACTTCGGCTGGAAAAAATCCGGCTGCGCCAATTTGTTGTATGTTTTCCTTGCAGGGTGGTCTTCCTATTCATCTTTTAGTTGTCCTCGGGAACAACCAATAAAACTCTCTGTTGTTGGTTTTTATTTAATCTTCCTTTAATTTTTCTTTAGGGTTTCTTTTATTTTAACACGGCAGGACACTAGTTATATTCTTACCATTAGTTTTTATCGACACAATTTATTATTTAACTCAACCGCGACTTTATACGCGAACCGCGAGACGACACTTCGACCACATCGTTCGGATATAATTTCTAGACTCCCGTTCGAATCTTTTTCTGGTTTCCACTCTGGCTTGGTCGACGCACCCGTCGACCGTACCAAAGTGGGTCGGTGTTGGCGCGTGTCGCAATTTCCATTCTTTCGCAATTTTTGTATTGCGAAATGTAAATATCGGCAGAATTAAATCGTTCCCAATTAAATTCTTCCGCGTTTGGTTTTGGATTATTTTTTCTTATTTCCTTAAACCAAGCGTTTTATGGTCACTGCAAAAAGCTATGATTTTTAAGGTTTGGAAGCTCGCTACTAGCTAGCTTCCACGATCAATACCAATGCTAAACGCTATGGTTGTTGGCTTGGTTTTCCAAAACTTGACTAAAGCTTCTGGCTACCAAACAAAGCGCTGCGGTTGCAGACTTGGCTTTCAAGTTTACTTTAATGAAAGCTTGGATGGAAATTGCGATCGCGACATACAACAAATTTTTTTGCCGGAAACGCAAAATTAAAACAATTTCAAAAAAGTCCTGAATGCTTCTTGGATCCCAGCAAGGAAATCGTATCACACGACGATGAGATGGCAATCGTAGCGATTCATCGTCGTCGATTCAAGACGTCAGCTTTTGCAGCGAACAGCTTCTAAGAAATCGTCTTCCTTTTCCGGTTTTTTCTTCTTCTTTTCTACGTGATTTTCAGTCGTCGTTTTCGTGTTATTCTGAATTCAATGTCACTCAGGAAATTTTAATGTGCGTTGACATTAAATTTCATGTTACTGGATACAACGGGATACGGATATAACCGTTATGTTTGAAACTCATCATCATCAGTTTTTCAAGAGAAGTCATCACATACATTCATCATTTATGTGTATTCATTTATCATCATTCATCATTGAAAATCAACATAATTAATCACCGAAAATCAACAGTATTCATCATCAAACATTCCTATGCATTATAATTGATCATCACCTTCTCATAATTCTAGTCATTTATCATCACTCATCATCACCCCATCATTACTGTATATCATCACTGATCATTATTATTTACCATAATTCATCGTGATTTATATATATTCATCATCACACATCACTTAATGTTCAATATCATCTCCTTATTATCATTTAAGATCATTAATAATCATCATTCATCAATCATCATCCACTCCTTGTCGTTCATCAGAGTTTATCATGTCATTATTCATCTAATATTTCCATTCATTATCCTTTATCAATATCATTATTCATCAATGTTTGTAAATCATCATTCATAATAAATTCATTATTATTTGCGATTTAATGCCATTAAAACCCTACGAAATATCATTTCTTCGTTTTTAATTGAGTCTTAATTTGTTTGACTCATTCTGCGTCCCACTCTTCACCGTCCCCATCGTATCCTCGTTAAATCCAGCTCTCGATGTGTTTTAGTTACTCTATTTTAATCCAGATGGCGGCGATGGTGTTGGAGTTGTTGTTGTTATTATTGCAGTTGTTACTTTACTCTACTCTGTTCGTTGCTGTTGCTTTTCTTCATTTCATCAATCGATGGGGTAACTAAATAAAAAAGATTTCCTCACTTAATTTTTTTTACTTGAAATTCGACCGACAACACAACGCCATCGTCGGTCGGACGTCAAGCTTAAGCGTTAAATAAGTCAAGTTTATCAACGAACGTTCAAAAAAGAAGCTGAAGAAAACAAGCAACTAAATGATTATGAAAGCAAGTAAACGAAACCCAGAGAAATAGAAAAGTACTTAAAACACAAATCAATTGATTTTCTTTTTCTGAAGAGAAGCGCGAGGCAAACAATAAAAAGGTGAAGCGTAAGAAAAATAAAACACAAAAAACAGGTTACAAAAGAAAAGAACTCATCGATTGAGATGTATTAAAAATGGTGTGGATTTTGTTGTTGTTGCTTCACTGAAATAAAAAGCAAGCCGCTCGGCATCCGGCAAAAATAAAAATAATCTGCTTCGCATCCGGTTTTCGTCGATTTTTCCGGTTACCGGATTCAGAGCGAAAGAATTAATGGCGGACTGGATGAGTGAAAGAATGAATGAAGGGCTGTCTGTCTGTTTGCCTGTTTGTTTTTCAGTCCGGACAAACGACTTGATTGCTTCCTTTTCTTCTGACAATAAAACAAAAGAGTGTCAAATAATAATAAAGGAGTAGAAATTGGAAAGAGAAAGAGAGAGAGAAAGAGAGAGGGGGATAGTTTAATAGAGACCGGGGAGAAGAGGAAGCAACGAAGAACAAAAGAAGTGGGTGCAAAATCAGGAGCATTGATTTTACTAATGAGTGAATGGTTTTTTAGGAAGGATTCATGATGACGCCGCGAGTCGTTTTGTCGTTCTTGTTCTTGTCTTTTATCCTTTGTTACTTGGAAGGCTTTCAGTATTTGCTTTGTTCTGTTTGTTTCCTGTGTAACCTTTTATTTGTTTGTTGTTGATTTTCATGTTGTCAGTGTTTTCAACTGAATCTCAGTTTAGTTTTTCATTTATCGGTTGTTCCGATTCAATGATTTAAAACACACAGACGCTCTATCTGTCTCCCTTTCTCTCTCTCTCTCTCTGCCTCTCTTTCCTTCATAGTTAACTTGTACTCCATTAGAAGCTGTGATGTTGAGATGCTGCATGTCCTGTGAAAGGTTTCCTGCCGGAACATAAACTAATCAAATTGATTTAAAGTGGCACACAGTTTGAAATACTTCCGACTACGAGTATGTGTGTGTGTGTGTGTATTTGTCGTTGTGTACCTTCACTAAAAGCATTTCAAATAAAATTTTATTTAGATTTCTTTGCAGTCATTACTTTTTATTACCTAAGTAAGTTTTATTTCCAATTTCGGAATTCCTCATGATTCGCTGTCTATTTTTCACTGTTTCGTCTCTGTTTTCTATTCTCTTCCTCCATTTTTCCCCCCTTCACTTTATTTTATTGAATGAATTCACTCACAAAACAAAAAACAGATTCCTTGGATTTGAAAGTCCTTCCTTCGCTTTTCCTGTTTATCGGTGTGTTTATTACAAATATTCCGCTGTTTTTTCTCTCTCTCTCTCTCTAATATTTTCTCTCCCTCCTCTGAAATTCACAAAAATAACAACACAGTTCAGTCGTCAATGAAGTCAATGCTACCGTTAGAAATGGCCACTGACATCGAATCACCATCGTTAACGGTACTCGTGGAGGGGCAACGTTAACGACAATTGTTAACGGTAATCGTTAATAATCTTTTGTTGAGTACACTTGAGCAAAGTCTAAGAGAGCATAAAGCCAAAAGCAACAAAAAAGAAACATAATACAATAAAATAAGACAACGAAACACAAAAAAGTAATAATAAAACAAGTAAGAAAGCTATATTCGGCCTTGCCGAATCTTAGATACCCTACACTTAAAAGTATTGAAAAAATTAAAAAAAAAACGAAAACTAGAGGAAATATGTGGCTATAGGGAAAGCTACCTTATAATCACATTTAATAACATACAGTTGCGTAATAAGGGGGGCGTGGGTGGCGGTCCACTCTGGTCGGCACGATGTCGGGGGTGGCAGTTGTGGAATTCAAGTAGTGACTAGTACTAGTAGTGAATTCTAGGAATTTTTGGGGCTGCAAATTGATTAACCGTCCCGGGCCCCATGAAACCTAGCTACGCCTCTGTACAAATAGTAGGCGTGCAGTCCGCAAAAGGTAATGCCTTTTATAAAACAAAATAACTAGTTTAGTTATTTTATTATTGTGTTCAAATTTAAACTTTATATCCGTGGTAATAAACTTGTTTTCATGAGATATTTTGTATACATAAGTAGTGTAAAAGTGGACGGACAGCACCCGATTTTGATGTAATAATGTTTTTTTGGTAAACAAGTTCTTATTTAAAGTTTTATTCAGGAAGTTTATATATTTTACAACATAACCATGCCTGTGTAACCTAAAAGTGAGCAGATCACGCCCATATTTGGGTTATTAACGGGTAATGCTACTCTATACTCAGGATTGAAATTTTGTTGTCATAACTCAAAAACGAACTCTTATTTTTACTAAAAACTAGGCGTGGTCGTGGACCGGTTTTGCCCATTCAATACCAACCTGCACACCAGAAGAAACAATATTTCTGCAAAATTTCATCACGATATCTTTACCGGTTCTCCTGTGATCGTGATTTCAACAGACAGACAGACAGACCGATGGCGGGACATGGCTTTCGACTCAGCAGGTCACGCTGATCAAGAATATATATACTTTTTTATACCTATCGTCTATATTTCTATGCGTTACACATTTCGTGACAAAGTGAATACACCCTTAACCTTAAGGTCTAGGGTATAAAAACACTAACAAGAAAATGTTAACATCAAATGTTCATGTCTCTCGAGCTTCTTGAAGCAGAGTATTAATAGATTGTGACGACAATTTTCGAAACTCGAAAATTACCGCACAACGATACTGCTTCACCAACTCGCCAAAGAAGCAACCCGGATTGTGGGAAAACTCACAAACAGACCAACGAAGAACAACGGGAACATGTTTGCGAACTAAGCGCAACACAAACAGAACCCAAGCAAAACAACGGGAACATGTTTGCGAACTAAGCGCAACACAGACAGAACACAAGCAGAACAACGGGAACATGTTTACGATCTCAGCGCAACACAGCCAGGGCAACGAAGAAACACGGGAACATGTTTGCGAACTAAGCGCAACACAGACAGAACACAAGCAGAACAACGGGAACATGTTTGCGAACTAAGCGCAACACAAACAGGACACAAGCAGAACAACGGGAACATGTTTACGATCTCAGCGCAACACAGCCAGAGCAACGAAGAAACACGGGAACATGTTTACGAGCTGAGGTCAACACAAGCAGAACACCGGGAATATGTTTGCGAACTAAGTGCAACACTTGCAGGAAACATAGCAACGACGAACAACGGGTACTTGTTTACGAACAAACTTGGAAACCAAGAACAAGCAACTCAGAACATATAAATACACAAGCAGCAGTACAGAGGGGATCAGTCAGCGAGCAGTCTAGTTAGAGTGCACATCGCATACGCGCAGCAGTAGATCAGTCAGTGAGGATCAATCGATCAGCCTGTCGCCACGCGCACCGAGGTAAACACGTGAAAGTGAACATCGCATACGCGCAACAGTAAAGTTAGAAAATATAGATTAAATAATTGTGAAAGAAAATTGAATAAATAAATAAATAATTAAAATAAAATACAACCGAATCCGAGTCTTGTAATTTGAACCCTGGAGGCCGCTGAGAGTATCCCGGCCGAAAGTTCGTTACGAGTGGCGCCCGAACAGGGACATTGATTACACAAAAGACGAAACCGGAGAAGATAAACCGACGACGAAATGGTACGAATTGGATGGGTGTACAAACTCACTAAGGAAGAGCTGAGGAGCCTCATGATCACGTATGGACTCGACCAGGAAGGCTCATGGGAAGACCAACGAAAACGGTTCTGCGACTGGATCAGTGACGAGTTCCACGAGCCGGACGTAGACGACCAATTGAAGGCGTTCGAGCTGGAATATGGCAGGGGAAGCACACCGACACAGCAACCGAGAGTGAAAACTCCGGAACCAAAACCAGGCCAACCGGAAGCAACGACGAGCAGAGTAAGATCAATCGACACGAACACGCTCTTCGTGCCATCCGGCCACACCACAGCGCCCACACCGAGGGCCCCGTCTCAACACTACTCCATTGTCATCGACATCGTCCGGAAATGGTCAAAGAGATATGAGGGAGACAAGGATCCTCTGCTTTTTACGGAGAGGATCGAAGAGTTGGCAGAAACATTCGGCCTCGACCTGGACTTACTACCAAGGACCATGCCAGAGATGCTAAAGGGAAAGGCGTTGCTATGGTATCGGAACAACAACGCGAAGTGGCAGCGATGGGAAGCGTTCAAAAAAGACTTCCATAAATTCTTTCTACCGCCTCGCTACTTCGAAAGCCTGGAAGACAAGATCCGGAGCTCATGTCAGATGGAACCAGAAATGTTCAAGGACTATGTGATCCGCCTGCAAAACCTCGTGCGATACGCCGACTACGACGAAGCACAGAAACTGGAACGGATCTACCGGAACGCGAGGACCGAATTTCAGTTCTACATCAAGCGGATGGATTTCCACACGCTACCGGAGTTGATGACACTGGCCGAAGACTTCGAGTGTCTAGCCGCCGGAGGACCAGATCTTAGAGCCAACGCCCCGGGTAGTCGGCAGCAACAAAATACACGACAGGTAGTTGGGCCTGAGCAGCGAATCGATCCAAGGACCGCATGTCGCAATTGCGGGAAAGATGGACACAGAGCACAGGGATGTCGCAACCGTCAGGTTCTCTTCTGCTGGGAGTGCGGACGAAGAGGAGTCCGTACAATCGAGTGCTGCCGAACACAACAGGGAAACGCATCGGGACTCCGTCCACAGCGAGTGGGGGCAGAATTCCCAAGGAGGAACACTCGCGAACAATAAATGCCAGCCTTCGGGTCGACAAGGGACGCATCTTCGCCAGGGTGTCCCTCAATGGAGAAGAGGTCGACGTTTCATATCCCAGAACATAGTCAACAGAACAACAAGGATTTGCAATACGACACCACGAAAGACAACGGTGACACTAGCCGATGGGTCCCACAAAACCAGCCCAGGCGAAGTCACAATAAGCATAGGTATAGAAGGCAAGAGCTACTTGATACCGAGTCTCATCCTACCAGAAGTTGTCGACGATGTCATATTGGGTATGGATTTTCTATGCCAAGCAAACGCTAGGCTCCAGTTAGACACACAAACGATACAGCTAAACCCAAGGGAGGACACGCATCGCCAGACAATATGTACCACGATCAACGAGGCCCGAGAAGTCACAATAGAAGACGCAGAGAGAATTCTACAGGAGAATTGCATAAGTTCGGTGATATCCAAGGGACGAGCAGCATAACCGAGCACAAAATTAGCATGCGCGACGAACAACCGATTAAGCAGCGATACTTCCCGCGGAACCCGGCAGTGCAAACCGTCATAAACGAGGAATTAGATGCACTAGTAAGAAACAGGTGTATTGAACCATCCCACAGTCCATATAGTGCGCCGATAGTACTAGTCCGCAAGAAAACAGGCAAATGGCGACTATGCATTGATTACCGGCAATTAAACAGGAAGTCTGTCCCTGACGCCTACCCAATACCACGAATACACCACATACTAGATCGACTACGCGATGCCCGTTACATAAGTAGCCTCGACTTAAAGAACGGATACTGGCAGATTCCAATGGCAGAAAGTAGCAAACAATACACAGCGTTCACAGTTCCGGGAAGAGGGCTATTCCAATGGCGCGTGATGCCGTTCGGCCTACACTCAGCACCCGCAACATTCCAACGAGCACTAGACCAAGTCATCGGACCAGACATGGAACCCCACGCATTCGCTTACTTGGATGACATAATCGTCACGGGAGCGTCACTAGAAGAACACTTGAGAAATTTAAAAGAAGTATTCCGACGATTACGACAAGCGAATCTCAAATTAAACGTCGAAAAGTGCGAATTTTTTAAGCGAGAAGTGAAGTATCTCGGACACGTCATCAGCGAACAGGGAATCCACACCGATCCCGATAAGATTACGGCGATTCGAGAAATGCAGCCACCAACCAACACAAAGGAACTTAGGCGATGCCTAGGCATAGCCTCGTGGTACCGACGATTCGTACCAAATTTCGCCGACATTGTACAACCCATGACAACGCTACTTCGCAAAGGCAAACATTGGAAGTGGGACGAGGCACAGAACGAAGCATTCCAAGAACTCAAGGCAAAGCTGACCTCTGCACCAGTACTGGCCTGCCCGGACTTCACTCAAAGGTTCACCCTCCAGACCGACGCCAGCGACTACGGACTTGGAGCAGTACTTACGCAAGATATCGACGGACAAGAAAGGGTAATTGCATATGCCAGCCGACGGCTCAACCAGGCTGAAAACAATTATTCATCAACCGAAAAGGAATGCCTAGCTATCGTGTGGGCCATCAGGAAGATGCGTCCGTACTTAGAGGGATACCGGTTCACAGTCATCACCGATCACTTATCGTTGAAGTGGCTCAATTCCATAGAGAGTCCGTCAGACACATCTCCCGTCAGCTGGACGACGAAGACACCACACCGTGGAAACTATGTGTGCCAACCAATCTACGAGAACGGGTCCTGCAAGAGAACCACGATAGCCCATGTGCCGCGCACGGGGGTATCCGTAAAACCATGATCAGGATGGCCAACAAGTATTACTGGCCAGGGATGTACCGCGATATAAAACGTTACGTGCGAAATTGTAACTCATGTCAGAGATATAAACCAAGTCAGCAGAGGCCAGCAGGGTACATGTTATCACACATAGCCAAAGAACCATGGGAAACGGTATGTACCGACTTCATTGGCCCGCTGCCACGATCAAAACACGGAAATTGCATGCTACTAGTATTCTTTGACAAGTTTTCGAAATGGACCGAGATGATCCCGCTGCGGAAAGCATCAACCGAACACCTAAAAAGAGCCTTCCGCGAACGGATCTTAGCACGGTTCGGAACGCCCAAGATCGTCATAACAGACAACGGCAGCCAATTTGCAAGCATCGGATTTCAGAAGTTTCTTCGAGAAATGGGGATCAAACAACAGTTCACGGCACCATACACCCCACAAGAGAACCCGACAGAACGCGCCAACCGAACCGTGAAGACGATGATAGCACAACTCGCCGACAATCACCACAGAAATTGGGACGAAATGCTGCCCGAAATAACGCTGGCAATAAACAGCAGCGTTTCAGAAACGACAGGCTATAGCCCAGCTTTTGTGACTCAGGGGCGGGAATTACGCCTCCCGAAGTCATTATTCGATGAAGTGACCCCCGGTACCGGTCAAACACCACACACGCTAGAAGAAAAATTGACGAAACTAAACGACGTACACACCATCGTGGCACAAAACATGCAACGAGCAGCGCAGGACCAAGCACGTCACTATAACTTACGCCGCCGCCCATGGAGCCCTAAGCTGGGACAACAAGTGCTGGTGAAACAACATCACTTATCGAAAGCAGTGGACAACTTCGCAGCGAAGCTCGCGCCACGATACGACGGACCATACCGCGTAACCAAATTTGTGTCGCCGGTAATCGTGAACCTCAAAAGAGATGGCGAGACGCGTACACGCAGAGCCCACGTCAGCGAACTCAAGGAGTTCCATCACAACGAAGAGTAACGGAAATTTTCGATACCACGTAGTCAAATTTCGATGTCCCGCCGTAAAACCTAAAATCGGGACCAGCGATCCTCGCAAACACCCGGGACACAAACAGAACCTAACCTCAAGTAAGCCGATGAAAAAAAAAAGAACACCTAAAGAGAAAGAAAACACACGGCGTCTGGCCGCGCCACCTGAGGTAAGAAGGGAGTGTGACGACAATTTTCGAAACTCGAAAATTACCGCACAACGATACTGCTTCACCAACTCGCCAAAGAAGCAACCCGGATTGTGGGAAAACTCACAAACAGACCAACGAAGAACAACGGGAACATGTTTGCGAACTAAGCGCAACACAAACAGAACCCAAGCAAAACAACGGGAACATGTTTGCGAACTAAGCGCAACACAGACAGAACACAAGCAGAACAACGGGAACATGTTTACGATCTCAACGCAACACAGCCAGGGCAACGAAGAAACACGGGAACATGATTGCGAACTAAGCGCAACACAGACAGAACACAAGCAGAACAACGGGAACATGTTTGTGAACTAAGCGCAACACAAACAGGACACAAGCAGAACAACGGGAACATGTTTACGATCTCAGCGCAACACAGCCAGAGCAACGAAGAAACACGGGAACATGTTTACGAGCTGAGGTCAACACAAGCAGAACACCGGGAATATGTTTGCGAACTAAGTGCAACACTTGCAGGAAACATAGCAACGACGAACAACGGGTACTTGTTTACGAACAAACTTGGAAACCAAGAACAAGCAACTCAGAACATATAAATACACAAGCAGCAGTACAGAGGGGATCAGTCAGCGAGCAGTCTAGTTAGAGTGCACATCGCATACGCGCAGCAGTAGATCAGTCAGTGAGGATCAATCGATCAGCCTGTCGCCACGCGCACCGAGGTAAACACGTGAAAGTGAACATCGCATACGCGCAACAGTAAAGTTAGAAAATATAGATTAAATAATTGTGAAAGAAAATTGAATAAATAAATAAATAATTAAAATAAAATACAACCGAATCCGAGTCTTGTAATTTGAACCCTGGAGGCCGCTGAGAGTATCCCGGCCGAAAGTTCGTTACAAGATAAAGAGATTTCACGAGACCAATGATGCTATCAACATTTATTTTGAATGAGTTGAGTTAAGCTCTGGTGGATATCGCGGTCGACCACTTTGACTGCGAACTGAAGACTCCTGCGCTCGTAGCAAAGCAATATTGAATGATCTAGTAAGGGCCAGTTTTTCAGTGCTCGGTTATCGTCGTTTCTCAGTTAACCTTCGTTTAAACGATACATTGTGTTTTTCAGTGCTCGTTTAAACGTCGGTTAACCGGCCGATATTGCTCAGTTAAACTCCGGTAAATTTATCTTTTTAATAGATAAAGAAACAGCTGTTTTTTCGAGTGCAGACGTTTGTTCAAAACTATGCTAATAATTTTGTTTATTTGCACCAGGGCAAATAAACTCATAGCTTCGTTGTGAACGGACGTCTTTTCTGTGTTCGCTAATTTATAATTTTTCTATTTCGAGTTTTCCGTCTTCCGTCAAAAACGGAATAAGAGATCCCTAGAGTTTGTAGGAGAGGCGTTGAACTGGGCTATGAGTAGTAAGGACGCAACAGAGATCCACAACCACTTGGAAAACATCTATAACCGACAGGCGGAAACGTACAAGATAATGGAACGACAAGTCACGATAATGCAGACTACATATAACAAGACAGCGTCAGCGCTAAAACAGTCAACAAGCGAAATAAAGAAACTACAAGGGGATCTAGCCAACACCATAAATAACCAACGCAACCATAACCATAAACAGCCGCAACGTACACAAAATGGCGCAAGTAGACTTACTTACGCAGTACTTACTGCGCACAAGAGAAATTCAAGCCGCAATACAAGCTACCCTAATAGATATACAAGGGAAACAGGAGTTAGAACTCCAAATTCTGGATGACTTGTACAAAGGAACACTGCACCCTGCCATACTACAAGCGAGTGATCTGAAGGAGGAAATAGGAAAATTGGAACTAACAAACAAGGCCAAATGGCTAGTAAGTGATGTGTTCAGGTTACATCAACTGGCTAAAGTAGACACTCTAACTACTGAACACACATTTTACACATTGGTAAAAGTAACAATACCATTACCGGAAGAAGAACTCTATACAATATACAAAATATACCAGATGGTGATATTTACTAATACGACATACGACTTAACGGTTAAAACAACATTTGGTTAAATGGCGGAATCAAAAGAAGAATGGCAGTTCATGGCCATGTCTAAAAATGATATGGACAGCTGTAAACGCATAACAGATACAATAGGGAAGATGGCAATGACCACCCAGGACACGCTGATATGCAAAAGTCGGGGAAAAACTAAGCGGCAGGCACCCAACATGCGAAATCGCATTGCAGCAGCATAATAACGAGGATATAAAAAACATACGCAAGGCCACAGCAACCCCAGCAAGCGAGGGAATAATAGTAAAAATGGAAACACCTAACACATGGCTATACAACTTCAGACGCAACAATATATTTGAGACAACATGCAACACGGGATCAAACACAATATCATTGAAGGGAATGGGTATATTAACTATAATAGAGAATTGCAAGATACATAACCACAACAGTATAATAGAGTTCGAAGAAAATCAAACACATAACATAAACAGGATACATGACAAGATAGACCATTCCGAGTTAATACGGTTCCTAAGGGATAACTTAACAAACGCAACACTTAGCACAAAAATCGAAGCCAACCTACGACCAATAATAATAACAGATCACACCAGACTAAAGCAAGCACTGGAGTCTGGGGAGAAGGATTTAACAGAGTTAAAAGCAGAAATCAAACAGGCAGAGATGACGCAGACAATTCAACTCAAACAAAAGGTTTTCGAGATAGCGGGCGCATCCGCAACACTGGGGACAATACTTCTGATAATAATAGTTTTCATATACATACGGAACGAGATGAAACGACCAATTAATACATCAGTGCAACACGTGGTTCGAAGACCAACCATTGAGGTACTGCATGAATCAACACTCAGAGAGGTGCGCAAGCAACGAGCAGAAGCCAGTGCCGAAGCGCGCAAACACCGAGTAGAAACCATTGCTGAGGTACACAATGAGCAAGGGGAAGCCAATGCAGAGCGTCAATTTAACGCAAATGCATGAACCCAGAGACAAGCGGAGCAGGTTCAGCATCCAATAGACGAATTTGAGAAATTTTCTTAATAACAAAGACTTTATTAACACAGTAATAGTTAATTGTAAACAGTAACATTATAGCACATGAATGAAACAAAAGTTTTAAAATATGAGTGTAATAACTAACTTAATTCTAATAAAATATTCTTTATTGTAAACACATAGAAAATTGTTTTTGTAATAGAAGAAGAACAGGAACAATGACACAAAACAAGTAACGTCATTATTTTTCATCTAATCATCATTCATTCAGGGTCAAGCGGAAACACAAAAAAAAAAAAAAAAAAAGTATATACCAACACAATATGAAGCCAAAAACCAAAAAGGGTAATCCTTATATAGAGTATTTTTTTTATTTATTTCATGGAATAGCATACAAAGGAAAATTTTAAATTTATTTTTGAAATTTCATTAATGTAAAACTGCCAATTCCAGAATTGATTGATCCAGAACCGATACTCATCTACTCCTGCCAGGAGTCCAGTAACTCCCTAAAGCAGGGATACAAGCCGGGTAACACCGGCCAGCAACGATGCAGCGAGCCTAGGGCGCCGACCACGAATTTTAAATGTGCCGGTGTGGGGTTGGCGTGGAAGGAAGCCTCCATTTGCTCCAGCAGGGGAATAAGAGGCTCCAAGTCCCAGACGTCCTCTCTGATAACACGGAATGTCTCCTTGAGGTAAAGTCCCAGGGGGAAAGAGTACTGCTGGCTAGGATATCGTGACATCTTCTATCTTGAGGAAAACTTGAAGGAATTATTAACACTTGTAAATTTATGAACAGTTAAACTTTACTGAATAAAATTACGATAGGACAGAGCGTATTTATAAGCGCTCGTAGACAAACACGAACCCGGAAAACTCATATAAAAAAAAAAAAAAAAAAAAAAAATTTTTAGCATAACTTGCACTAAAATTGAAAATAAAATTACGTTGCAATTATGATATTAATAATTGCACGCGTAATGAAATACATAGCGATTTAGGTCACGCGTGCGACATATACCCTAAAAGAAATAGGTATCATACTACGGTACTAATTAACAATTTCAAGGACAATATACGGTATATATAAAGTAGCTGTTCCGTTAAATACACAGCAATATCTATTGCATTTGCAATTATTTTAGAAATAAATGCACATGAAATCTATGCATAAAGACTTAGTTTATGCATAACCACAATTTAAAAATTATATCTGCACCTAAATGCAGACATAGAAATAAAAGATAAATAAATATAAGACAGAAAATAATTACCTCAAATCTGGTAAAGTATTCTTCTAATCCTAAATATTAATAATTAATAATTTTAATTATAATAATACATAAATAAATTCTTCTTAAAACTATAAAATAAAATTATTACAAAATAGGTAATGTAATGTACGGTCCTATAAAATGTAGTTCATTAAGATACCATGTAAAATATTAATGAAATAGCGTTAATAACAAACAAAGCAAAAGCTAAGAATTAATCGATTAACGCAAACACTGCAAAAAGGCAGATGCAAAAGTAGAACAACTGAACACGAGCAGAATGCAGTGTCAGTTTTAAAACAGCTAATGAAAAAAAAAACAACAGAAAAAGAAAAGACACCAAAGGTGATTAACTTACAATAACCAAAACAAAAGGAAAAATAAAACACAAATATTAAAAACATTGTTACAAACATATATATAAAATAATTATAGTATATTTACAAATAAAAATGTACACCAAAAGTACTTTCAAAAGTAATCTGATTTTAATATGGGAATAAAATATGTATGTAGTTATTTATAGTAAGAACTAAAATTATTGAAGTGTTTAGGAATCACGCAATGGAATTTTATGTTAAATGAGAATGGAGATAAAGTATGAATTGAATAAAAATAAGTACAACACACAATATTAATAATATAAATTCTTAATTGTATACAAATTATAAACTAGCATTAAAATATATTAGAAAATAACAAAGAGAAATGCACTTTTACAAAATAACATAATATTTATTGAAAAGAAAAATAAATTCGTACATTAAAATAAGAAAGAAATTACATAAATATTGTAATTGCATGAAAAATTGGCGTTATTAAAATACATTAATTAAATTTTAATTGAAATTCAACACATTCTGAATTTATAAGAAACACATTATATTCAACGAAATATAAATAAATATATGGTAAAAACATAAATAAACATCAACAATATGTAAAAATTGAATATAACGTACAATATACAAGAAGAATCCAGCATGCAGAGAAGCTGACCTAAAGGCCAATGTACACCCATCACAACAGCAGAAGTGCAACAACACACTAGAGTTGGGTAGTTCGTGAACGAACTAGTTCAATTGAACGAATCACTTGCGTGAACTATGAGATCTAGTTCACACTTCTTAGTTCTTTTAGTTCAATCGCTCTTTTAGTTCACTCGGTCTTTTAGTTCAGTCGCTCTTTTAGTTCACTCGGTCTTTTAGTTCAGTCGCTCTTTTAGTTCAGTCGCTCTTTTAGTTCACTCGGTCTTTTAGTTCAGTCGCTCTTTTAGTTCAGTCGCTCTTTTAGTTCACTCGGTCTTTTAGTTCAGTCGGTCTTCTAGTTCAGTAGGTCTTTCGTTCTTTTAGTTCAGCAGTTCGTTAGTTCGTTTCAGTTCAGCTGCTCGTTGGTTTTTCTGTATGTTTCAGTTCGTTAGATCAATTTCAGAGGATGTTTCCAAACGAAATATTTATTTGAAATCTTGGCACAATTCAGGAACAATGACATAACTCCGTTATGAACTTTTATGAAAGAACTTTTTAGTTGTGTATTATTATTATAGTATTGAATTTTCAATGCAAATTAATTACTTAATTTGCATATTTCCAAACGTTGAGAAATGTGAATATATTTATTACATTATATGCGTGGTGTAAATACATACACCGCCCATATTTTTCCGGCTTCAACGTTTTTCACTTGCAATGGGATTTGAACTCGCAACCTGACTGGCAAGATTGTATAGCTATTTCGGAACATGCCAACGTTCCTCATCAGCAATCCTTTGTCGGTGTTTATTCTTACAACATTCGCTATATAAGCTTCGTCGCTTGCAATGTGAATTACAAGC